>CM068837.1:17144375-17189375 GCA_028554795.2 Sinohyriopsis cumingii
TTTTGGTTAAAATGTTCTCTTTATCTTCGACAATAATATCTATGATCATTTGGAGCAAAAGATTACAAAGGTCTTGAGCGTCAAATAAATCACACATCAGTGTAACACAAGGTTCTATTTCATTTGTCACCTAACGAAAAATTGTAAATAATCCAAAGTTTTACCTTAAATTAAGGTATAATTTCCTAACCATACATAGCTATATTTGATTCCTATAAATTCTGCAATTCATACAAGGAATGTATTTTCTCCTTAACATCATGAATTAAAACATATTTAACATTAGTCATAAATTTTACAAAGCATATTTATATGAGGAGAAAAAAACATGCATGTTTATGTCAGATCTCATAGTGCATTTTGTGATAAACGTATGCAAATTACAAAATTTCATTTAATTTAGCCATGATGCAAACTTGTGTACATTTTCTGATAGTTAACTTTAAACATAAATTTATTTCCAATTAAACTCGAATTTCTTTGATAACGTAAAATGTAAATGTCCAAATGGAAGTTAACATCCTCAAGTATACTAGAGCTCCTGGTTGGTATGGAGATATTGTCTGCTTTCTCAAACACATGTACTTAAATACCATTCTTCTATAAAACATGCCATGTGTAAAAACACATATGAATAAATCATTTGTTAATTTTTTTTTATTTAAGCCATTAATTAGCACCAACTTAATTATGTTGTACTACTCTAGAACCTAACTAGCGCAAGTTTGAACAAATCCGCCTGTTCAACAAATTCTAGATACGGGATAACACAAATACAGTTTGAAAATTGTAGACGGCGCTAAATCTTCATTGCTGACCTACTTGCTTATGTCAGCAATTGACGTCCCTTGTTCTGGTCGTTTCCACCTTTCAAGCATTTTATTAGGATGTATTTTAAAAAGTAGCAACGTTCAACGCCGCTCAACCATATTTTTTATTTTTATTTTATCGTTCAGTTGAATAACTGCCGGAAACAGCATCTAGAGGTCTTTGTTGTTCGCCTGCTAGTATGTCATAAGGGTGCCTAACTATTACATTTTCAGACACTAATACAAAATGGCCAATGTACTAATTGTACTGACATCGGTGTAATTTTGGTCAGGTAGAAAAAGAACTATATCGATGCAGCATATTTTCTATATAAAAAAATTGGTCTTTTTAACTCGTGTAACATGGTCGGTAGGGAATAACGAAATAAATTTGCAAAGAAATCTTCTACGGGATTATAACTCGATACATCTGACATGTCGTCCATTCACTCAATTCAAAGGCATAATCAGAACACAATGCTCAGTGTGGAAAATGTAGTTAATGATCAACGGAGTATTACAAGTATGAAACCACATTTTAATTTTTTTAAAGAAAATTTAACGTGTAACTCACATTCAAGTGACTAATTAATGTAAATTTGTCCTTAAAAAAATGTATTATAAAGTTTTCAAATGTTGTACACACATCTTCTCGATGGTAGACATTTTTTTTAAAGGTCGGAAATACTCAAAATAAGAACTAAAATGAAACAGAACGATCATTTCAATGATTTATTTGACTTCAAATTAATGCTACCATGTTTATTATTTGCGTACTTTAAAATTCAGTAACAATTTATTCACTTTAATCCTCAAAATAGTAATTAACTCCGTGAAATTAAATGTCTGGATTAAAACCTATTGATCAGATTGACCAACAAACAGGACTGAATAATTATTTAACAAAATCCTTCTACATACATATTCCACTTGACATGCGACGCCAAAGTATTTTCTACGGATAAAACCCCACTGACTATTAAACACGGTCAGGCCTTGAACTCAGAATCAAACGGACAGTTTGTTTGCTTCTTAGAATTATAATAATAATAATAATAATAATAATAATAATAATAATAATAATAATAATAATAATAATGATGATGACTTTGTATAGCGCCTAATCTTTAGAAGCTCTAAGCGCTTTACAACATTAGACAACACCTACAAGATAAAAAACATATATAATGATATGATTACAAAAACAAACACAATGAAATTAGAAAATATAAAAAACATGCTGAGAATATTTAAGGTAGGAAACATTATTAGGTCTTTAAGTTTGTTCTTGCAGTTGAAATAAGTGAATTTGAGAGCACTCTTGAATGTGATCACTGTGTCTTTGTGTCTAAGTTCAGTGGGCAATTCATTCCACGTTGCTGGGCCCTGGTATGCAAAAGAACGCTGTCCATATGACTTTGTTTTCATAGCGGGAATAATGAGTATACGATTGTCAGAAGAGAAGCGTAAGTATCTTGCTGGTGTGTATACATGGGTGAGGTCGGATATGTATGTTATACTAGAGTCCGACAGTGAAACGTAGTACAGAGAACAACTTTTGTGTTTGATTCTGGACCGAATGGAAAGCCAGTGTAGGGTACAGAGCAGCGGGGAGGTGTGCTCTGATCGTGGCACTCTAAGTATGATCCGAACAGTTGTGTTTTGAACGTTCTGAAGTTTCTGGAGTATATATTGAGATGAACCAGAAAGAATTGAGTTACAATAGTCCAGTCTTGAAAGTACTAATGAACACACAAGTGTTTTAGTGGTATCAAGTGAAAGATTTTTGCGAATTGAGCTGATGCGTCTCAGCTCAAGATATGCAGCCTTGCATATGTTCATGACATGTTGGTGCAATGTTAGAGTACTGTCCTGAGTAACACCTAAGTTTCGTACTGATTGCGTGAATTTAATGTTGGTGTTGCTGATATTTATTGTTTGAGGTAAAGGATGTGAATGAGAAAGTCTTTGTGTTGTGATCTGAATGGCCTCAGTTTTATCATCATTCATCTGCAGCTTCTTAAATGTCATCCATTGTTTCACATTGGCAATGCACCTCTCTACACCTTGGATGGTAGCATCAGCTTCAGTTGGGTGGTCAGATTTGTATATTTGGGTGTCATCAGCGTGCAGTTGGTGAGACACTGGATGATGATATATGACGCTTGGAAGCGACTGAGTTTATGACAAAAATCAGGTAGGCATTAACTCCACAGCAATCAGTCGTAGACAAAAATTAGGCATACAAATTGATATAGAGTGGATTATAATGTGGATGCTTCTCGAAGCGTTTTATTTCTAGCTGGTCTAGTCATTCTTTAATTTGTTCTCACAATATTTTTTGGACTTTGTTTTATTTATTTTTTAGTTATAGACAATTCGGATGTACTGAAATGGGAACGCCTCAATTTATTTTTGCATTTATTCATTAAATTTTATTATAGTTTAGTACTTCTGAAATGCACTATGGTTCACGGTAGATGGACATTTTACGAATGCATATCCTTTATGGATCATATTTAATTATAAAAACTAAACGAATGCTTATTTTAAAAATCTTTGAAAAACTATAAACTAATTGATTCTTTAAAGCCTTCATATTTTTATTAAGTACCATTAGCATAAAACTGGTTAATTAAGATACTGGATTTATGCCAAATGTGTTATTAATATTGTTGAAAAGTATATCGTAGGAATGTTTTAACATTTCAGTTCTTTCATCAGAATTAAGTTTGTCCACAAAGAAAACGTTTCTTGTGTTATTGCATTGTGCGTAGTATATGAAATATGGATGATAATTCAACTTTTTGTTTGATACTGTTAAATTGGCGTTTCGGTACGTGATCAAACTTGCTGCTAGATTTTGGCACCATGTTGTATACCTTGCGACCATTACCTCATCTATTTCGTTTACTCCAATATTCTTTGAAATAAAATATATTAGGAAACCTTCACAAAAGTGTAACCATGTATATCAGCACATAACTGGGATCACGTTTAACTAGTATTTGTGTCCACATACATCGTTGTTCATTGTGCAACATTGTGTATGTTTAAGGATGCCACTAAAGGTGTATTTCTAATATATTTTGGGTAATAAATCGTAAGCTATTTTGTTGAAGGAAACAAAACATTGATCCTTTAAAAGATATAATGTATATAACGTACAGTTTTCTTACAAATAGCAATCTTCCATTTTGAATCATATAAATCATAGCCGATCCCACCCATATGTTTTCTATATTAAGATATGCAGAACGCAAAACAGGGTTAATATTCAAGAATTAAAGAATTAAAGCCTCGAAAAGCACTGCTTGTTTCACGTGTATTAAAATTATTAAAAAAAAACAACAAATTACTGAATTTGACAAAATTGTAAACGAATTTAAACGCACCTGCACAAACAATATCTAAGAGTGTAGAAAATAAGGGAAAATAATGTCCATATATTATAGGCCAGTCCAATTTGTTTTGGTTTGTGTCAAAAGTCTGGCAACGATTTACATTACTGGTCATGCGGAATAATTACGGCGCCCCAAAATACTCAAAAGCAATTAAGACTTTTATGACTAACGATTTTGACTGTAATTAAGTCAACCCTATATGTATTTAACTACGAACTCAGTTTATGAGAGCGTATAAGTCACCGGTTTATGTCCAGTATTACTAAGACATGATGGATGAGGCGTTGGGATCTTTTAATCTAAGGCAGGCAGTCTACTGTTGTTTGATTGTCACTGCAAACTCATATCTACTTTGTTTTAGTTTTACTGGGGTTCAATTATTCCACTTAATGTTGAGCCTTTATATCTACCTCAACTTTTAAAAAATCTGATTAAATAATGTTTTTGAAGAAGAAAAAAATTATTTTGCTTGTTTCAATATTATTACCCACGATGGACATACCTTTTGTGTTTATTTTTCTTTTCTTATTTTTTATTTTGTAATAACTTCATTTTGAAGAGTTGCCAGACTCTGATCCTCTGAAACATTTTTCTTATTTATATTGCGGGGAATGAGAATTCATAGCTTCTCTGACGATTGTTTTGATTGTTTGTAATTGGTTCATTTCAGTGAGAGCATCCTTCTTTTGTAATGTGGGTGATAAAGAATTTGTGATAGCACTACATTTATCCTCTGACGTTACCACGACAGATTTGAATATTTTGGTATTTCGATTTGTTTCTGTCATTAATTTCCTTTTGTTAGCTATTCAAATATTGAAAATTGCTGCATTCTTCTGAAGTTTCCTTTGCTTTCCTCTGTCACTCTTTAATGTGCTTGTCCCAATGTTTCTCGTTTGCTCAGTTAGTAATGTTGAAAGCTTGGTATTCGATCTGCTCTTTCTCTAACAATGATTTATATTATACTAAATCCAGCGACGTACAGAGATAAAATACCACCTCTATCCCTTATTTTAAGTCAAGCCGTCAAGGGCTGTATTGGCACCGCAACATAGCGGCATCACCAAGGGTAGCATCAACAAAGTTTCAAAATATTATCCTCCGTTTACCCCACTCTCGCTCTCTCTCTCTCTCTCTCTCTCTCTCTCTTGTTTCCTTTTTTCTTTCTTTTATACTCTTTCCTTTCTTCCCTATTTTGCCACACACACCCATAGAAGTCACGTGCAAGTAGTTGTTCTTGATACTTCTGAAACTGTTTGATTTTGGTAGGTTTGTTCAGTACGAAGTTTTTTCCACAGTTGTTAATTTAAAGTCCACACGTTTTCTCCGTCATTTTATATCTTTCAAATTTTATTCGTCCATTGTTTGATGTATCTGAGCGTCAATTCGATTTTGTGAACAACTTTATAAGCTGTACGGAATTTTATATCTTATCTGCTAATTTTTTTAATGCAGTTGTTATTCAAGCTTAAAAAAATATTTAGTATTTGGTCTATTAAAGAATATATGGACGAACTTTATTCTTAAAGTAATTTCATAGCTATTCTAATATACATTGTAATGATACTTCCATATTGTTTGCTTTACAAGAAAAACAAGTACCAAAGAAACCGAGCAAACTTATCAATTTGTCTAATTCATGGCAAAAAAAAACGTCTTTCATTATCAATCGTTTGTCATAAACGTGTGTGCCTTTTGTCAGAGAGTCTAAGAGATATATCATACCATATCGGTGACCCTGAATATTGTGTTGCGAAAGATTATTTAATTTCAGTCATTGACAGTATGCCTGATTTGTACAGAAAGCTAATTATAAAAATGAAACGTGCTTTTTCTGCTTTGTTGTTCGGTTTTATGAATCGCTTGATAGCGTCTCCTCATTGATTACATAAATGTATCGGATCTACAGTCTTGACACAACCTGTTCAGTCAGGCTGACTGGGAGAGAGATGGGAGGAGGAGGAGCCGAAGAAGAAGAAGAAGGTTTAAACATATTTGAAAAATATGCATAAGAGTGGATATAATTCCTATATGGGAAAATAAAGTAGCTGTGATATCGCTACTTTGGAGGCTATATATTTTTCTCTCACTGACATTTTTCTTCCATTGATGTACTCCAATATCTTAATAAAAATGAATAATAAATTGAAATGTTACATACATTAGGGTGATGGGAATATTAAAGCCATTAGAAGAAACAGTATTACAACGATGTAAACATTTAAATGTTTTTAAATATAAAAAGCACAATTTTCAGTGTATTGAAAGAAATAACCAAATATGACAAAGCATTGGCATTTCAACTATGGATTTTTTCATAGATGTTAACATTTACAAAAGTCTGAAGGTGTTGGAGATTGTGATAATTTAGACATTGGTCATTTCATTGGCCATGTTATGCCATTCGCATGCTTCAACTTCTCCGAATGATCATCAAAAAGGCAACATCATTGGCCATCCGAACAAGAAATGAGTAAGCATTATATAATGATTACTAATTTTAGGCACCTAACTTTATCCTAGAGGAGGTTTTGAAACAGTTTTCCTTAAACATCATAACCCTTTTTAAAAATAGACGTGAACGTGACCGTTATCGTGTGTATTTTAATGTCGGCATACATTGAACAATTGAATAACCATCAATACACGTTTATATGCGTTAATTTTCAATGTTTGTTTATTTACATTGTCTCTTGGTTGCCTTCCTGGTAGCACCTCTTGAACGTACTAAAACTAGTACTCACACCTGAGAAAGGTAGATATAATTTAAATGATAGAAATCCTGTAGAATACATAATGCCCTATTAAATGTAATAAAATCCTGCTTTTATTCTTTTCGTATCGAGTCTAGCTTGTCAATGGGTAGATTTGATCACTACATTCATTACAGCCACGATGATAACGTCAGATTAAAACTGAGATAATTTAGCTGATTCATTGCTTACAAATAGTTCATATGTTCTATGTCCTTGTCATTTATCTTATCTAACTTCATCGCAGAAAATCTCTGGATATATATCTCGCTTTGTATGTTCCATTGGCTATGCTAATTTTCTATTATTTTTTTAATTCATCTGACTCAAGATAAAGGGATTGAGTTAGAGTTAATAGTTCCTATCCCGACTCTTTATTGTCAGCATAAATAGCTTGAGATGATAGAGGAGTTTAATGACTCGATAAATTTGACAAGAATGCAATACTTACAATACGGGAGTTGATGATCATTGTCAAGAGGCAAGTTTTATAAATGATCGAGCTTATACGTTTCAGAAAGAGAATTTGAAACTCCATGTTTTAAAATTTGTTTGAAAGGTATTAAAGCTTTATTATTTAAAGTCATGTTCTTTACAAAGGTTATAAGAATCGCCGTTCTCATAACTTGAAGAAAAGGAAGATACTTTTTATACCTCTCCTGCACAGAAATCCTGAATGTTCATAAAATATGTCTTGACATTTTATCAATAAAATCTTATGATACGAAATACAAGCCAGAAGAACCACAATGGAGTTAACAAATACAAAAGACAGTACAATACAAAAAGAGAAGATAAATTTAAATCAACCATCAACACTTTTATTGAAATGTTTAAAAAATGTTTAAGTGATATTAGACTAGGTTTATATGCAAATTGATGTTAGACCAGGACTACATGCAAATCAAATAGGTAAATTTGAGGAACAAATATAAACTTAAATAGCAAGAATGTAAGGAAACCAAGATCCAAATATAAAAGGTAATTACAAAATGAATTTGCAAAGAACACAGACGTTTGAAAATGAACAACTGAAGAATGATTAGAAAAAAAAACTAAGAATGTGAATTGAAATAAGAATTCTAAACAAAAACAGCACGAGCAATACTCCAGAGGTCAAAAGAGTGAAAATGCCAGTCACACAAAATGAAATTTAAAAACCACAATTGTTCGGTTAGTTAAGACATGGATCAGAGAGACATACTTGCCACGTATATAATTCCCTAACGTACAGGACTAAAATAACCAATGTTATAACGAAACTTAGAAAGTCTGAGGTCCAAATAGGCCTTGTAAAGGGCAAAACAAAATTGAAAGAAAAAAACATTCAATAAGAATAACCAGATATGTAATGCAACTGAGCATGAGTCTCGTTACAGGGCTTTCCAGGCAATCAAAATGCATGGGTCTCGTTACAGGGCTTTCCAGGCAATCAAAATGCATGATTCTCGTTACAGGGCTTTCCAGGCAATCAAAATGCATGGGTCTCGTTACAGGGCTTTTCAGGCAATCAAAATGCATGGGTCTCGTTACAGGGCTTTCCAGGCAATCAAAATGCATGGGTCTCGTTACAGGGCTTTCCAGGCAATCAAAATTAGAATCTGCCTGATGCATTTATTTCCGTGTCGATGACAGAGTAAAAACTAGGAGAAAACCTAGACCATTTTGATAACATTGACGCGATGATTAATTTTAGATTATAAGTCTCAAATGTATAGCTAAAATGTATCTTTGGATGATAATCATGATACGTATTAATTATTTCTTATCTTTGTGATCAATGTGTTGAGGTTTATAAATATATTTTTATACCTTGCTCAAAACATATTTTCGCAATTTATTATTGATATTATGATATTTCTTAAGAGTTAAGATACATATTAAACATGGTTTGACACAGACAATTAAATAACTTAGTCAGTATTTTAAATTGTAGTAACAAAATAATTCAAACAGAATGAGCGTTCGTATGTGTGTAGCAATAGTTTATTAGCCAGCGTTACCGTATTGTTGCTTTTACCATTTTCAGTTTGTTTCTTTGCCTTCTTTTCTTATTCATATGCAAAATGCTTGCTTATCTTCTTGTTCCAAACTGTTATTGAGCTTGTGTCTCTTTATGTCTTGGGAAAATGAATAAAGAAATGACAAATAATTATATTAGCAAGACAAACAATCGTATGAATGTAAATTTAGAGAAAAAGCTGACTATTAACGAATAAGAATTTAAAAAATGTATAAACTGCTTAAATAAAGAGAAGACAAAATAAACCTTACGGAAAGCATATCAATTAAGGTGTAAGATAAACCTTACGGAAAGCATATCAATTAAGGTGTAAGATAAACCTTACGGAAAGCATATCAATTAAGGTGTAAGATAAACCTTACGGAAAGCATATCAATTAAGGTGTAAGATAAACCTTACGGAAAGCATATCAATTAAGGTGTAAGATAAACCTTACGGAAAGCATATCAATTAAGGTGCAAGATAAGTGACCAAATCTTGACAACAAATCTCTTACGTTATAATAGAAGTGCACTAAAGATACAAACTTACTTGATTTTTAGTTTAAATTCATGAACATAATTATTGTAAGATTCATTGATGACCAAATATCTATGTTTTGTACCAAGAAGTTGAAAATATAGAACAAATATGTTATGACTGCCCAGTTATTGAAGAGGTTTGGGAAATTTCTTCCTGCGTATATTACGGACTATATTCTAACTAGTATGATCTCAAAGTAGACGTTAAGTCACAATTTTCACAATTGTGCGTTTGATGGTGATAACTGGGTTGTATTTGTTTATCGTAAATTCTGCTTTAAAGACAGATTTAAATACTTTTTTTTATTTTTTATTTTTTGGGGGGCACCAGACAGATGCCCCAATTTCCAAAAAATTAAAAAGTATTTTATGTTTGTGTGTTTCCCCCTGAGATGTGTTGTATGTTTTATTTCAAAAAACAAAATTTTATATCAAAAATTTAGTTTTTAGAATTTTTGATGGGGTATTTATGTTTCCTAGGTGTTATCTAAAAGGGTTGTTCGTCCGAACCTGGTTTCCCTAACCTTGCTAGAAGTTACTTCCCTTGAAATTTTTGTGACCTTTGCTAGAGGTCGCCTAGGTCTCAGTGTTTGCTATATGTAGTGGTGCTATATTGTGTGTATGCTATATTTTCTGTATGTTTGAGACAGCAAGCATACATCAAATATCTTTCCCAGTTGTATCTCCTCCTAATTTGGATTTAAGATCCGTTATGATATGTTATATTTTATCTTTTACTTTGTTTCATGGTTTTCGAATTTTGACGATGGAACGGTGTACTATTTAGATTTTGTTATAATAAAAAAAAAATTCCTATTGTATTATTCGAGTGATAATATGTGTCGTTCCTCGTAATAGTTTTTAAAGATATTGATAGGTAGGTTACGCTCGATCCAAGGTCCACACTTCTTTATTCTCTGTGTGTTTCTCCTGGGTCGAGTTAGGCCTCCTTCATTTATTTTATCTGATTATTCTTTATTGAAAGATCCAAAATTGTTTATGAGACCACATTATTGTGTAGTGGTCAACCATACAGTGCGGAAGCTGTATGGTTTTTAAGATATAGAAGAAGTTAGTAGGGTTTTAAAACTAGGTGTTATCCAGTATGTATTTGTGTCTCTGTTAGTAGTGAAAGGGGTGAGATTAGCGACAATGGGAATTAGCATTAAAAACACCCCCTGGGTAAGATTAGCGACAATGGAAATTTAACATTAACCACCCTGGGTAAGATTAGCGACAATGGAAATTTAACATGGGCAAAAAACCCTGGGTAAGATTAGCGACAATGGAATTTAACATTGGAGAAAGGAAAAAAAAGGAAATATTGATTTTAGCGACAAAGGCATTCGAACAATGGAAAAAAAAATATCGATTCTAGGGACAAAGGCAATTGAACATGGGGAATAGAGTTTGGGTTTGTCTAGGGACAAAGGGGAATTGAACATGTTAGAAAAAAAAAACTACTTTAGGGACAAGGGGAATTGAACATGGGAGTTTTTTTTAAAAAAAATTTTTATAAAGGGGTAGGCAATCGAAAGGCTATCTCTTTTCGAGAAATGTGGGTGGCCCTGAAAAGGGCCTTTGGGTTTCTTCTTCTTCTAATTTCTTCTATTTCTCCACCAACTTCTTATTTTCTCTCCTACACTCTTTCTCTTCTTTTCTTTCTTTTCTTCCTTCTTTTTCTCTTCTTTCTGCTTCTCCTCCTCTTCTTTCTTCCTCTTCTCATTTTCTTCTTCCTTTTCAATTTTCTCGTTCCATACTCTCATCCTTATCCTTTCCTCTTTATCCTCCTTCTCCTCCTTTATTTCTTTCATCACAGCACTTATCATTTCCTTTACTTTTCTTAAGTTGTTAATCTCCATCTTCACTCTATGTGGGCTATAAGAATAGCGATCCTCGTTTAACCTCACTAACATTTGCTCCATCATACCTAAATTGTCCAGGACGTCTTGCAATGTTTTCATTTTATCGAGCTGGTTCGAAGCCATCTTCTTTTTTTATTCTTTGTAGAATGGTTTGAACCACGAATGCTGTGGGTTCTTATAGTGAAAGCGCGGACGTGAAGGAAAACATCACCCTACTTTCTCATTTCATATGATATACTATTCACATAAGTGAATCAGCAATAAACTAACCCCAAATTTACTATCCACACAATCGTACGTGATCGGTTACAAACCCCTAACTATACTCTCCACATACGCTAAGAAACAATAAACAAACCCCAAATCTACTATTTACACACGCAAATCATTAAAACAAAATCCATAATCTACTATCAACACAATCGAACGTGAGTGGTTACAAAACCCAAACTATACTCTCCACATACGCTAAGAAACAATAAACAAACCCAAATCTACTATCCACACAAACATACGTGAGTGCTTACAAACACACACACACACACACACACACACACACACACACACACACACACAAGAAAAAAAGAGTCAGTGTTTATATTCACACTACTCTACCTACACACATTGGCAAATCGATTGTTATATCTTTTCTAGAGATTGGGGTAGCCCTGAAAAGGGCTGTTTTTTAACTCCAGATGCACCTATCTAATGCTAGCACCTTCCTGGTCTGGCACCGCACACACATCTTCGACTCCAGTCTCCTTGCCAATTCACCCTTGTTGCTGTAAGCGCAGAGGCGGGTTGAGTGGCTTCACTATTCCAATCTTCTGTCTCTGGAATAGTGAATACTTCCCTTTCTCTTCTTCTATTTCTTATTCGAGGATGAATTGGCATCCTTACCTCCTCTTGTAAATGTGGTGTAGCTACAGGTTGGGGAGATGTTCTTGCCTTAGGTGTCACCTTGCACACAGGGTTCATCATAGGGTGACACCTGATCTCTCTTTCCTTCCTCATCTTCTTTCATTTTTCTCTCTTCCTCCTCCTGTTCTATCCTGGCCTCTTCCACAAGGGCCTCCGCAGCCAGCTCGTTCAGGAGGCATGTGGCATATTCCAGGTGCATCTGGAGTTCAAAAAGTTTTTCAAGTCTGCTACTCATTTTTATTGTTGATCAATCAACAAGGGTAGCTAGACTGTCCAGCGAGCTTCAATTTATAGTGAAAGCGTGGACGTGAAGGAAAACATCCCCCTAAAAACATAAAATTGATCTTACCTAGATCATGACCAAACAACGCGCGGACCTAAAAGAAACACTCACTCACTTTTTTATACTACCCATTCCTATTCTAAAAAATTTTTTCATTAATCACTTCAATATACTATTCACATACGCAAAGCAATCCAATCAAACCCCCCAAATCTACTCTCCCCACACCTCAAACAGCCAAAAAAAAAATGATCTTAATCTACTATCCACACCAACGTACGTGAGATGTTACAAACACAAACACACAAACACATTCACTCGCACTATTAAAAAAAGAGTTAGTGTTTCTATTCACACTACTCTACCTACACACATTGGCAAATTGATGGTTATTTCTTTTCTAGAGTACTGGGTAGCCCTGAAAAGGGCTGGGTTTTTTTTTTTTTGTCTTTTTTTGTTAGCTATGGCAATCTTTTAGTTTCTAAGAATGCGATGTCCTCTGAGGATAGACTTTCTGGCAATAGGTCTGCTTCTTCGGAAAGAGAAGAAGAACTCTTTGGTGTCGATACGACAATCGACAAAGCCTCTGTCAGGTCCAGGTTGCTGCTGCTGCTGTTGCTGTTGCTGTTGTTGTTGCTGTTGCTGCTGCTGTCTCTGAAGTCTGTACTTCTCTGTCCATTCTTCTTTCTCCCTGTTCACTTCTTCTCTGAAGAGCTCTTCTATCAGGTCTTCAGTAACTTTTAACATTCTCACATTCTCTATCTCTTCTGGCTTCGGTATCAGACTGTGTCTGACCTTATGCAAATTCACGTAGGCTTCGTTTAGCTTAGCTAGTTTGGAGCACATCTTCGTAGGAGGATGAGTCGACAATGGATGGTTAGACTGGAAACAACCCGGTTCTTAAAGTCAAAGCGCGGACGTGAAGGAAAACATCCCTCTACGGTTTTCGAGCCGCAACGTTCAATGAGTGTCATGAGAGGGATAGTAAGAAGTCAAAGGGCATAAATCAACATTCTTATAGCCAAACAAACCACAAAGGCATTTTTTTCAAAACACAACGTTTTTTATTCAAAATCACTTAACGTTAACCAACAACTCTAACATTTTTTAACAATAATCCAACAATATAACATCAAACATTTTTTTCAAATGACATACATTTTTTTTCAATTTACACTCTACTTTAAACAGGGTTGGCAACGTTGTGAATGAAATTGTGATTTCCACTGTTGCAAGTCATTGAGTCATGGATGGACACTACGTTTCCCAGCTGAAGACAACAAAATAAGCAAACTAGTCACAAAATCAACGATTTACTTTCTCATCGTTTCTAGAAAAAACACGATCAAAATAAGTCACTAAATGTTCTTTTGCTGATAATGAGTGATCAATTTCGATCTCGACTTTCTCTTTGAATTTGTCAAAGAGGGTATTGATGTAATGGATGTCTCGAGTCGTTAATGGAGGACAGAAATGTTCACTCAAGTCTTTATACCACCAACGTAACACGTCTTTTTTAAACAGACTCCAAGATTCGTCCAGATATTCGTTGAATTTTTCTTCTTGACTGATGTTTTGACATCCATAGTAATCATGCTTCATCCATATCGTAATTGTGTCTGCCAGGTATGTAGCACAGTAGGAGACCAATTGCTGTTCTTGTTCTGGATATCTCGACTTCATCACGATGTCCTTTTCGTTTTTGTGTTGGGATTCTCCTTCCACGGTCTCCTCACATTCCATCTTCAAAGCTTCTCCACTAGGTAAAGAGGGAGAACAGTCTTCCATAGCTTCTAATAGTCTAGAATGACTTCTCTCAAACTGTTGATTTCTATGGTATTATCGAATTCTGCATACAGGATGACGTTCACTGTCTCGTCCAGTGGCTTTGCAAACTGAAGTTCCACACGAATTTGGCCAGATTTTATAGGGTGGAAATGTCCCTCGTCGCTGCCTTGGTCTGGAGTGAAATCGAAAGCCCACAAAGCGTAGCCTCCTGCATAATCCTCGTACGTAATGCCGTGACTGGTGTTGGTTCCTAACTGTCCCGTGGCTTCGTACAGCGACAAGTACGACCTAAGTAATTCTTCTTGTCAAAGTTAGGTTCGAAAGGTCGGGTACACAAGGTCTTGCCATCGCGACTGACTTCGATCTTGGACACGTCAAAGTGTTGAAAGTAGAAAGGATTTTTAGCGATAGCTCCGTTGAAGGCTGTATTCTCGACCATACCAACAATCAAACGTTTGGGTAACTGTCCTTGGAACAGATGATCTTCAATCATGGATCGCTGTCCCCTAGGAATGGTGAAAGTTTTCACTTCTACGCGTCAGATCGGATACTTGGCGGTCGTTCTGCTCAACGTCTGACTGATGTCGTTTCCCACTTTAGGCAACACTTCCACACGGCGTACGTAGAGTCTGGCTTCTTGGATTTTGGTTTTGTAATTATCGTCACTATCAGCTATTAAATGGAAAGCTGCACTGCTGCGATTCAGTCTCAGGCGGACATCCACCCCGTTCAGCAAATACTTTTCTTGCAACCACATGTCCAAATGCAAACGATCCATCAGTTCTAAACTGTGTCCGTCTTTGATTCTGTCTCTTCGTTCTACAAATCCCGCATTGTGGTCTTTGGCTGTATCAGTTTTGAATGTTTCAAATTCGCCTGCATCGTCAGCTTCCCATACCACACAGGCATTGAGATGAGTGTTCTTGGCGTCTATTCCGTACGTCAAGAGATTTTCCAGGTACGCTCGATAAGGGTAAGTATCCATGCTGCTACTGACTAGTTTGTTATTCAAGTACAAGTCCACTCCGCTAAACAAGGAATGCATGAAATTGTTGACGGGAGCTACTGGCTCAGTGTCTATAGCATTTCCATCCTTATCTTGAACTTTGACTTTCAAGTACAAGTAACTGCTATTCAGATCGATGTAATCTTCGGGCTGTCCTTTGATTTCAAACTCGTTGGGAGCGGAATCGGTCAATGAGGAGACGGGATGAAATTCCACCCATTGGGATTCTTGCATGGTCATCATGGTGGGTGGCATGGCAAACAGATCCAGTTCCGTCTTGGAACAGGCGCAAGACTCTCGGTGCATCATTTTTGTTGTTTCTGTGTCTCAGTAATCGAAAACGTCTAAGTCTCGAACGGTTCTTCTTTTCTTTGCCTTTCTAGCTTGAAGTCTGGTGAAAGGGTGTTTTCTTCGTCGTCTCTTTCTGCCTTGTCCTTGCTGAATGCCTGACTCGGTAGCGTGCAGGGCATTTATATATTTTTGCCTGCCCTCATGAAGGCTTCTTTAGGGTTTTGTTTGTCGATGATGACATTTTGGAGAAATTCTTTGCCTTGCGTCAGTGCCGCATCTTTCAAGGCGTGCAATCCGCGTGTCACCATCGGTTTCAACACTGGGGCCACCGAACGAAAGGCCGATTTTAACATATCTCCTAAACCGTGTCCTCGCTGTCGAGCAACCCCTCGATACACTGGATACATGACTTACGAGTCGTGAGAGAACCGTTTTCGAAAATGGAGTTTCACCGTGACTTTTCCTTTGGTGAATGAAATATTTTGTCCCAAATCTCCTTTTATAGCAATGTTGACCGTGTCCAAATACGACTTGCTGACAGGCAAATAATGAGGATGCACAAATTCCTGGTGGACGTGATAGGTGTTTCCACCTTCCTGGTCACTGGTCGTGGTACTATCCACTTTGAAAGGAATGACACGCAGTAACGGCACAGAGGTGTGTCCCACCACGTTATACTCCACCACATCGGAGTACACGAACATCAAATTCAGTCCTTGGTTCAGTTCTACAGTGAATCGAAAAAACTTGTAAAATTCCGTATTGCTGTTGATCTTCGGTTTAAAATTTGCAGCCATTTTTGTGTCTCCACCTAAAATATCAAACAAGTCACGATTAAAACTGATGGACAACGTTTGGGTATCCTGAAATTTAATCAGTAAGCGACGAGCCACTTTATGGTACTCCAGGGTGACACTTTTTTTGACTCTGTTCAGGGCTTTGCCAAAGGCTAACTCGAACCTGGAAGTAATGGTGTCCACCAAATGTTGACCACAAAAATAAAACCCTGCCGGAATTTTCAAGGTGTAGATATTGAAGGGTGAATTGTTGGATGGTCTTGTGTCCCTTGAAAACCCGATGTCATTCATGGCTTCTTGTAATTGTTGGTTCAGGATTTCGACCTCAAAAGTGTTTTGCTTTTCGGTGATGTTTTGGATTTGTGTAGGGTGAATCATTTCTACCAAAGCCACTTCCCAATGGGCTTCGTGATCTAACTGGATGGCTTGAGGTAATTTAGCCGTGTAACAGCACAACGTGTTGTGGGGAAACACCTCCATGGAACTGTCACTGGGTAAGGTTAAGTAAAATTGGTTTTTGTGACTCATAATTCCAGAGTTCTGTGGCTGTCCGAGGGGTTAGTGGATGTCAGAGGCGTGTCTCCGCCCAAAATGGGGTTCTGGTTGTGATTGTTGTTGGAGTGGTGACTGGCACTGGCACTGGACACAAGGTTCCCCTGGTTCCCGTTCGAGGAGAATTTCAGGGAGGGATTAGGAAGCAGGTAACCGATGTAACTGCTCAATAAAATGGTCCACAATTGTTTGTCTCCTTGTTGCAAACTCAAATTGGCAATGGCTGCCCCGAAGACACAAAACACCACGAAGATTTGGCAGAAAAAGACGATTTGCGTTTTAGGCACACGTTCTCCACACCACACCCACAAGGGCTGTTTTTGTAAATCTTGCACAGAAGAACTAGGTGAAGGAGGAGTGGTTGACGTAGCTGCGTCTGTGTGAAAGGGCATGATGGTCACTTCTTTTTATAGTCGATGACTTGCGAAGCGTCGATCCAAGAATCAAAACTGGGTGGATATCCTTTCCAACGTACTTTGACTTCTTTGACACATCGTTTGCCCACTTTACGGGTTCTGCGTTCGAGAATGCTTTCGATGTCGTACACGTCGTCTTCTTTTTTGGTGACACGTTGTAACTCGGGCAAATAAAACGTTCCTTTGAGCACTTCTCCATTCATGTCTTCCAATTTATAGACGGCAGGATGACGACCATGCACTCGTCCAGTGACACGAAACAATTCGGTCGTCCAGTTAGGTAAGTAACCTTTGTCGAAAGTGCGTTTGGTTTTGCCAATGCGCACCCAATCTCCTACGGCCAACTCTCCACTTTTCTTGGGGACAGCCCTCGTCGGGGACGTACCAAACAGACGCTCAAACACCAACACTTCGTTGTCGGGAGTCACGTCTTGCGGGGCACGTCCGATGCTTCGATGGTAAGATTGGTTGTACGCTTGCACCAGGTGCGGTAAGATGTCGATGTACTTCAGAGTGTGGTGATGCGTAAAATATTTCCACATGCGTTCTTTCAATGTGCGTTGAAAACGTTCCACGATGCTGGCTTTGCTTTCGGGATTCTCGGTGGTAAATAAATGAATGTCACGTTTCTTTAATTCTTTTTGGAAAGCTTGGTTCAGAAATTCGGTGCCTTTGTCCGTTTGCCATCGAAGAGGGTGACGACCACTTTGTTTCAACACCCGTTGCAGGGCTCGCACTAACTCGCTGCTCGATTTGGAAGTAAAGGGCACGACCCAGGCAAATTTGGAGAAGACGTCGATGACACAAAACAAATATTTGTAGCCACGATTGTAGCTGGCCAAATGAGAGACATCGGCTAAATCGGCTTGCCATTGATGATCGATGCCTTCCACTCGGGTGCGACTTCTGGCAAACTTGCGTCGAATGGGTTTGTGTAAAGTGTAGGTAGCTTGTTCTTGTAACCATCGTTGCACTTGAGGTAAACGGAGACTTTTCAGGCGCGTTTTGGCAGCACGATACAATTTTTGAACTCCTGCGTAACCTGCAGGATGCGAGGGATCGCAGTAAATGCTGGCTAAGACTTTTTCCATTTTTTATTTTTTTGTGTTGATTGGTGTGTTAATAAGACACCCACTCTTGGAGGATGCTACTCTCTTTCTCTTGGGGTACTTTCTTGGATTGCAATGCTTTGCGTGTGCGACCGGCAATAGGTGTCGAAGAGGAGGATGTCTGAGCGGGGGATATCGGTTCTTGTTTCACTTCTGTCTTCACTTCTGTCTTCACTTTCTTTTTCTCTTGTGATGAAGGGGTGGCCATCATCTTTTTAATCCATCCAATTCTGGAGGTAGGTGGTGTTGTTAACTTGCGTACTTTTTCTGGTGGAGTTTGAAACCCTTCTTCTTCTTCTTCTTTTCCTTTTTCTGTCTTGGTCACTGGTTGTGGTGGGACTGGTATTGGTACTGGTGATGGTGCTGGACTTTTCATCAAGGTCTTAAAATCTTTCAGAGTGGGTAGAGCTGTTTCGTCTAAAGCTTTCTGGTGAAAGAGTTGCAGTCGTTGCAAAAGTTGACCGTACTTTTGCGATTTTTCTGTTTTGGACAAATCTTGGCGATCCATCAAGGACTGCAATTCGTGTTGTAACTGGGACATCTCGCTCAAATGGGGATTGGGAGGTAAATGCGGGGTACGTTGTTCTTGCCACCGATGGTATTCCATCCATCGTTTGTAAGGTACTAAAGCTAGTTTTCGTCCTTCCATGGGGTTGTCAGGGGTCGATTCGAAGATCTTGGGACTTCCGAAGGTCTTTTTATCTTGCTCCCACCAGTCGTCCCAACATGGTTCCCAGGACTCCTTTCAGTATGGGGTCTAACAAGAGAGGCAAAATGCCTCCACGTTGGACCAACATCTTCTTCTTTTGACGAATGGGAATTTTATTTTGAACCATTTGGCGAAGAACGTGACGATGTTTGCTTAAGCATTGTTTCTGGTGTTTGGACAAAGGGATCGTGCCTTTCAAGACGTTCAAACAACATTCGCACACGGTATTGATGACCTCTTTGGAGGCCGATTGAATGAGTTTTTTTCGTAGAGGTGGAGAAGCTTTGGACAGGATAGATAACATGTCCCCATGTTTAACTAAACGTGGTGGTAGTCCTTTCCTTTTCTTTCCTTTGGGGTTTTCTGGAGGGTGACATCTTTGAGTCTTCAGGAGCACCAAAAATCACTGATACCCCGACTTGGTCACAGGCCTTTTTTATACTGGAACGCGTCGCCACTGATTGTCTTTACGTCGTATCAGTTTGAGGACAGGCATGACACGTCGTGCAGGGGTACGTAACGGACTAAATCGAACCAGTTCTTGCTTGGACAAATCCAGTAATCTTTGTAACATGCCCGATCTTTCTTGAACTTTGATTTTGGGAGAAGGTACTTTGTGAGCAGCAGCCACTGCAGCTAAATTGGAGGGTCCTGCCACTGGGGAAGTTCTTTTTGGGGTCATCAACGGAGAAGTTCTTGGTGTGATCAACGTCTCCAAGTACTCTTCAGTTCTTGGTGTCATCAACGGAGAAGTGGATGAACGTGAGGATGCCGGAGATGCAGTCACTGCCTTGGCAGGTCGTAGTTTGCGAGTGTAAAGTTGCGTCCTGGCCGAAGTGCCTCTCTTGCGACTAGTTTTCTTCTGTGGACTTTTCTTTTTCTGGGGACTTTTTCTCTGTTTCTTTTTCTGGGGGCTTCTTTTCTTTTTCCGGGGTGGTGTCTATTCAGAGGAAGGTCCCGCCACTGGAGAAGTTCTCCTTGGGGACCTGGTCTTTTTCTTTTTCTTCTTGGGGCTTCGTTGGACTTTTTTCTTGGGTATAACTTTGGGGGCATTAGGATCCCATCTTAAGAGAGAGCGAATGATGACCCCTCCTAGAGTACCGCTCCCTCCAGGTTTCAAAATGATTTGTTTTTTGGTTTGAGTGTCGATGCGGGGATCTGCCAGTTGGACCAAAGCGACTTTGTTTCGATCGAAAAAGCGTTTGGTTTGATGAGGAATCTGAATGATTCCTTGGAGTAATTGACGTGCCGTCACCGTGAACCATCGTAAGACTTCTTTGAGACTAGCTTCTAAGACACGAGCTCGTATTTGTGGATTTTTTTCTCGACTGATGCCATACAAGGCACGAATCAATTTGACGGGAAGGTGCGACTGAAGGGACGTCATGGTGACGTTGTGTGAGACAGACTAAAAAGGGTCTGAGGTGTTTATAGATTTTTTTTGTGGAGTGAAATGAAGTCGAGGACAGAGACGTGTACAGGACAGGCCCTCCGTCTTGGCACCAGTGGTGAAACAAGTGGGTACGAAATCGGAAATCATCGGGGGTCGTAGGTTTCAAATCGATGAGTAAATAGGCGTGTGGAGTTTGAGTGGCATCGTCGTACGCCTGAGTCAGCCAAGGCGTTCCAAACTGCTTGGCTAAGACTTGCACTTGCGATTTATCTCGAGGGCTTTTAAACAAGACCACGTAATGCGCATTGAGACTGATGGTGCGATGGGCTTTACTTTGTTGAAACAAATTTTGGGTGATGTCGTCAAAAATGACCAAATGGGTTAGACGGGAGTCAGAGACGATGCCGTCGTCTTCTTTAGGAATGCCTTCCACAAACACGATGGAATCGCCTTGACTTTCTAGCAAGAGGCTGTACGCCGATTGCCACTCTTTGTAACACCACACGATCCGTTGAGGTGGCCGATCGATCAAATGATGTTTATGTTCGATCAAACGTTTGACGAATTCGGTTTTGCCTGAACCGCTAGGTCCAGCAATGAGCATGTTAAAGGGATGGCGAAGATACAAAGCCTCCCAACTGGCACGATCTAAGTGTTCGTCGATGACTTTGACAGTAGAGGAAGAGGGAGCAGAGACAGCAGAGGTAGCCATAGTGTGAGAAATGTCACTTGTGACACGAAAACAAACAAGACAAGAGTTTATATACCTTTTTTCAGAACACGTTTCTTGAATGTTTCAAACATGAATACGAAAGACAAAAATCCATAAAAGCCAAAGGCTTAAGTACAAGGATAAAAGGCACATGATAACCATTAACGTGGAATAAACACAAGTGTCTGTACAACATGTTTTGGGTAATGTTCTAACCAGTTCTATAGTAGGGGGTAAGGTCACAAGTGTCCTCCCGAAAAGGTCCTTCAGGCCTGTCCACGACAGTCCCGTCCTGGGTGACGGGTTCTTCTGGCACCGTCACTAACACAGATTGAAAAGTCGCAAGGCTCACAACCGCATTCCACTTCAGAAGCCCCACACTTGAATTGTGCCTGTCTAAACTTGTTTTGTGTTTCTCTGAAAGTATTCATCTTGTTCGCTCGGACTTGGTAGTCACAATGGACTATCGATCTTGAGTAGGGTTCCTTTTTATATACAGACCAATACCGACGTGTCCATACGGTAAGGTGAAATGATTGGGAAGTCGCACTCGCTTCTGGTACACGATTTGATAGACTTTTTCCAAGGGTCGACTGACGATGTGGTGAGTGGGTAAACGTACAATCTTGTTCGGTTGATAGGTGGTCACTTTAAAGTTTGCATCCTCTCTCGATTGCAAGGCTTCTTTCAATACCCCAAAGTTCACCACACGACTGGTACGATAATTCAGAGTCAATCCTTTCACTTTACACGTCGTGTGCAATTCTCCTTGTGGGTCCCGGTATTCGTAGCCGTAATTTTTGGGACCACCACTGACGAAACTTAGAATCTTGTCGTCGGGATGTTCGTCTGTCCAGGCTCCTAAACGGTCTCCTTTGATGTCAGGGTGCTGTTGACTCGGGTGATGGATGTAAATGCAACTGTCCGTGTCAAAGTACAGGACACGTTCCCCTAACAGTTCTAAAGCTTCGTACAATTTTAAGCGAGCATGAGCTGTCACGTAAGCCGCAATGATGACATTTCCAAAGGGGTCGTCTTGTACAAAGTCCAGATCTTCTTCGTAATTGACCAAGATCAAATCCTCGCGAACGACGTCCACGTGTTTCATGTATTTGGTTTTGTCGTGAATCATCTGAAAGTAGCGGGAAGGTTGTGTCAAATATTCCGTCTTGGGTAAACACGGTCGTTGTGCCATTTTACCCCACAAGCAATTTAACATCACTTTGGCAAACGACCGCCTGCCTTCCTTTTTCTCGATGTGGTCTAAAGAGATGCCTTCTTGTTCATAGTATTTCTCTTTGAATGTCTTTTCGTCTTCGGAAGTGTGACACCAGGAAGGATAGCCGCTGGCTTCTTGCTTCAGTTTCAAAAAGGCATCCACGTAGTCGGCGAAAATGCCTTTCTGACTGGGGTCACCCTTGTGGTATTGTTGTGTCTTGGGAAAGTGGCAAATTTCGTACACTTCTAACAGTTGGTATCCCATGTCCAGAGCTTTGAACAATTCTACGCTGACCCAGGTTCCCGTCAAGGCACGTTCTTCCTGGGTGAGCTGACAAGGTTGGTCTTGGTTGCACGTTTCGGCACAAGTACGGCACAATGGAAACATCAGTTTGCCTTGACAATGGTGAGGTAAGACGGGATGGTACAAGTTCGTGGGAGGCAAAACTTTGCACTTGATCAAGCCTTCGTATTGTCGAATGTTTTTCAGGTCGATGTGTTCCGTGAACAATTGTGGGTGCCCTGCAGGAAAGGGACAATATTTGCACACGTAAGGATACAGCGAACACACGTCCAAGTATTTGATTTCTTCTCCTTTCTCTTCGTCGGCTTGGTACAGCAAACAGGTGGCATTGGTCCTTCCTCCGTACAAACTATCCCTCGGGTTCAGGGGGTCCATCAGCTTGTAACTTTCCACGGCACGTTTATACTCGGGATCGGTTTTCATACGGTGATCGTACTCGTGTTCCCACATTTCCACCACTTGGTATCCTTGCTGTTCTAACTTTAGGCGTCGCTGACAGGTGTCCTGGTTCAAGTCTTCCATGGTTCGTTGTAAAAACTGGTTTTTAGTGCTACGATCAGGGTAACAGACGGGACATCCGTGAAATAAGCAACCGTTAAACTCGTACACGATCTTGGGGTTTTATAAGTCCCAGCCATCGACCGAATACGTTCCGATGGTCTTTTCGCCTCCTCCGTTGCGGGCATGCTGAATCCATTTGTCTTCCTTGTCGCACAAGTAATGTAACCAACGTAGGGCTTTGACCGAGTATTGACGCTTGACATAGTGGGTCGTTTGAAGACTGATGACAGCCACGGTGTTTTCAGGCATGAATCGTTGTCGATACACTAAGGAACACGCTTTGGCAATGGTGCAAGCTTCTTTCAAAGGATCGACCCCTCCGTGTTCCATGAACAGTTCTCGAAATTTTCCACAGCAACGCCGTAAAATGTCCACGTCGGAACGACAATACTTTAGCATTTCTTCCTGAAAGTCGAAAGGGTCCGAGGCGTGAGCCTGGTACTAAGCGTAGAAAGCTTCTCGTTGTTCGGTACGCATGTTGTCGGGGTCGTAATAGTGAGCCTCAGGTAAATGGGGTAGAACGGCGTGTTGATTGGCTTCCGTATTGAAAAAGTGTGGAAAGTACCCTTTAGCCATTTCTGTCATTCCAAACGTTTTAGGCATTCGGCTCAAAGGCATGGCCAAGTAACTCATCGAATCGTTAAACTGTACTTGTCCCACTTGCATGAAAATGATTTTGGCTCCGTTCAAAGTCACTTTAGGACGTTCGGTGCCTTGTTCCGTATAGTACCTCAAAAGAAACTGTCCATCGTGTCCGGAGAAATTGTGAGCCATCACCGTGGCATGACGATGACAATCTCCGTAACGTTCGACGTCCTCTTGGCTCCACGTCTTGTCGATGGGATCTAAGACCCATTGGGCAAAATCGGCTAACGTGTTCGGTCCTCGAAAGATTTTTTCACGCCCTCCGGGAATCTTGCTGCAGTGAGGGCAATGACTGAAGATAGGTTCTTGAATGCACTTCTCGCACGCTCGATGAGCCACGCAGAAATTAGGAATGTGAATGCCAGTCTCTTGCATGCATTCGAAATCGAAAAAGATGAAATTGCCTTTCTTCTTGTGACCGTCCTCATTCTCTGGTGGGGGTTGGTATTTTTGCACGTAGCATTCGTGTTCCAAGTCCACGATGTGGTGACAAATGTGACATTTTTTCTTTCCTGAACATACGTGTGCCTTGGCATTATTGGTACGTAGGCCTTGTCGACACGTAGGGCACAATCTCAGCAGTTGACAAGCACATTTCTGCTGTGAACCTTGCGTCTTCAGATGTTGTTGGTAACAGGCAGGGCTGACAAACGTGCGCAGACAAGCAGGACAATGTACTCTTTCTTGTCCTTCGCTCAGACAGGGTGGAGAGGCCAAACATCCTGGGCATTTCCATCCGCAATGTTTGTGTTGCTCTCGATTGTTATAGCCATAGTCACATTTCTCACAGTAATAACTGTATCCCAGGAATCCAGTGATAGTGGTAATGGTATCGAAATGGTCATCGTGATAATAGACATGAATGTATTTTCCGTCCTTAAAGTCTTTCCCTCGAAACAACAGAGGTCCGCGCATTTCTTGAGGGTGCACTTTCAAGGTGTAGAGTGGAGCTAGGACATCTTGCAATTTCTGCATCTCAGGAATGCCACAGGGTGTGTCTTTGGACAGTCCGGCTTGTTGTAACAGGAGTTCTGCTTCGTTTCGTTGTTTGGCTGGGTCGGATCGTTGAATAGTTTTCCAGGCTCTTTTCCATTCTACCGTGTCGTTCTTGTTGGCATAGGTTCGTCCCACAACGATGGCTCGGGCTAAACACATCTGGTCTTGAGAATTGTGAATTTGGACGAGACTCTTTTTGGTGTTGCGAAGGTCGTTCACCAATAACACCTTATTGCGTTGTCCGGTCCCTTGAGGAGGAGAGACGTGGGCCATTTTCAGTGTGGCTTTACCATCGGTGATGTCAAACTGGTCATTAGATTGTTGTACGTGTTGAATCTTGTCCATGACTTTGGAAGGGGTTAGTTCTGCGGGTCTGCTAAACTCGATCCAAACAGGGGATTTCAAGCTGTCGTGATCTATGGATAGTGTCAAGCGATCGTCTTCTTTGGGTTGACATTGTCGCTTGAGTGCGGTGAGCAAAGAATCCCACATCTCGGTGATAAACCCTTCTGCTTTCTCCAATGGTACGTCGGACTTGAAATCTTTAAACTTCACTGTGTAGGTGTAAGCCGTGGTTCTAAATTTTCTAGAGGAGCGCTTTTCCGTCTCTCGAATGGAATAGTACTTTTCAGGGTTGACTAAGGGTGGTGAACTTGGTTTAGAGGGTTCGGATTCTGGTTCACGCATGTCCTCTTCAAAATCACTGGCATGAATTTGTGCCAAGACTTCAGCTCTGGTACGAGGCGATAGATCACGTTTCTGCCTCTTACTTTCTTCTTCTTCTTTCTTCTCGAATGAATAGGATCGTTTCATCTTGAGTGCAAAACGTCAAATGACTCAAGTTTAAACACCATAGACTAATTTATAGTCATGGCAAACCAGCGTATATAAAAGGGTGTGTGTCTTGTCCTTTCACTATTCATTTCACTCTCAAACCGAGCACAACGATGGAAGAGACTACCCAGATGGAACGTTTCATCAGAGCTTTGCGAGGGGTCATTAGAAAATTCTCTTCAGACCAGCCTACGGACTACTCTCCTTCCTTTCGAGATAAAAGTCAAGATACTTGCTATATCTGTCAGAAGAAAGGGCATTGGTCTTCAGAGTGTCCAGACCGTCAAAAAAGAACAAAAACAGGGGCTAGAAAAGACAAAAGTCAAGATACCTGTTATTATTGTCAAGAAAAAGGACATTGGTCTCCAGATTGCCCAAAAAAGAAACAAGAGGAGTCGGAAGAAAAGAGGGATTCTTCAGAAGAAGAGAGAGATTCTTCAGAGGAAGAAAGCAGCCAGGTGAAGAAAAAGAAACAGGAGAAGAAAAGAAGAAGGGAAGAAAGTGAGGAGGAAGAGGAGGAAAAGACTGTGACGGTGAAGAAATTGAAAAAAAGAGAGAGAGTAAAAAAAGAAACAGAAGAAGTGAATGTAATTTATAAAGTGTTCTGTTGTGAATTGTGAATTGGATTGTAACTATGGAGAAAAGAATACATTAATTATATAAGGTAAGTGTCTTTGAGTTTTGATTTTAAAATAAGAAGCTACACTCACGCACTCATACACAGACACGTACTACAAGGGTAAAATGGTTTTTTTTTTTTGTTGATTTTTGAGTTATTGGCAAATTGAAAGGCTATCTCTTTTCGAGAGAAGTGGGTGGCCCTGAAAAGGGCCTTTTTTGGTGTAGGGGTGAGTTTAAGCAATCAACTTTAACTGCCTTAAGCCTTTGCCACGGCCGAGGCCTACTTCTGATGATGATGATTGGGTTGAAATCACTAAGGGTGGTACGATAGGCTTAGTCACAGGGTTGGCGTGTTTAGCTCGGGAAGGTCGTATTCTCTTCGGTCGTGATAAAGAAGTCTGATACATTTGTTTCAGACTTCTTAACTCCGCTAAAATGTCCAACAGTACCGTAGCCGTTTGATTTTCACCCTCTTGTTTCTTTGCTGATACTTCTTCTTGTTGTTGTTTTTTTCTTACCTCTTGTTGTTGCTGTTGCTGTTGCTGTAGGAGAAAAGCTTGTTTCGCTTCCTTTTGTCGTTGCATAAATTTCTCCAATTCTTCTTTCTGTCTCTGTCTAAAATTCTCCACTTGCGGTGATGAAGAATGAGACGAAGGTTCCGGAACAAATTCTTGCGAGGTAAGAAAATCCACAAAATCCCAATGTACCTCTTCTGAAAGTAAGTCCGGGTTCCCTTGGGCGGTCTCCACTGCTGGTGCACCCCAATGGATCGTTTTCTGAGTTTCCGTCATGTTGAATCACTGTCGCATAGATTGACAGCACACAGGCGCTAGCGAATCTATATAGACCACATGACGTCACAGACTGCTCTCTTCGGATTGGATGCGGACTGACTGAATTTTGTAACGCGTGTTTGGATTGGTGAATGAACTCAAGCCGTTTCAATCCTTCCTCTACCTATAAATAAGCGCAGTTCACTGCATTGATTCACCTGTTCTCGTCGCCTCACGATGTGGACCACAGTTGAATCATCCACCCTTGTGTCTTCAATGATGTTTAGGACGGACATGCTCATGTATGTCCGGTCCAAGTGTACTGTTGTTGATAGAACAGATACTAGTCTATGGATGAGAAGAGTTTACATAGAAAGACAAGGATGCCTCAAGAGGGTACTTGTGTATGGACCTGCATTTAGAAGGAGTTTAAGAAGAAGAAGATGTGACAGATGCCGTCTATGTTAATATTGATAATAACATAAACCCAAAGGCCCTTTTCAGGGCCACCCACATTTCTCGAAAAGAGATAGCCTTTCGATTGCCTACCCCTTTATAAAAAAAATTTTTAAGAAAAACTCCCATGTTCAATTCCCCTTGTCCCTAAAGTAGTTTTTTTTTCTAACATGTTCAATTCCCCTTTGTCCCTAGACAAACCCAAACTCTATTCCCCATGTTCAATTGCCTTTGTCCCTAGAATCGATATTTTTGTTTTCCATTGTTCGAATGCCTTTGTCGCTAAAATCAATATTTCCTTTTTTTTCCTTTCTCCAATGTTAAATTCCATTGTCGCTAATCTTACCCAGGGTTTTTTGCCCATGTTAAATTTCCATTGTCGCTAATCTTACCCAGGGTGGTTAATGTTAAATTTCCATTGTCGCTAATCTTACCCAGGGGGTGTTTTTAATGCTAATTCCCATTGTCGCTAATCTCACCCCTTTCACTACTTCTGTTTTATCTGTTTATGTTCTACATGGCGTGTTTTCAAAGACTCTTTCATGAGCCTGTCCACTTCGCCATGTGACTTAGCCCCATGATGTCATCGCCTTTTACTTCCCCATATAGTTTCCCTGTATCCCTTACTATATATGTCTTTAGAATTTTCTTTCAGTAAGAAAATAATAAAAAAAAATTAAAACTTAATTAAAGAATTCTTTCTTCCCTTTCTCTTTCTTTTCAATTTTTCTAAAGAAAGGTTATGTTGGTTTTCTGAAATATTTAAATTATAATTTAAAATTTTCTTTCAAATATGGCTGTTGTGGGTTGAGAGGTGGGGGTATGGGTATGGCATCGGCTTACAATTGCGCCGCTCGACCCTTCGGTCTGTAATACCGATTCCTCCCTCCCCTCTCTCCCCCAATTCCAACATAAATTGCGTTATATCAGCCTGACGTAAGTATCTGTTCGTCGTAAGACGTAGACAGTTCGTATTGTGGTTAATATTCTTATTTGTACCACGTATCTTAAAAATCTTTATCACCTGTCCACAGGATATCATCGTAGTTAATATATAGTCTATAATTTTTAAAACGATTTTTGTTTTCGTAGTCTACATCTATGAATAAAATGTTATTTTTGTTATTCTTATATTTTTTGCAAATTTCCATTATTAGCATTTTCCTATTATGTTTAGTTTTATCACATTGGGCAATCGTATGTAGTTTGGTGAAGTTCGCTGTTTTACATAAAGGACATTTCGGCATTATCCTGATCATACGACGTTTGATGGCTTCTTCGCCTGTTAGCCAGGCGTTGTGCAGGTATTTAAAAATTATACTTTGTGTTTTGACAGATCTTTTTTTTTCTCCCAATTTTCAAAAGTTTTTGTCCAGTTTACCCCCATTTGTCCTGCTCTACTCTACATTTTGTATTTTTGGTTACCTCCTCATTAATCCAAGCGAGACTTTTACTTATTTCTATTTTCCATAAATCTGTTTTGTCCCAATATTTTAAAATTAGTTCTCTTATATGTTTAAATTTGCGTGGTACTTCGAATTTTTTAAATTAATTTATTATTTTTGTATGTCGCTGGTCGGTTTCTCAAGGTGAAGCCGAACCAGTAGATGTACAGTGCTTCCCACGCTGTAGCCGGGTCTGATTGTAATTTTTTTTAATCTATTGATCATGTTAGTTAATTTTAGTAGTAGGGGGCTCGGCAACCCCAAGACCCCTCTACTGTTGGCCCTATATAATGTCTCCTTTTTACATAATGCATTTTATGATTCTATATATAATCTATTATTTCATTATCTATTTTGCTTAAAATTGTATTATCCATATCTGAGTATAAATAAGTCTTAGTCACTTGGGCCCGCTCCATGATACATAATGGCGCGATGGCCCAGATTTTCACATTTTCTTTTATTTTGTTGATAATATGTTTGTAGTTTTCTACAGCTTCTTTTTTTACCAAAGTAAACACCTAGAGCCTTTACCGTGTCTCTCAGTAGGTGTGTGTGTGTGTGTGTGGGGGGGGTAATCCAGTGTGGTTACCCCTCCAGTTACCTATTTTTAAGATTTCAAATTCTTCTACTAGATGCTTATAGCATTTCCCCTCTCTTATAAAGTTGGTGCAATCATCTGCATGTTGGAGCATTTTTAATTCGTTTTTTAGGTTTGGTATTTGTATGCCTTGTATTGCTGAGTTGTTTCTTATCTTGTGACTTAGGATTTATATTGCCATTACGTATAATAGCATTGATAGTGGACATCCTTGTCTCACTGATCGTTGTATTTCAAATTCTTTCGTGCATTTCCCGTTTACCTGTACACATGAAGTTATCCCAGTGTATAGGATTTCGGTCCATTTTCGGAAGTTGGATCCGAAACCAAATTTTTTTTAATACATTCTGTATGTAGTTTTGTTCTAATAGGTCGAAAGCTTTCTCTTGGTCGAAGAGTACCATAGCACCCTTCGTACCAGTTTCATTTATGTAGTCAATTATAGTTTTAATGTTTAAAATATTTTGTTTGTATATCCCTCCCTTCCCCCCCCCCCACAAGTTTGATTTACGTTAATTATTTTGTTTATCCCACCCTTTACTCTATTTGTTAAAATCCTACTTAAAATCTTATAGTCCGTGTTTAAAAGTGATATGGGCCTCCAGTTTTTAATCTCGTCTCTATCCCCTTTCCCTTTGTATATAATTGTTATAACCCCCTCCCGCATAGATTTAGTCATTTTATTTTTACTTAAAAATATATTATTATACAAAGCGTTTAAGATCGGCGTTGGTTCACCGTGGAACTTTGGTAGAATTCCACGACGAGTCCATCTTTCCCTGACGATTTCTTTTTAGTGAGTGTAGCTATACTCTTTGTGATTTCTTCATCTGAGATGACGTCATCACATTGGTCTCTATGTACTGTTGATGTCATCTCACAGTCGCCATTTTTTAAGTAGCTGTCTATTGTGCTGAAGTCTATGTTCTGTGTGGTGTATAGTTCTTTATAATATTGGGAAATACTATTTAGGATATCTTCTTTTACAGTATGATTACATTGTTTATTTTGATTTTGTTTAAAATTTTATCACCCCCTTTTCTAAATTCTTCTCGTTTATATAAGTTTTTTGCCTTGTTGTAGAGCTCTGTAAATTTTCCCGCCCTTATTTTTCTCCCCTGATTTTCGTCTTCTTCAATGATTTTTATTTTGTCTGTCAGTCGTTTTTTTATCGTCGTTTATTGTTTTGCTTAGTTCTAATTTGAGTTCGTGTTTGTCTTTTTTCTGTTTTTCCGCCCGTCTATTTGAGTACTGAGTAGATATTCTTTTATAATGTTTTTTAAAACATCTCAATCATTTATTATATTAATACTTTCTTCATTTTTAAAGGTTTCAATTTCTTTTTTATTATTTCTACATATTCTTTGTCATTTAAAATCTTATTATTTAGTTTCAAAGGTCCTTGCCCCCATTTTTCTCTTCTTTTCGTTTTTAGGTCCATAGTGATCATGAGATGGTCTGATAGTTTTTGGCTGGTTATTGTGGTATTAATATATTTTAATGGATCGTAAAAATTTCCGTAAAAGTTAAAGGTAAATTCTCTTCTTAATATGTTCAGTTTTCTATAAATGTCACGTAAATTGTGTTTATTTAATAAATGTATCATTTCAGTTCGGTATATTTTGTCACTCGTTGTTAGGTCAGTCGTTCTATCAATTTCGTCCCCTACCCAATTGAAATCTCCTCCTATGATTAGAGTTTCCATCGAATATTGTTATAGGTAGTTAGATAAGTTTTCTATAAAATTTAGTTTCTTATTTCTGTTTGCTGGCATGTACACATTTATTATATGCCAATTTAACATTTTAACATGTAGCAACTGTCCCTTAAAAAATACCCCCTCCTCAAACCTTTCCCAACCCACTCCCTGTTTATTTTTTTATTATTGTTGCTACCCCTACCCAATATCATTATTTGTAAAATTGTTGCATATCACTATTGCGTTAAGTTTGTCTTATAATAAAAATTTGAATTCTGGCGTAATTCCATTGTGTGTTTCTTGTATCATTATTACATCAAAGTTTGTTTCTTTGGCTATTTTGTCTGCTTTCGCTTTGTCTACCCCATTGCTGTTGATAGTAGCGATCCAGAAGTTTGTTTCTTCCATTTTTGCTTCACTCCCAGGTGCCGCATCACTTTCATATAGAATTTAATTGCATGTATTTCAGTTAAAATTGTTATATTCAATATTTTTTGTTTGTATTTATATTAAGTTTGCATTCCTGTGGGGCTCTGGATTGGTCCCAGAGCCTCGTTTGATTGGTTGTGGTTTTCTGTAAGCTGTGAGTCGTTTATGGTTTCCATGTCTGATTCGTATTCGCTTTCGTTTTCCGTGTCAGTTCCATTGTCGTTTTGTGTTTGTTCTGTCGTGGTTTCAAGGTCCTTGTCTTTGTCTTTCCTTTTTTTCATGATTTTAGCCCTTACGGGCGGGATTACTGTTTCTTGGGTTTTGTTTAGTATTTGATACATAAAGCTCAACTCCCCTTCAGGGGAGGAGCCATGCGACGACGTGGCGTGTTTGCGTTTCTGCGCCGGTGTTGATGTTGATGTCATGGGTTTGGTTCCCAATATGTCAACATGTGGTTCTTCTGGTTTCCCCTCGCTCTCTTGGATAATTTCATCCTCAAGTTGTATTAGAAAATACGGGTTTTTCCCAATATTTCATACTCGTATTTGGGGGTTCCTGGACGGCAGGTCTTTTTTGGGGTAACAAAGTCTTACCACTCTATCTTTGCCGGTCGTATTTATTGCGGGTGTCTGAGTGTTTCTAATAGGTGTGGTTGTTGTGTCATTTAGTTGTGAGGTTGTCTGATCAATTATGTCCGTATTTGCGAAATCAATCAAATACATAGTTTTGTGCAAGGAATTCAAATTTAGTAATGGTGCATGCGGGTAAAATTACAAACACAATTAATTAGACAATCTTTGATCACGTCGATGTAATGATATATAAGATTAAATTTCTGTGAAGGTTACCTCTTTCGACACAATAACCGTAGGTGACATAAGTGCTTTTAAAGAGTAGTATAGGAAACAATTACGTCTTCATTAGTGGTTTACGAGGTATATCATGCGGTAAAAGACGCGTGAATAAGTAAAATAAACCAATGGATGGGACAGGGAATGTAGGTGGGGAAAAGTACGAGGTCATGACCTCATTGTGCTATGTCACATGGCGCTACGCGAAGTGAACAGGCCCATGAAATAGTCTGGGAAAAACACCCCGCGTAGAAAACTAGCAGACCATACAAACAAATAGGGGAATAGGCAAGTTGGCAACTAATAATCTTCTATACCTTTCCTATCTAACTATACAGCTCCCTTACTGTATAGTTCTTTTCCCTCCTATGGAAATGTCTTGAAACCCTTTTGGATCTTTTGGTTAATAGGTTAAATAATAAAGAGGCGGCCAAACTTGAGTCGGGATAAATACAATTAAATAAAGAAAGTGTGGACACCCACTCGAGCACAGCCGGTCTCATTCTAGAATTTAAATAATGCGAGGACGACATATAACAACACGCATATAAAACAGTAGGTTTATTTTTTAAATGACAAACCTGTAGTACACTTCACACGCCGGAATTCAAAAATATTAATTGAAATTTTAAATATCTAAATTTTATCAAAATTATCACATGAATCTGTGATATCCAAATAAAAATATATATTAAGACAACTGGGATAAATTGAAAAAGTCGTGCTGTCCCTACACGAAAACTATATAGCACACACACAATATAGCATATATTAACATAGCACACACGGGACGTAGGAGACCTCTAAACAAGGTCAACTAAGAACTCAGGGGAGGGATTTCGGGTAAGGTGATAGAAACCGAACTAAGGTAAACAACTCTATAGATAACACTAGAGCATAAATACCCAATCAAAACTTTCTTTTAAAATTGTTTTTCATAAAAAAAGAAACAAACAACATATCTGGTGGAGAAAAACAACACATGAAACAACTTTTTCTTTTTTGGATAAGTGGGGTGGGATTTGTCTGGTGCCCCCCCCCCCCGAAAAAAGTGAATAATCTTTAAATCTATACAGATTAAGGTTGGCAATCAAAACGAAAGAATCTAAATGTTAATAAAGCATAAAAAACCAACAAAATGAACATCCGTAATATATGAAGTGGTTATAGTTAGCGATAAAAAAATTTTTTCATACAAATAAGATTTTTGCTCATCTTTTCTGTCCTGAAAATACGTTTGGGTCTAATATTATGCTTATGTAAAAAATATTCTTGTTCACACATTATGATGAAACACTGATTTTACAACACACTCACACAAAATTCCACCCGTACTATTCCTCACAAACAGATAATACAATATTTACAGTGTGAATGCTTGTGATCTAGGGACAGTTTACTTGGAGATCAAGAACATTTTGCTCACCACGGATATAAATACATATTAAATGATTAGTATCCGACCAAATACATTGTACAAATGGCGTGTGAAATAATACGCCCATGTTTTTTTCTTCTTTCTTTCTCGTGGTTTTTGTTGCTGTTGTTTATTTTTGTTTAGAAATTCTTCGCTTAATGCAACAATCAAGAAATTAATAGTTTCATAATAACAAGATTCTTCATGCAAAACGTTACCAACTGGTTTATGTTTACCCAAACACCGTCTACCACTAATATTAAAGAGGATGTACCGTATGTATGTATATATGTGTGTATGACTGACTGACTGACTGACTGATTGACTTTATTTCCTCTTAAAAAAGAGATTACATATATGTATGTAGGGTTAGGGTTAGGGTTATATGTATGTATGTATGTATGTATGTATGTATGTATGTATGTATGTATGTATGTATGTATGTGTGTATGTATGTATGTGTGTATGTGTGTATGTATGTATGTATGTATGTATATGTATGTATGTATGCATGCATGCATGCATGTATGTATGTATGTATGTATGTATGTATGTATGTATGTGTGTATGTCTGTGTGTATGTATGTGTTTATGTATGTATGTATGTACGTATGTTTGTATGTATGTTTGTATGTATGTATGTATGTATGTATGTATGTATGTATGTATGTATGTATGTATGTATGTGTGTGTATGTATGTGTGTATGTATGTATGTAAGTGTGTATGTGTGTATGTGTGTATATGTGTGTATGTATGTATGTATGTATGTATGTGTGTGTGTGTGTGTGTGTGTGTGTGTGTGTAGGTATGCATAGACTTTGACGGCACATCAGTACAATCCTGGCTATGTATGCCGAGTAAATTAATGTATCCTAACATACAAAACAAAGCTAAGCGGCTAAAATCATGAAAATACTAGAACGAAATATGTAGTTACAATTACAAGGACTTAAAATACAATGTTTTCACTGTCACGAAAAATTGCATGTCCTTAGGAGTTAAAACTCATGATTATAGTCCTTTGATGTCAAAACTAGGAATCCTAAAAATAATATGGCTTTTAAAGTGTTGGTATGCAGCAATATTATATATACCAACACTATGTATCAATCTGTGAGCATCCCGTTGCGCATTACTACGCATATATAAATATTTGTTTCAGCATTAAGTCATATTTTAACAGTATTATGAATTAAAGTGGCGAAAAATTTCATCAAAATCCCCCCCCCCATATCTCTCATGAATAAGGGAAATAAAAAATTTCGAAGATGTGGAGTGAGGGAAAAAAGAAAACTGAACTTGCATCAAGTAACCTACAAGAACCTGAGTTCATAACGGTTAGGTGCAAATGTTCCATGAGATTTTAGTACATTCTTCACGATACCAATGATAAAAAGTTGCAATAACCTGTTAAGATTTCTACGGTACATTTACATGTAAGGAGGAATATATAGTGTAATCTATTTAATGAATTGTTCACTATTATTTCTGTCTTAATGTTTGATAAGACCTATTAATAAGATTCTTAAAACTGTTCTCTATTATGGTGTGGATTTGGGAAAGCAACAGACTAATCGACCGACAAAGAAACATAAGGGCGGGCAATGAATATATGCCGTTATGGTAAGTCCAAGTCTCCGCAACTCCACTACCACATCTCTGTCTGTCTGTCTTTCTGTCTGTCTGTCTGTCTCTCTATCTCTCTCTTTCTCTTCGTAGCAATTTTCCAGCAAAAATCCGTTTAAAATGTGCGTGACGGATTTTCGCTTGTCATGTGATGATATATATGGACCCATAAATGATTGAAAAATGGAGTCGCACAAAGCGACAGAAAGGGGAATATTAGAAATGCAGGACAGAAACAATGGTTGATAGCAATGTTAGTCAAATTATAATAATAAATTAAATGAACTATAAATATAATTAAATGTTTGAATTACCTCTTGCCTGTTCCTCGTTTTGCTTGGTTTATATTTCCAACTCGTTTAAATATGCTAGCCGCTAGGTGAAAGCAAGAGCGTTCAATGTTCAAATAGTTAACCATGCTTAGTTTTATGTGCTAATTTTTTTCTTCTCTCGTTTAAACCATTTATCATGTTTAAATCATAAGCGCGTCTTATATTTATTGAATCAACGTGAATGAAAATAGAAGATCAAAAACTTAAAGAAGAACATATCAGTTTGCAAAGGAAATTGCAATTATTTGCAGAAGGTTAAGAACAACATTTTTTTGCGGACACACTGGATAGGGCTTTGTAAAGCTCATTCATTCTGACAAAACACAGTTGCTTGTAATCAATCATAATGCAAGTATGTCTATTTGTATGTGAGATAAATAAACTGTATGTAGAGTATGTACGCTGTATCTTTGATATAACACTCTTTGATTAACAACTAAATGCCTCGATTCCTTTTTAATGAAAAATGTATACATCTCTTGATATATCAATGATATAGAGTACACTATATATATATATATATATATATATATATATATATATATATATATATATATATAGAGAGAGAGAGAGAGAGAGAGAGAGAGAGAGAGAGAGAGAGAGAGAACAAGGACATACAAAATAACCTAAATTTTGATGAACATTGTTTGAAGCGTCTTTATAAAATGATTCCGCTACTCTGTGGAAGGCGAAGGAGGAAGAAGAAGAAGAAGAAAGGAAAGGAAGAGGAGGACGATAAGCATGAGGATGAAAAAGAAGGAAGAACGGAAGAAAGGTCTATTGTGAAAAAAAAAACATGGGATATAAGAGTAGTTTCATGTAGCCATACGGTATCATAGCATTTTCAATCGAGTGAAGACACTGACCTTAGAATAGACAATAAATACGATGTCCTTAGAGATAATTTATTTATTGCATTTAAAAGAGACGACCCTACTTATAGAATAGTATAGAATATGAAAAGTGTTTACAGCTATAAAGATCCATATTATGCTTAATATGTACTCGACAGCATGAACAGGTATTGTGAAAGGTATTGTAAAGCCCGTATAAAAGGAACAAAAATTGACGTGTGGAAACTACCACGTAGCTGATTTGATTGTGGCAGTGGTAATACAGGTGCCAGAGAAAAGACGAAACATCTCCGAGCGATGTAAATAAAAAGTTTCTAAGGGGATAGGAAACTTGAATCAGACAATATTAATAGTGTAGTTATGTCGAACTTAGGGCAATCTAATACTTATACACTTAGACACTTAATGAGAGTTATGCAATAAGGAAAAAAAATCTAGTGCATTAGTACAGCATACCAATACGCCTATATAGTGGTACAAAGCACTTCTATCTATCTATCTATCTATCTATCTATCTATCTATCTGTCTGTCCGTCCGTCCGTCCGTCCGTTCGTCTATCCATCCATCCATCTAGGTATTTATCTATCTTGGTTAATTTTTCTATTTCAAGGTTTCAGTCCAGCCCACATTCATTTTATCTCTAACTCCACATTTCTGCGTAGTTTGTCGGTTATGCATGAGAGGGGAGGGGGTGAAAAGAAAGCAGAATGGATTGCGATGAAAATGTGTACTATATTAAATTCATTTAGAAAACGGGGACTATTAAAACTGTTTGTTGTTATCTTCGTACCTCACTAATGATTAATGTGTGGAAATTGATCACTGCTCTAGATTCAGCTGCAGGCGGTCGCGAGAATGTGTATATATGAGTATTATTGCGCCATGGGCTGACCACAATTTGATATACCAATTGTATAGGTATATCAAATTGATTCATACCAATACTTTACATGCCACCATATTCCGACAACAAATGATGTCGGTGAATTCCAAATTTTCGATAAGCATTGGGCTCTGACCCTCCACCCCAAAATAAATGTCCAAATATCAGAAATGGAGTGTCAAGGGTCAGATGAAACTCGGACTAGATCACTGTGATGCTATAGCATCTCCATTCCCACCAAATAAACTTTCATGAGTGAACACATGACAGTACTGTACCGTATATAAAAAAGTTAATTACCACCATTAAAATAAAATAAGGATTGGAGAAACATACCGCGCAGCTTATGTACCCTAAAAAAAAAATTCAAAAAAATAAATAGATATGTTATTTAGTAAACAATATTAAATGCCTTTCGACAGTTTAAATTTGCTTTTGAAATATTATTTTGAATTTTATTTTAAATAAAGACTTGAAATGATGAATAATATCGTATTGTTAGAACGAAAAGGCCTTTGTCAAATTATTATTTATTTATTCTTTGATATAAATTTAGGATTTGAGATCATATCAAATTTAGATGACTTGCCAACATTTTCTTATTTGCCAATATATTTCAGAATGCCACAGTTTAAATTTGCCCTCTTGTTTCTCTATTTATGACATTACTAGCTTACATTACATTTATTTTTCCAAAGAAGATGATTGTTTACGGCAATAAACCAACTTCTTTCAATGCTTGTACCTGAATTTTATCTCCTTGTCACAACATTTTTGTCTATATTTTATCCACTTATTTATCTACCTCTCTATGTATGTATGTATGTATGTATGTATGTATGTATGTATGTATGTATGTATGTATGTATGTGTGTGTGTGTGTGTATGTATGTATGTATGTATGTATGTATGTATGAATGTATGCATGTATGTATGCATGTATGTATGTATGTATGTATGTGTGTATGTATGTGTGTGTGTATGTATGTATGTATGTGTGTGTGTATGTATGTATGTATGTATGTATGTATGTGTGTGTGTATGACTGACTGACTGACTGACTGACTGACTGACTTTATTTCCTCTTTAAAAAGAGATTACATCAGATTAAACAAATTCAGAATAATACAAGATCATAAAATAGAACAGAAAAGTGACAAAGATACAGTAGTAATACAATTGTAATACTGTGTAAGCTACCGTATTGACAAAACGAAATATCTCAATACCTGCAATTATGCAGATCTGCAATCATTTGGCGGAGCATGGCACTGATCTTTTAACAGTTGCTTGATGATGATAATATTTCGAAAAGTTAATACGTCTATAGTGTTATGTGCTTAACATTAAGTCCGAGATAGCAACGAAAATGAAATGTAAAACTTATAACAGTGTAATTCTATATGTAGTTTCTTTTCTTCATATGACGCATGTATTTATGCATATATATACTTGTTTGCGCGTATGCGTGCGTGCATGCATTTATCTATGACTGACTGTCTAAATGACTTAGTTACTTCTTCAACAAAGAGTATATCAGGTTGCTAAGATACATATTATACATATCATATAATTATGAGACACATCATAGACGAGAACGCAAGCATGATATATACATCGTCAACTAATGCGTTTACAAAATGAGATATATAAATACAGAAAACCATATAGAAATCTCTTGGAAATAAACATAAACAAATACATAAACAAATACATAAACGCACACACAAACAGCTGTCAGACAACAAAATTTGCGGATTTGACAAGAAGACTTTGGCCTTTAATTGATTATATTTAATGTTAATTTACTACTTACTTTTAATATCATGTTAGGGCATGTTAGTTGATAGTAGGGCACACATTTTATTGTAGAATGAAGCTATGCTGTTTGCGGTCACCAACATGAGCCTATCTGATACGTCATCGTCAATAGACGACATGCAGTCAACCCTGCTTCCAAGAGGTGTCTCCAACAATATATCGTCTTCTTGATTGAATAAGTTAACCCCGTCTCTCACTTCTAAAGAGTCAATCACTCTCTCAAAGAAAACATTTCGTTCCTCAAGCAGCATTTCGCAGCCTAAAATAAGATGTTTCGCTCTGTCGTCAGTCTCTTTTCCACAGAGTTTGCATACCATAACTTTACCAACAGGCATGATATATAGTTTCATTACTTCAGAGAGAGGCCATAACATGGATGGATATTTACGCCCAAGAAACCATATATTACTTGGTTTTAAGTCCAAATGAATGTTTCTGAAGTGAATTAAATCATCCCTTAGTTCCATATTTGCTCTCCAGGTAGTTTCTTCATGGTTTTGGATAATATCAGTAATATGTCGATTCCAGATGAGTTTTTCTTCAGTTTGTATACTTTCTGCATAGTCTAAAAGAACATTTCCCATACCATATTTCTTAGTTATTTTGTCAATATCAGGTATAAATCCCGTCTGTTTTAGCGGGTTGTTCAGATACTGACATAGGCGCATAATGAAAATCTTTTTCCAGATAAAAGTCCAATCGCCCTTACATAATCGGTTGAAAAGGAGCAATTTCATCCTATCTATGTATGCTTCCATTGACCAGAGTCCTAAGGTACTACTTGTTGCCTCCGTAGGCGAATATTTATCGAAAGCTTGCATACGTCGCGCTGCATATCTCTGGCATAACTCAAGTTCTTCTATATTTGAGTTTGTGATACCTGACCATAGTTCACATCCATATAGGACCGAGGGTAGAATAATTCTTTTCCAAATCTTCAGACTTGTTAGAGGGTTCATTCCTCCATCTCTGATACCAATAAAATATAAAGAGTTTAACAAGTGTTTGCCTTTATCACATGCTTCTTTTATCGCGTCGTTTGGTTTTAAGTTGTATTTTAGAGGTATGCCGGCATACTTCTTACTTTTGACTGCCGGAATTGGAGATTTGTCGAGCATAAAAGAAGGTATACCAGTCGTTCTTTTGTTAGTAAACAAGATGGTGCAACTTTTATCTGCATTATATCTTAATCTCCACCTTTTCGCATAGTCGGAAATTGTATCTAGCAGCTGTTGCATTGAATGACGCGAGTTAGACATTACAGTTGTGTCATCTGCTAATAAGACACAAGGCAGGTGGAGATCAACAAGATTTAGACCTCGCAAAGTGTGATCTAATTCCGTGATCAAATCATCTATCATTACAAGAAAGAACCAGGCAGACAAGATACGGCCCTGTCCTACACCCTGCATAATATCGAAGCGTTTGGACAGCTTGCCCGCATATAAAACAGAGCTTGTTACTCTCTCAAACGAATCTTTCATGATGCGCCAGGTCTTCCCTTTGATGCCAAGTCTGTACAACTTGTAGAATAACCCATTATGCCAAACTGTGTTGAAGGCTTTAGCATTATCAAGAAATGTAGCACAGACAGGAGTATTTTTATCCAAATAGTAGCATATAGATTCTTTGATACAGAACGCTGCAGTGATACTACCGCAATTATTTCTAAAACCCTGTTGCAACGGATTTGGAAAAGAAATCTGTTTAGAAAATATAAGTAGTCTACTATATATAATTTGTTCTAGAACTTTCTGAAGCACTGGAATTATAGTTATATCGCGGTAATTATTCATATGTATGTATGTATGTATGTATGTATGTATGTATGTATGTATGTATGTATGTATGTATGTATGTGTGTGTGTGTGTGTGTATGTATGCATGTATGTATGTGTGTGCATGTATGTATGTATGTATGTATGTATGTATATATGTATGTATGTGTGTGTGTATGTGTGTATGTATGTATGTATGTATGTATGTATGGATGGATGGATGCATGTATGACTGACTGACTGACTGACTGACTTTATTTCCTCTTTAAAAAGAGATTACATCAGAATAAACAAATTCATGATAATACAAGATCATAAAATAAAACAGAAAATTGACAAAAATACAATAGTAATACTGTGTCAGCTACCGTATTGACAAAACGAAATATCTCAATGCCTGCAATTATGCAAATCTGCAGTCATTTGGCGGAGCAAGGCACTAATCTTTTAACAGTTGCTTGATGATGATAATATTTCGAAAAGTTAATACGTCTATAGTGTTATGTGCTTAACATTAAGTTCGAGATAGTAACGAAAATGAAATGGAACACTTATAACAGTGTAATTCTATATGTAGTTTTTTTTTCTTCATATGACGCATGTATTTATGCATATATATACTTGTTTGCGCGTATGCGTGCGTGCATGCATTTATCTATGACTGACTGTCTAAATGACTTAGTTACCTCTTCAACAAAGAGTATATCAGGTTGCTAAGATACATATTATACATATCATAGGATTATGAGACACATCAGAGACGAGAACGCAAGCATGATATATATATACATCGTCAACTAATGCATTTACAAAATGAGATATATAAATACAGAAAACCGTATAGAAATCTCATGGAAATAAACATAAACAAATACATAAACAAATACATAAACACACACAAACAGCTGTCATACAACAAAATTTGCGGATTTGACAAGAAGACTTTGGCCTTTAATTGTTTATATTTAATGTTAATTAACTACTTACTTTTAATATCATGTTAGGGCATGTTAGTTGATAGTAGGGCACACATTTTATTGTAGAATGAAGCTATGCTGTTTGCGGTCACCAACATGATATGATATGTATGTATGACTGACTGACTGACTGACTTTATTTCCTCTTTAAAAAGAGATTACATCAGATTAAACAAATTCAGAATAATACAAGATCATAAAATAGAACAGAAAAGTGACAAAGATACAGTAGTAATACAATTGTAATACTGTGTAAGCTACCGTATTGACAAAACGAAATATCTCAATACCTGCAATTATGCAGATCTGCAATCATTTGGCGGAGCATGGCACTGATCTTTTAACAGTTGCTTGATGATGATAATATTTCGAAAAGTTAATACGTCTATAGTGTTATGTGCTTAACATTAAGTCCGAGATAGCAACGAAAATGAAATGTAAAACTTATAACAGTGTAATTCTATATGTAGTTTCTTTTCTTCATATGACGCATGTATTTATGCATATATATACTTGTTTGCGCGTATGCGTGCGTGCATGCATTTATCTATGACTGACTGTCTAAATGACAGTAACCTCTACAACAAAGAGTATATCAGGTTGCTAAGATACATATTATACATATCATAGGATTATGAGACACATCATAGACGAGAACGCAAGCATGATATATACATCGTCAACTAATGCGTTTACAAAATGAGATATATAAATACAGAAAACCATATAGAAATCTCTTGGAAATAAACATAAACAAATACATAAACAAATACATAAACGCACACACAAACAGCTGTCAGACAACAAAATTTGCGGATTTGACAAGAAGACTTTGGCCTTTAATTGTTTATATTTAATGTTAATTTACTACTTACTTTTAATATCATGTTAGGGCATGTTAGTTGATAGTAGGGCACACATTTTATTGTAGAATGAAGCTATGCTGTTTGCGGTCACCAACATGAGCCTATCTGATACGTCATCGTCAATAGACGACATGCAGTCAACCCTGCTTCCAAGAGGTGTCTCCAACAATATATCGTCTTCTTGATTGAATAAGTTAACCCCGTCTCTCACTTCTAAAGAGTCAATCACTCTCTCAAAGAAAACATTTCGTTCCTCAAGCAGCATTTCGCAGCCTAAAATAAGATGTTTCGCTCTGTCGTCAGTCTCTTTTCCACAGAGTTTGCATACCATAACTTTACCAACAGGCATGATATATAGTTTCATTACTTCAGAGAGAGGCCATAACATGGATGGATATTTACGCCCAAGAAACCATATATTACTTGGTTTTAAGTCCAAATGAATGTTTCTGAAGTGAATTAAATCATCCCTTAGTTCCATATTTGCTCTCCAGGTAGTTTCTTCATGGTTTTGGATAATATCAGTAATATGTCGATTCCAGATGAGTTTTTCTTCAGTTTGTATACTTTCTGCATAGTCTAAAAGAACATTTCCCATACCATATTTCTTAGTTATTTTGTCAATATCAGGTATAAATCCCGTCTGTTTTAGCGGGTTGTTCAGATACTGACATAGGCGCATAATGAAAATCTTTTTCCAGATAAAAGTCCAATCGCCCTTACATAATCGGTTGAAAAGGAGCAATTTCATCCTATCTATGTATGCTTCCATTGACCAGAGTCCTAAGGTACTACTTGTTGCCTCCGTAGGCGAATATTTATCGAAAGCTTGCATACGTCGCGCTGCATATCTCTGGCATAACTCAAGTTCTTCTATATTTGAGTTTGTGATACCTGACCATAGTTCACATCCATATAGGACCGAGGGTAGAATAATTCTTTTCCAAATCTTCAGACTTGTTAGAGGGTTCATTCCTCCATCTCTGATACCAATAAAATATAAAGAGTTTAACAAGTGTTTGCCTTTATCACATGCTTCTTTTATCGCGTCGTTTGGTTTTAAGTTGTATTTTAGAGGTATGCCGGCATACTTCTTACTTTTGACTGCCGGAATTGGAGATTTGTCGAGCATAAAAGAAGGTATACCAGTCGTTCTTTTGTTAGTAAACAAGATGGTGCAACTTTTATCTGCATTATATCTTAATCTCCACCTTTTCGCATAGTCGGAAATTGTATCTAGCAGCTGTTGCATTGAATGACGCGAGTTAGACATTACAGTTGTGTCATCTGCTAATAAGACACAAGGCAGGTGGAGATCAACAAGATTTAGACCTCGCAAAGTGTGATCTAATTCCGTGATCAAATCATCTATCATTACAAGAAAGAACCAGGCAGACAAGATACGGCCCTGTCCTACACCCTGCATAATATCGAAGCGTTTGGACAGCTTGCCCGCATATAAAACAGAGCTTGTTACTCTCTCAAACGAATCTTTCATGATGCGCCAGGTCTTCCCTTTGATGCCAAGTCTGTACAACTTGTAGAATAACCCATTATGCCAAACTGTGTTGAAGGCTTTAGCATTATCAAGAAATGTAGCACAGACAGGAGTATTTTTATCCAAATAGTAGCATATAGATTCTTTGATACAGAACGCT
>CM068837.1:17194375-17289407 GCA_028554795.2 Sinohyriopsis cumingii
CAAGACACAAAAATACTTGAAACATAAAGTCAACCTAGACTGAAAGTAGAATAGATGATAATATATATATATATATATATATATATATATATATATATATATATATATATATATATATAGCTTAGAACGCCGTATAGACTGAAGATACGTTTGAATTTATTTACCTAAGCTTACAATTTTCCACAGATTAAACATTACGGTTTAAGTACACAATGATTAAAGAAACAAGCAATTTTCAGCTGCTGTTGTAAAAAAATAAATAACCATAAACCCCCTTGGTATAACCAGAGTTATTACAAGTTCGGCATTATCACAACGTACTCATCTATTAATATGTTGTCCAGTAACCAGATTCTCCATTTTACAAGTTTCTTTGGGGAGAAGCGTGAGACAACATCAAAAGAAAAGTCATTACTAAAGATTATCACGAGGGTGGCTTTTAAATGGTTTATATTAATAATTTTGTGGATTTTTTTATGAATGTTTGGCTAGAAGAATCAATATCCCTTAGCCCAGATGGAATACATGTTGGTTTGATCTTTCCCAAACATAAAATTTTTATGCTAGAGATATGTTCTCTTAAAAAGAGTGAATACATACCTGACTATGTGTGAAATATATATATTTGATGTCAGCATATAATCCAATATGCAATGCATGTGCATGCATCCGTATACTTTATTTATGATAAAGAATAAACATGGATGCAAAAGACTTAATAAAATAATCATTGGAAATAAACAGAAACAAACCAAAAGTGGAAAAAAGATGAATATTTTTTTAATCAAATGAGAACGAATAGAACAAACCTCTTTCCTTTCCTGACAAGATGGCCAGATTGAAATGGTTTGAACCTAAAATTTGCCACAGAGTTTTGCGAGAGAAACACTTTTGGAAATAACATTCGAAAAGTTTCAAATATAGTGTGTACTCTTTGCATTACATATGTTGACAAGGCATCGCAACGCTTATGGGAGTGTACACAAACAGAAAGGAATCCTGAACAGGATAGGAGCGAGTAAAATCATCATGTATGAAAGAGAGACTTTCTGCAAAGGAAAGGATGTTTTTAAATCCATTAAGCAAAATTGTAAGGAAAATTGAAATGCAAAAAAAAAAAATAAGGATGCATACCACACCCATTTCACTATCACGAACTGCCAAAACTTCTGGCGCATTAATGCTAGCCGCATTGAGCTGGTAGTATTGGTCAGCTATTGTAATAGTTCATGCTGATATTGACATATAAAGTGTTAACGGTGAGTCCAGCTTACTCAGACCGTAATGTGGCTAGATAGTAACCGCCTCCCTCTAAAATAAAACAAAAGATACTTAAGTAATGCTGAAAAGAAGAAAGGCAATCCCCCGGGAAGGGTAACTGGATCTGAGGTCACATTCCTATTATGCAAGCCATTGCCTAAATTCACGGCGAAAGCAATCAAATTTTACCTATAAAAGTTAAAGCTTGAAGCAAAATAGACTTTTAACTTTCGGATAGAAACCAGCTGAAGCTTCATCAATAGCGTGAAAATCATTGTACAAAGCTAGCTATGTAAACCTTCACAAGATTTAGAAATTCAGAATTTACATTTCTTGTTAATTAACAACTCTAAATACAACATAAATAGTAGTAATACATTTTAAAGAGAAAAGGAAATAATAAGGCAATATATAAAAATGAGATATATATCATTTAGAGAGGCACCATTGCGGGAAAAACACGAATGATCTATTGAACGGGAGCCGGCATAGGTACTGATGTTTCATTTGAATAAGGTTTTCCGGAGAAAGGCTTTGACTTGAAGTTGGTGTCGTTTGCTAAAAATGAAAGAAAACACAAATTAATCATAACACTGACTTGTACTTTACTATGAAACGCATTTGCGAACGTATATCAGTGCAGTTACGCTCATTTGTTAAACTTTGTTTCTAATATGCATGTAGTTTCCAACATGAAAAACAAATATATTCTGCCATTTCAAATTTTGATTTTGTTGTTTATTATATTATCTGAAATTTCACTCTAAGCCATAAGGTAATGCCCAAAAGCACTGATACATTAAGATGTTGAGGTCGCCGCAGGTGAATGATAAATACTTTGTTCGACGTTAATTAAACACCGTAACTTTGCCCATGTAACAGGTGTTGAAATCAAACTCGTTAAAACCCACGTGTTAAGACACCTCAACCATTACAATAATCCCAGTATAAAGATAACAACTAATTATTAATATACACCAGGCAGAACAGAAATTCCCAACAAGGGCGTTGCTTTTGTTTCCTCTGAATTGTGTATGTTAATACTGTTTTCATTCATTTTAGGTAGATTACCCTCCTTCTGCGTTTAAAGCGTGTACTGTCTTTCAACATTCATTATGACTACTTTAAGGGAGAATTGCAGATGAACGGTACTTACTTTCATTCCAAAAGTCAAAAGGTTCCTTTTTCGTGTTAGGTTTCCTGGAAAGTTACATAAAATGGGCACGTTTACATCCGTAAAAGTACTAAACGTCGAGTCATGAACCTACACTGACAATTTTATAATTAAAAATGATCTATGTTATCATAATTCAATGGAGCTAAAAATCCTCTGCATTGACATATATATAGTTGTAGTGGATGTTACTAATTCGTGCTTATCGACAACAAAAAGCAATAAATATAACTTGTAAATTCAACGTTTAAATATGTGTACGTTGATATATATATATATATATATATATATATATATATATATATATATATATATATATATATATATATATACAAGGTTGACGTTTTTAAATATAATTAATAATTTGACTTTTCCTTATGCTTTTAAAGAATCTTCCGTGAAATATATATCAATAAGCCAGCCGTAATCTTGTTGTGAAAGAGAAATGAAAAGAAATTCGCTGATTTGAGAGTATATTCAAACCGGCGTTATTGATTAAGTACAATAAGATATCAACAGTCTTCAATAGCAAATTTTATATAGTGATTTCAATTAGAACACTACAGCGACGGACATCTGTTTCGCAACCACCTGTCTTGAATGGTCATTTTATGAGCTTTTAAAGGGTGCTTAGGATTATCATGGATTTTCACAAATAACATGTTCATTTTATAGAGTAAATGTTCTTTGTATAGTATAGAATTAATGTTCATTTCAAGGAACCAATGTTCATTTCATATAACCAATGTTAATTTCATAGAATCGTTGTAGAAGCTCATGTTCATTTCATATAACCAATGTTAATTTCATAGAATCGTTGTAGAAGTTCATGTTCATTTCATATAACCAATGTTAATTTCATAAAGATCATTGTAGAATCACATGTCCATTTCATATAACCAATGTTTATTTCATAGAATCATTGTACAATCACATGTTCATTTCATATAACCAATGTTTATTTCATAGAATCATTGTCCAACAAAATGACTTTCTTAATTGTGTAGTATGAGATAAGATGCAATTTAAAAAAGAAAGATAGGTAAACAAAGACTTTCCATTTAGAAATAATATTCGTTGTTCATGCTGATTGTTATTGTGCAGCAATAAAGAAAATGAATGGGCAAATAAAAAGATATTATTATTATTATTATTATTATTATTATTATTATTATTAACTTACGTTGGAGCAACAGATCTTCTTCTGAAATAAAGTTAACAAAGATACTTTGAATTAGACTTAGCAATCAATCGATTTCAGTTTGAAACGTTATGATGTCTTATTTGTTGACATGGCAAGAAATAAAAAAAAAATAAGACATGAAATTTAATAATAAATATTAATGTTTTAAATGTGTAAGTCATTGTATTTTTTGTGTGTTTTTGTTCATGTTCGTCAAATTGAATATTGCCGGTATTATAAGGAATTACTGTAAGCTACAATAGCATTCAATGGATGGTACTTTCGTTTGTCAGTATTTTAGTTAATTATATATGTGTATTTGTTTTGCTATTTTATCATAGCCTTCTTTAAGAACCACCAATTTAACTTGATATATTTATTAAAATATTTTTAGAAACTATTTTGTACAAAACAGCAACACTCTTACTGGCAATGTTGATGAGACTTGTACACGTATACTTAATAATTGTCTTTAAATGGTACATACGTCGGTTTGTTACAGCAGTTCATGTTACAGCCGCCCGGTTTCTTGCAGTATTTATATAAGTAATAGGCCAGGAGGGACAGAAGCGCTAAACCCATTAAACTCATCAAAACGACCATAGCTATATTGGCCGGGTAATCAAAGAAATTCGGAGCTTTGGTTGTGGTAGTGGTGGCAGTTGTGGTTGTAGTTGTGACTTCTCTGTATATAATGTCCACGGTCGTAGTGCCGGTAAGAGCCGGGCTGCCATGATCGACTGCCTGGACAAGAAATCTGTAAGACTGACCGTAACTCAGATCTGACAGATCCCTGACGACAGATATTCGTCCGTTTGCAGTGAGTTGGTAGTAAATTGATCCGCCCGTCTGTGCCGTCCAAGTGTACGTAATTTTAGCATTGTCACCAGAATCTAAACAAATAGCATAAATATTTGCAATTCAAACATACTGTTATGGCGATGCGAAATAATTATAAATGACGGTTATGCAAGCACGGCAAGCATACATTATTATCCTTTATCGTTATCATCATCGCATGATTATCATCATCATCAGCGGCTTCTTCTGCTTCGTTTACCTTTTCTTCAATGCTCTTATATACAAATTGTATTGGAAATGAAATTTACTTATAAAAGCATTATCTGACACTAGCCGAGTACTTTACATAAAACGCATTATGGCTAGCCCTGCTGAAATAAGACATGCATGATGTAAACGTACACATTACCTATATCAGTGGCGTTCATGATTCCAATCACATCCCCGGGGGCAGTGTATTGGCTGGAGTATATTATGTATCCAGTCTGAGGAAAATCTGGAGCATTGTCATTGGCATCATATATGGAAACACTCACCGTGGCCGTGCCTAAAATACGTTTTAAAAATGCTCTATATTGCTAAGTCTATATTTATATTTCTTTTTATTTTAACCTCATTGTTTTTGGTATGTTGTTTATTCTTTAGACCTGTAATTGTATGTTTTAATTTCAGCTCCAAAAATTCGCTCTCCTGTATGTACCGGAAATTTTGACATCGTCAGGTTTTTCCTCTTTACTTCTGAAATCCAGTTCATATGTATATTTTGTACTTCCACAATTTGACGGTAGCCATGATCTTAAGGCCACAACCTCTTTGTTAATTTCTAAGTGCAAGAATACGTCATGTGTTAATCAGTGGCATCAATAGAGGCGTGCGTGGGTGCGGACCGCACCGGGTGACACCATCAGAGGGGGTGACACCAAAATGACTGTCTATAAAAAATTTTAATTCTTGTGCAGGAAGGAGGTCAATGGGGTGACACCATGAGTTATCGCACATGACTGTCTATAACATTTTTGAATTTGTGTGCAGGAAGGAGGTCCATGGGAGTGACACTATGAGTTACCGCAATGGGTGACACCAACCCTAGTGGCGCCACTAGTGCTGTGTCTCAGGTGTACTCCATTTGAACTTAGAAGACTTAGCATTGCAACTTCCGGCGGTATTTTATGATGCCCTTCGACATTCAAACATACACGTTAACTTCTATAGGAATTACCTAAGAGGCATGCATATTTTATACAATAATAATGGAAATGTTGATATATATATCGGTATTTAAAGTAAACAATGGTGAACAAAATATTTTAAATTCGTATCATATCATGGTAAATACTTAGATAAATGATCGTTTAAAGGTCATGACATTTTTGCCTATAATATATTGCCTTGATAATTATCGCGTCATTATCATAAAAGTGAAATGAGTTAATTAAAGCTAATTATTAGTTACTCACTCAAGTCCTGTCTGTTACTGTCTGCTAATTACGTATCAACTGCCCAATTAATTACTGATTAGTGGGAGTCTTTTTTGCCACTGACCAAATATACTGCAGGCTAGGAGTAATCTAAACAATTTAGATGTTGCACCGATCAGAACACAAGTCTAATGAAACAACAACTAAGTGAGACTACAAATTTCAGTGAAACAATTAACGCTAAATCGACAAGAAAAACTTGATGCTAACTAGACAAAACAATTAACGCTAAATCGACAAGAAAAATTTGATGCTAACTCGACAAAAAAGTTGATAATAAAGCAAATCATATGTCACAAAAAATAAAATAATTAAATCAGTGAACTCACCCTTGGCTAGCCCTTTGTCTGTGCATATTACAGTCAGAGTACCGTTAGACGGATACGCTGATTGGTCCACGTCATAGTCGACGGCAAATGTAATGATACCGGAATCACTATCGATTTTGAAGTAATTACTGAAGCCACTGGCTGAAGCTTGGATGGACAATGTGTAGGTGTCTCCGTTGTCTTCGTCACTGACAATAAATTTTGGATCCATGGAACCCAAACCCGACTGGAAGATAAACATATTATCAAACAAACAAAAGATAATACTGGATGATATCTCTACTTTATTTAATGCCTCATATTTCCTTAGAAGATGCCTTTAATTGTCAAATAATGTAATCAGTAACTACAATACAATTGTCTCGTAGATATTTTCATCGATACACTGCCTTTTTGGACATCAGATTGGAAAATTTCATTTTATATAAATCATAGTATGAAGATACAGCAACTTTGTATAATATCTTAAATAAACATAATCAGCATTTTGTTGTTATAAATTCATTACTCCATTTATGTTTTCTGTCTAAATTGAAGATAGTGGTCAAGTACAAACACAGAACAAACGAAAAAAATACTAACTTTTCATTTTTAAGACCATTAATCTTACTTTGTGTTGGAAATAATAATAATAATAATAATAATAATAATAATAATAATAATAATTATAATAAATAAATAAATAAATAAATTAAATAAATAAATAAATACAATTTCATCCATATTAACAGATGTACCAAAAGAAGACAAAATAGATGATACCGAAATCACGCTATTAACACCATTATTCACAGCAAAACTGTACTAGGTAAAAGCCAATCAGTAATAAGCTTCAAAACCTTTACGGCTGAAAACCTCTTTAACTGTCTTAAAATGTCAATGTGATAACGTCAGGATGACATTAAAATTACAAATAAATGTATACAAAGACATACGGATGCCTCATATGTAGATGTAAAATAGGTAGATCTGTCAAAAAAGCAGGCCTCGTTTTCATCTATGACGGTAATGGTGAGTGTGTATGGTCCACTGCTGGCCTTGCCGTCTGTGACGGTAAACTCTATCGTGAAGGAACTTTGTGTCTCATAGTCCAAAGTGCCGATTAAGCTAAGTTCTGAAGCTGAAATAAGCACGCACCATAAAATATACCTACGAGTTTAGGAATGAGACGTATACAAAAGGAATGGGATGAGAGAGAGAGAGAGAGAGAGAGAGAGAGAGAGAGAGAGAGAGAGAGTTGCATATTGGTAGATCTTCTGTTGAAGAAATCAAATTGAAACATCACTCATCCATTTCCGTCAAATCGAGAAATAACTTCAGATATAGTTGTAGCAGTAATACAAATACATTTGATTGCTAACAGTATTCATCTTCGGCTGAGTGTGCACATATTTGCGACTGTGTTGTGCCACGTGAACAAATACATCTTTGAATATAGCTCACAGTGACATTGAATTTCATATGAGGTTTCATTTTGTCTAGAGTAACGCCCTGCTTGATGCTTCATTCATAATCATCGCGTATAATGACACCATTTTTGCGCACAACTTTTTTTAGTTAAATTCTCTAACGTGTGACTTTTCGACACTTTTTTGATTTCCGATATCGCGTTTGTCATTTTAGTAGCATGCACAGGGATATTTTCTTCCATGATAACATCGGATATTTGTAAGACCAGACCACAGATTTAAAATACTTTTTTTCGTTTCACGTTGACACTCACGGCTGAATAATTAACTGGGACAATTTAGTTATCAAGTTTAGTTGCCCCTTTTAGACTTCTGAACTAAACATAATTTCCAGTTAACGTCGTTCGCTATGATACAGAATACACAAATCAAAGCACCTTAAAAATACCTTCACGTGTTGAAGGGGTAAATTATCCATAATTAATAACGTATATGGATCTTTTTACCTTAAATATGCTTATATGACAGTCAAGTCAGCCTGACTAATTTGAAGGCTAGTACTAAATATTTTCTACAGGGTATTAATGACATGGAGGTAGGTCTAATTTGAGTTTACAACTATTCAGAGTATAAAGGACTTAAATATAATCTGTAATTATCCATAGGTTACGTTTCATTGATTGTGCCGCTAATTTATTCTTGCTAGCTAGTCTAATTGCTTATGTAAATGCCATATGACAATTGACTGTGCCGCTAATGTAGTCTTGCTAGCTAGTCTAATTACTTATGCAAATGCAATATGACAGAAAGATGATTCAGCGACATCAGTAATTAAGACAAGCTGACATAGCTACTGTTCGTGTTTCGAACATTTTCACAGGGTTCAAATTTTAAAGAAAATATTTCTCTCTCATTTTCTCCACTGGTAATGCTTGTTATAAAAAAGAACTATGCATATCAGTAGGAATGTTTCAAGAACCTACAATTGTTTAAAAGTGAAAGACGTTAATTGCTTGTTTTCTGTATTTTCATTTGAAGCTGAGGAGCAAATAAATTTGCCTCTCGCCTTCCCCACTTTCAACGGTGCTAAAGAAACAACAAAACAAAGCAAACAACAAACAATGTAACAACCAGACGTGAACTGAATCATGAACAAGACACATTGTAACAACTAGACATGAACCGTTCACAAAGGGCATACATTGTAATTACCGGACGTGAACTGTTCAATATGGAAACAAATTGTAACAACTAAGCGTTATCTGTAAGCAAAGTGGGCACTTTGTATGAAGTAGACGAGAACTGTTCATAGATGGGCACATTGTAAAAACTAGACTTCATCTGTTCACAAAGAGGGCAAATCGTTTTAACTAAACGTGGACTGTTCACAAAAGGGGCACATTATTACAACTAGACGAGATCTGTTCACAAAAGGGACACATTGTTACCATTAAAATATACTATGCACAAAGGGGGCATATTCTAACAACTAAACGCGAACTATTCACAAAGGAGTCACATTGTAAGTACTATATATAAAATGTTTACGTATATACATTGTAAAAACGAAACGTGAACTGTAAAAAGGGGGTCTCATTGTAACAACTAAACGTGAACTGTAAAATGGGGGTCTCATTGTAACAACTAAACTTGAACTGTAAAAAGGGGGTCTCATTGTAACAACTAAACTTGATCTGTAAAAAGGGGGTCTCATTGTAACAACTAAACTAGTACTTTAAAAAGGGGGTCTCATTGTAACAACTAAACTTGAACTGTAAAAAAGGGGTCTCATTGTAACAACTAAACTTGAACTGTAAAAAGGGGGTCTCATTGTAACAACTAAACTTGATCTGCAAAATGGGGGTCTCATTGTAACAACTAAACTTGTACTGTAAAAAGGGGGTCTCATTGTAACAACTAAACTTGTACTGTAAAAAGTGGGTCTCATTGTAACAACTAAACTTGAACAGTTCATGAAGGGGAGAATTCTAACAGCTAGACTTGAATTTTTCACAAAGAGATTACAAGGATCCTTACTGTTCACAAAGGGGGCACAATGATCCTTACTGTTCACAAAGGGGGCACAAGGATCCTTACTGTTCACAAAGGGGGCACAAGGATCCTTACTGTTCACAAAGGGGGCACAATGTTAAACCTACAGAAGTGCTTTAGAAGGTACAATATGTGTGATGGGCTTGAAATAGAAGCATTCAATGGAGTTATTGATAAGAATACTTAAAGAAGACAATTTTCTAGTGTAATTAAATTGGGCACGTTAACTTGAACTAATAAATCATCGTTGAACAGAATAAATAATTAAAATAATACCATTGAAATTTGACATTTATCGCTACTTGTTTGCATACTACAACTTTTTTTCTGTTAAACTGAGGAGAAAAAAAACTTCTTTTGCAGGGTTTTCGCTTTGATCTATCAATTTGATCTTTGAATTAAGTGATACTGCATTCAGTCTCTTTATGCTCAGATAATCTAATTGGTTCTCGCTAATTGTGATCAAAGAGGTAATATTACCTTCAGGGTTTTATAGTTGTGATTTATGTTGTAATATTTCACATAGTGGATTCTCTTGCCTGGATAAAACGCTGAGTTAGTTTGCAAACATGTACATGGCCTCCCAACACATAAGAGATTAAACATTGCTCATGGAATGCCAGGATGGAGATTAGAACATGGGGGAAGCTTTATGTTTACACAGATTATATTCGATGCATAAAGATGAACATACAAAATATGTGTTTTTCATTGCGTTAGTTTACTTCATTAGGAGCAGATGCAAGTCAAGCTACGGGTTCATTTCAAATCTATGTGGTACATTTCAAAAGGTTTGATTTTGTTCCAATACCTACCTAATTATTTCTATCATTCCGACGTACAAGATAAATAAAATTAGGAAAAATATGTAAGGACAGAAATTGTTAGATTTGAAACTCGCCTCTCGAGAGTTCAAATGCCTAACTAATCAGAATTTGCCAGATTGTCTTCGAGACAATAATCCTTGCGAACCGCCTCAATATGACAGTCGGCTCAAACATGATAAGACAGTAAGATATTCTCTTACTTAGCAAGGCTATGGGCTGTTTTCCCTTGAGTACAGTTCGATATATATTCGACGTGGGAATGTTTACGTCATTTGTGTTGTATGTCAGTAGTTAAGTCCCACTTAACTACTTATGTCCTTCTATGTAGAGTTTACCTACATATTTCATTTTTTGGGATATGATAGTGCTCTTTGTTTGTGTTTATTCATTTATTTATTTACAATTTAATGGACGTGTTATGACTGCAATCAAGTGATTTATTACACTTAATTAGCATACCATGTAATCGTCTACGAAATGAAACAGAAAATGATGACCATCCTTACAAATAATTAATTCTTTGAATACGATTGTCTCTCGGGTAATGAGGATTTGCGATTAGGTAGTAAAGGATAGGCTGGCAACTCAGATATCTGCCACGAATTAAAACTACAAAAAAATCAGTTAATAAATTACTACTATGAAATAATTGATGTTAGTGGCAGCAATATATTGATACGTGCATGATAAACAATATTCATTTACGGTAGAGAAATTTGACTTTAACGATTTAATAGTTCGTTGTGATTTTCGCTGCATGCCAGTCGATCTGCTGCGTTTTAGTTGACTCTGCTGCGTTTTAATCGACATCGCTGCGTTTTAGTCAACTGCTGCGTTTTAATCGACTTCGCTGCGTTTTAGTAGAATATGTTGCATTTTAATCGACATAGCTGCGTCTTAGTCAAATTTGCTGTATTTTAAAAGACATCGCTGCATTTCAATCGAGTTCGCTACGTTTTGATCGACATCTCTCTTTTTAAACCTACATTACCCACTATGAACATAATTTAGTTTATCTGAGTAGCCGTATATTTCCTGAATTTGTGTGAAAATTGCTTGCAGGAGTTCCATTTCGGCTTAGATTGGATTATATAATTACGGATACTAATAAAAGGTCAGACCAATGCACTCACTGGGGATCTCCATATTTCTCTACACCTGGAAATCATGGACCATAACAGCTGACATAGAGAAAAGTATATAGGCAACGTAGATGAGATGTTTCCGAAAGATCCTCGGCGTCACATACAAATACCATGTCACCAAAAGAAGAAATATGTCAAAGGATAAGACAAGCCATTAGGTCTCACGATGACCTTCTGATCACACTGAAAAGAAACGTAAACTGCAGTGGTATGGGCATGTCTCACGATCATCAGGACTTGCCAAGACAATCCTCCACGGCACTGTACAAGGAAGAAGAAAGAGAGGCATGCAAAGAAAGAGGTGAGAAGATAACATTCGAGAGTGGACAGACTTGACATTGAGCGACTCACTGAGAAAGACGGAAAATGGAGAGGAATGGAGGAAGCTGGTTGTTCGGTCTCGTGCAGTGCCCCAATGGTCTACCACACTACGGGACTGATGATGATGATGATGATGATGATGATGATGATAATAATGGTGACCAAGGACATGTTTTCGAAAACTTGGAGAAATATCTTGGACTCATCAAGAGTTAGAGAGTATCCACGCTGAAGCCTAGTTCCGGCCGTAAATATTTCCCCTGTCACATTTATATTAACTGAGACCGAAAACACTTATCTTCATTAAAAGGAAGTGTTAGTTGGTGATAATTGGACTCTAATTCTTCTTATTTTCTACAGCTTGTTTTTATAAAACAGGGTTCAAGATTTGGTGCACTTTAGGTTTAATTCGGTTTGATTAAGAAAACTCACAGCTGCTCAGTTCCTGTCACGAATAGGTTCATAAGCATGTTGATGTCATAAATAGGTTCATAAGTAGGCTCATGGAATAAGTAGGTTCATAATAAGGTTCATGGAATAAGTAGGTTCATAATTAGGTTCATGGAATAAGTAGGTTCATAATTAGGTTCATGGAATAAGTAGGTTCATAAGTAGGTTCATAATTAGGTTCATGGAATAAATAGGTTCATAAGTAGGTTATAGAATAAGTAGGTTCATAAGTAGGTTCATGGAATAAGTGGGTTCATAATTAGGTTCATGGAATAAGTAGGTTCATAATTAGGTTCATGGAATAAGTAGGTTCATAATTAGGTTCATGGAATAAGTAGGTTCATAATTAGGTTCATGGAACAAGTAGGTTAGTTTGCCAGTGAGAGATGTGAGAGAGATCAGATAACCTGTAAGATGTTTCTTTTTTTTTTTATAAAAGTCCTCCAAGAGAACAAACGTTGCTGAAGAAAACATTTTAGGGATTTTCATTTCTTTGTTGTGCTAATAGGTTAAGTTCATTGATAAAAACTCTTGTATCCGGTTGTCTCTCCTTCTTTAATGGGTCTGTACCTACTCGTTGCTAACTGAACATTACATAATACATGTTTAATATTTTTAATAATGAGCCTTCTCCAATATGATTAATTGCCATTGAAAAAAGGTACAATTCTTGACCACTGATTTAATATAATATGAACTCATTTATGTTTCTTCCTTATTATTCTCTTTAAAGTCTTTCTATTTATATGTCCAACATCTATTCATTTTGGTGCACCTATTAAAAAGAGTGTAATTTTGTAAGTTGTGTCTTATTTGCTCTGGCATGTCATTTTAATGTCTTTAAACTAAATGGATTTATTTTAATATATCTATTTGCTATTTTGTGTGTGTATGTATTTATATATATATATATATATATATATATATATATATATATATATATATATATATATATATATATATATATATATATGCATGCATCGTGAAAATTAAGTGCATACCTGTTTGTCGTCATTAATATATTAGTATAACTATGTCACTAGTTTACAGGCTTATTTTTATTTTATTGTGCTTTTAGGTCATCATTTATTGATAGAACTACATCATTATTATTTAACGTTGCATGTTACATCACAGCTTCGTACTGGTAGTATAATTATATTATAACTTTAACTTTCTATGTACATCATTTCTTTATAATTAATTTATCCTGGCGTGAACGATAGTTATGATTTCAATACGTATATTGCATGACCTTATTGTCCAGGTTGAAAGTCGTATCATTATTATTCGTGCGGACAATATTACTGTTTTCTGTTGTTCTGTAGTCCAGACTATACAGTTTTTCATATCTGCCAAGATTCGAAACAACAGACTTTTCCATTCGTAATCATATGCATTTCGCCAGACAAAGGAGCCTGTTTTATCACATTGTCAAAAAGTAATTTGAAGTATTACTTGTATACTATACGGCATGTATTAACATAGAAGATCCAAGTATATTACTTATTTATTATATGCTCATTTTTTTCTCCGTTAACTTTACCCGATACCGAACTCGCGCGCCAATACACATTTAGCATTCACGTGCTTAAAGGAAATACTTTCTACTGTAAACAAACAATGGACGCAGACGCCAGCACTTTTGATTTGTAAATAAATCATGTACCCTCGCGTAAGAGGCGCTTTACGTTGTGGTTGTTTAAATTTGTTTCTGAATGAACTAAAACAGACGTTTCGTGGACTGACACATACCTGCTAGTTTGGCAAATTCCGCGTTAAATTTGTTGATATAATGTTTCTGATTTAGGCTAGCTACAGTATACAACAGACGCAAGAAAGGGTCCTTACAAATAACATACAAGTGACAAGTCATATACTGTCTTCTTTAGCTGGTGATAACAATGGCAAAACCAATATAGTTACAGTTTTACATACTGAATTTCCTCAAAACGTACTTTCTTAGTTCTGCAAATCCGAATTACATGAGCAATGTCATAGGATCTCAATCTTGAATACACATTTCGAAATTGTACTGTAATTTCGATGATAAGTGCAATTACATCCTCCTGACTGCGCTCAAAATGAAATAAGCATTAAATTCCATGGCGTCATTTTGATAATAACAATTGAAAGACTTCATATGTTTCCCACATTCTGATTTCAAACATTCAATGACAGAAACAGAAACACATTTGCAGATGTCAGCACGCTTCTCCCTCGCTTCTTCAATCCCATTTATTTCATGTGAAAATGTCACATATAAATCCAGTCCATAATCACGAAATTTCGTAGAATCGAAAAACATACCAAAATCTATTCATTCCAGATCAAATGAAAAAGTTGTTGCAATGCGCATTCATTCACAATATGACTCCAAATTTAAATTTTAACTAGACATGCCATTTTATTTCCAAAGTTATGTCGAGCGCGCGACTAAGTTCAAATTTATCTTAGCGGTGTTCTGTGCGTAGTACTAATGTTGTTGTGTAATGATGAATATGCGCTTGTGTATTTAGTTTGGAATGCGGCATACATTCAGTTACTTTGTTTCGTGTAGTGTATTTTGTTAACATAATTAAGCATTAGGTAGAATAATTTTTTTAGCATATAATAAAATGGTTCTTACATTTGTATGGGAAAATATGAACTTGTTTCTTCGGATGGATATACTGCACTCCCAAGGTCGTGCAGTATTTCCATTCGAAAAACTCGTTCATATTTTCCCATACAAATGCAGTAACATATAAATACTATACGGAAGGGGTACACAACCCGCGACTCGCGGATCCGGTCCCCGAACGTATTCTGTCCGGCCCTCAGGGCAAATTAAAGCAATACAAAAATATGGCCCGAGAACAGTAATTATATTAAAGAAATGTGTTTGCGGCCCTCGACTGGTCTTAGAAAATGCAATCTGGCATTTGGCAGAAAAAGGTTGTGCACCCCTGCTATACGGCATATATTAACACGAAAGATCCAAGCATATTACATATATACTCTACGTTATGAATAAATATGGAAGATCCAAGAAGACGATATTTTATTACATACACCAAAAATATGTCAAATGGCATCATAGTTGGATATTCCTGATTTTAAGCAGAGAAATATAGCAGATTGTTCAAGTAAATGGTTCTGTAGTAAGTAATTAAATTTTACATGCATTCAAGACAATAATGGAGACAGGCCCCTATTACAGATTACAGTTACAGTGCAACATTTAATTGTTACACCGCCCTTCCATCGACTATAGTCATTTACCATTTAACAACTCATATTTTTATACATTTTGTTGCATATCTTTCTTTCCTCCAAAAGTCTTTTATTCCTTTATCCTTTCGTTCTCGGTCTTTTCATCTTCTTTGTATTCGTTGTTTCCGTCATTTCCCCTGCAACCCTTTAATGATTATGTCTTGCCTCTGACAACAGTCTATTGACTTAACAGCCCTCTTATAGATTACATTACATAGGAGGGACATAACTTTGTATAGATATGAAATCTTTCCGTGTGTGTGTATCGTGTGTATGTGTGTGTGTGTGTGTGTGTGTGTGAGAGAGAGAGAGAGAGAGAGAGAGAGAGAGAGAGAGAGAGAAAGAGAGAGAGAGAGCGAGAGAGAGATTACTTGTAGGATCAAAACTGAAGAGACTTGTTTTGTCTGCCGGGGAGACGGAAAAAGAGGTCGTCACATTATCACCAGCATTTGGTTCTATTATGATTAATGTATAAATTGCACTTCCGGACGTCGTTGTCTCCAACACGCTGACTGAACTATCTAGGTTTTGAATTGTTGGCGCTGTATTGACATCTGCGAAGATAATAATATAATAATAATAATAAAATGTTACAACTCGAGGTCAAAAATATGTAACATAAAGAAAGTGAAACCAACAATTTAAGTGAAATCGACAAGATATTTATTAACATTCAAAACACACTTACTTACTGTAAATTATATTAAAATAATACTAAATGTCCCATCACATGTCTCAAAATATTGAACCTTTCAAATGAATTGCCAATTGTCTTTAATGTCTTAATATAGTACAATGATGCAATCCAGTATTTCTTTGAATCATTTCACATCAATTATAATCCAAAAGTAAATGAGCGTTGTAGTAATTAAAATGAATATTTCCGATAAATAGTTCCTTTCGAATAATATCTCATTTCAACAGTACAACTGTAAACTCTACTCACACACACACACACACACACACACACACACACACACACACATATATATGATGTAAGGGGCCCAAGGCAGCATGCGGTGCCCGATGCAGCAAGCGATGGGCGCGGGGCTCCAAGCATAAACATTGCATTGCCTGAAAGCGCGGGGCTCAAGGTGGTTTCTCCGTTCGCCTTGCCCTAGGGCCAGGCCTGTTAATACAGTGAAGGAAAGAAAGGAATTGGTCATTAGAAACAGATGCGTTCTGTCAAGTCGTTGATGAATTAATAAGCTGATACGGAATACATAAGGGATTTGGAAAATAATCAAGAGGGGCCCCGGCGCTCCATGACGCTCGCATTTACAGCTCATTTACATCCCACCTCTGTCAACTCTGGTTCGAGTCTCATGTTTGGTCGACGTGGGTATGCGAAAAAATTTGTCAGTAGTTTTCCTTGTGTCGGTATTTCTTCCCCGGGTTTTTCGGAGTTCTTCCTCCATCAATATACTAGCCGCCATGCATATTCTATCTTGTGCAGATAAATGACGTTACACCCATAACAGTAATAACAATAAAGAAATGTGAAAGGGAAATTTATTGCGTCAAGAAATAAACAAATGAGCAACACTCAGCGAACGTGACCTTTGATATAAAACAGTTCTAATTTGTCGACTCCCAACTCGTCTACTGAGGTCGATTACTAATGGATTGTCCATTCGTAATTGGGTTCTTTTCATCTACTCCCAAATTCATCATCTGCGTCAGTTTTGACTTCTCCCAACTCATTTTACTTTACTATAATATACTTAAAGACAACATCACTTTTCGTTTTATTATTGTAAAACAGTCACTATGAACGCAAAAGCATGTAGCAAATGTATATGTGAACGTAATATCAGCGTCTGATGCAGTGCAATCACTTACTAACTTTTCAAAATTTACAAGAAGTTCAGTGTTTAGATCTAACGTATTTTGAAAAAATTATTTTCATATCGCATTCAAAGTTTTATTTTTTCTTACGTACGAGTTTCCCACATGTCTTACGTGCAGACAATATTGAATCAAGAGGTGTCTTACGTGCAATCAGTGTTGTACCAAATAAATATATGTACATATTATAGCGCATACCCACATTTGACTACATACGATGAGCTGCTTTCAAGCAATTAAAAATGTACACGGAAATATGTAAATGTCTAATAAAACAAGAAATTTTATTAATTTCCTAGCTTTGCAAATTTCATATAACATGAATCTGTGGCCAAGTGTACTTGACCCAACTGAACGCATAGAAAAGTAACATTGAGGTCATTATAGGGTGTAGACGGACGTACGGACATACAGACACGTACACATACACCAAAGGGATCGTGATGTAGAGATTTCACCGATACGGACGACACTGAACGCGTTACGAACGTCAGAAGAATGTAACAATGTGTAAGACTACTTACTTGTTAAACTGAGTGTTAATGTTCCATTAGTGCTGTCTTTTCCATCTGTTACTTTGATAGTCAAATAATACACGGAATTGAGCACGTATTTCAGGTGTTGTGTATTGGTCACCACACCTGTGGCTGAAGAAACAGATATAGAAAGATACAGCGTTTTTCAGATCTAAATGGCCAGCCCTGAATTATATTCAGACGGGCAGACACCAATACGGAAATAAATTAATACATGCAAAATGATACTAGGGTATTGACACAGCCTTGATTGCATCAATAAAGTTTATCAAATGAATTATAATATTTCATTCAATGACGTCATAAGACAACGTAGATAGAACAAAATAATGAAACAAAAAGATGGTTTCATATACCCTGGGACTACAAATCGTATATTATATACATTCAGTGTGTTTTAATATCCAAACAATAACGAAAATGCACACTAAAATGAATTGAAATATCAAGTTTAACGAGAAAAAAAAGGAAAATTGAAAAGAAAAAGAATGAGTAAAGGAAATAATTAGTGAAATGTGAAAAGATAAATTGAAAGGAAATAAGAACATAATTTTTTTAAAAAAAACAACAACTTTTGACTTGACAAACTGGGGGTACAAATGTTAATATGGAAGGGAAATTATAAGAGTAACAGTTTGGTTTAAGACAGTTTTGGCATACTGAATCTGTAATGCATGATACCTGACACGTTCTGTCAAGATTTTCTGTAAAATATTGGCATACTGAATCTGTTATGCAGGATACCGGACACGTTCTATCAAGATTTTCTGTAAAATATTGGCAACCTGAATCTGTTATGCAGGATACCTGACACATTCTGTCAAGATTTTCTGTAAAATATTGACATACTGAATCTGTTATGCAGGATACCTGACACGTTCTATCAAGATTTTCTAAAAAATATTGACATACTGAATCTGTTATGCAGGATACCTGACACGTTCTGTCAAGATTTTCTGTAAAATATTGGCATACTGAATCTGTTATGCAGGATGCCTGACACGTTCTGTCAAGATATTGGCATACTGAATCTATTATGCAGGATGCCTGACACGTTCTGTCAAGATTTTCTGTAAAATTGATTCAGAGTTATCATCAAATAAAATCAACAGAAGTTGCTGCGGAGTCCTCGATGATGAACAAGCATGTAATAAATTAAATACCACGTGTGTCTTGATTACAGAAACAATTATGCTATAAATTAAATACCACGTGTGTCTTGATTACAGAAACAAGTATGCTATAAATTAAATGCCACGTGTGTCACGGATGTTGACACAAATATGTTATAAATTAAATACCGCGTGTGTCTTGGATGTTGAAACAAGTATTTTATGAATTAAGTACCGCGTATTTCTTGGATCTTGAAACAAGCATGTTATAAAGTAAGTACCGCGTGTGTCATGGATGTTGTAACAAGCATGTTTTAAAGTAAGTACCGCGTGTGTCTTGGATGTTGAAACAAGCATGTTATAAAGTAAGTACCGCGTGTGTCTTGGATGTTGAAACAAGCATGTTATAAAGTAAGTACCGCGTGTGTCTTGGATGTTGAAACAAGCATGTTATAAGATAAATGAGCGATATGGGCTATTACACTCTTACAAGATCTATAAATAAATATTTTACGGCTTTAAGCTTGACGGACAAATCAGTGTAATCAGGTAGTTTTTGTTCACCCTAGTATTTCTTACTGGTGCTTAAATCTACGGCAAACTGCAATCCCATAAATGGCAAGAGCAATTTATTAATGCGCAATAATTATCTTGGAACCAATCTAGGATTCTTTGAGGAATAAAAACAATATATTTACCCGAATTTATATGAAATATACTGGTTGATGGATTACTGGCTTCAATACTGTAGGTCAATGCCGTGTTGTCAAGATCAGTTGCTGTGACGGTAAATATTGACGTCCCTACGCCAGTTGTGCTAGCCGGAAGCGTAGCTGTGCCTAGTGTTGTAAAGAAAGAATTTGCTTGGTCTATACGTAACGGTAAAGCTATCTTATGCTATCACATAACTTGATAATTGAGTGTGTAAAGATCTCTCTCTCTCTCTCTCTCTCTCTCTCTCTCACACACACACACACACACACACACACAAGCATTATAATAGTATTAGTAATAATAACTATTTTATCGATAAATATTTATATAGCCAGCTAAAAATGAAAGATTCCATAGTAAGATAATTTACATATCCGTGACCATGTAAAAAGATATTTCGATAGTAACTAACCTGGCAGATTTGAGAAGACTGGGTACTTGTTTGGAGTTATTTCTACTATGAGTGTGGATGTCGAGGTACCCCAGCTATCGGAACATGCAAATCTCAGAGTGTACACTGGTACAGTTGCGTAGTCCAAACTTTGGCCGGCAAGCAGATAAAATCTGTAATCTTTCAACAGATTAAAAAAATAAAGAATAATAATAATGATAATAATAATAATAATAATAATAATAATAATAATAATAATAATAATGAAAATAAATTTTGAAAGAAAAGTGCATAACGGTACATAATAAAACATGCATACTGAAGAATATCCACAAAAAGATACAACGAAAGTTTGTTAAAACTAATAGTTTATGTCAAAAGTAAGGTCAATGTAACCAGGACGTAAATGTAAATGCTCTAACGTAAACATCTCAATTTTCTTTGCTTTTTTCAGGAAAATATCATAGAAGTTGACGTCCAGTTTTTATTTGAAAACATGGTCACAAAATCCATAACACGCCACTCCCATAAAAGTTAATTCTTACTTAAGTGGATGATACTGTACTATTATTGTCATTGTTTATGAAATACAATGATCTATTTGTTGAGTTATTGCTTGACCAATACTCTCTCTCTCTCTCTCTCTCTCTCTCTCTCTCTCTCTCTCTCTCTCTCTCCCTCTCTCTCTCTCTCTCTCTCTCTCTCTCTCTCTCTCTCGTTGTTTAATATTAATTACCTGGAGCTATATCTATCCACATTGCAAATGAATTTGAATCGGGATTAACGTTTGTCAGATTACAGTACATGGAATCGTTCTCGGGATCGGTGACGGTTAGCCTGTACAATGACGTTAACGCAACTGTATTTTCACTGATTTTCACGGCATTAGGCGGATCGGTTATTGTTGGAGCTTGGTCTGGATTTATGTCAACCTGAAATACAATTGAAATGATTCTGAGTGCGAAACAAATAAGAGTTTTGTCTAAAATTTAATTATCCATACTGAGAGCATTGAAAAAATATAACTATTATGACCCATTTTAACTGGATTTTCTCTCTTTTTCCGAAGGTATAGATGGGGAAGATATATCATGGAGTTGATTGGCTGTTAAGAGTCCACTTATTTTCTCCTGAAATTCATGCATTTAACAAGAATTACCCGGTTCAGGCTAATAGTCTATCGCATGAAACAGCATCTAACGCCGTAAATGAATGGATCGCTTGCTATCAACTTCACACAGACGTCTTTGTAATTATAGGCCAATGTCAAGGAGTAAGTGTTATATCACACAGACGTCTTTGTAATTATAGGCCAATTTAAGTGAGTAAGTGTTATATCACACAGACGTCTTGGTAATTATAAGCCAGTTTCAGTGAGTAAGTGTTATATCAGATACTGATCATTACAAGTGAATTTCTATGATGATAGCCTGTTCCAATCTACTACAATTAAAAACTCAACATAAAAGAAAGAACAAAAAGCTAAAATGACTTAGCAAGAGAATTGTTCCTCTTGCTTCATTGATCAATTTTGGAAACCAATATTGACCTTCTACTACTAAGACATTACTGACGTAGGTATTTTTTAAATTTATTATGCTTCATTTTTTCTGTGATTTTTCCATTAGAAGAACAATGTAACAAAAATGTTGACAAATGGCATACATATGAAGTACTGTTTTTCTTAAAGATAAAATTCCACTTCCACAAGGATCATTAGGTAGACAGATAGCAAAGTAGAGAGACGGACAGGACAGGACAGACAAACTGAGACGAATATCTCTCTCTCTCTCTCTCTCTCTCTCTCTCTCTCTCTCTCTCTCTCTCTATATATATATATATATATATATATATATATATGGAAAATGAAAAAACGAGTACTAACAGAGAGAAGAATCGTTAGGCTTCTCAATTTTATTACGATTGTTTTTTCTTTCAATACCCTTCTTGTTTTTCTATCTTTCTATCCTTCTATCATAGTGCAATTTAATTACAAGTTTCATCAGTAGAGTTCCACCATGTTTTATAAATGATCAATTTGGGCAACGTAATGATATGTGAAGTTTTCCAGCTCTTTAGTGTCACTGTTGCCGTTTTTGATGTGACCAAATTAAGATAAATCAAAGCAGAAATAACTATCTGTTCACAGACTTGTGAATAGTAAAGACTGAAATAAATGTATAGTAACCTGTGTGGAGCCACTCGCCGATTCTTGATTAATATCTGTACAGGTAACCGTGAGGGTATAGGAAGGTGTGGATTCATAGTTAAACCCGGCGCTGTTGGACAAAACGTTGATTGCGTAACCTTACAAATAAAAATATAAAAATAAATAAATAAATAAAGAAGTACTGTTTGCAGAGTTTTAGTTTTACATACGTTATACATCGTGTAGTGGTCAGGATCTGACAAGATGTTTTTTAATGAGTGTTCATTATACTCAAGAGATAGGTCACTGCAACCATGTTTAAGTGTGAGACGCAGCTTAATTCTAAGACGAATCTACAATACACGTTTGGCAATAAAATATTAAAAGATACGAAAGCCAGAGCACACACATTATGTTTAAGTTATAAGCAAAAGTCGGTAAAAAGTTAAAGTGACGCAATTTTTATGTGCTCATCCTAAGATGCGTATTTAGGGAAATACATTTTAATGTCAGTAGGTCTATAATGGCATTAGAATTCGGACACAGTTGTAAACAAATTCAACTAATTCATGGAATTAAGGTTACAGTGACCTAATTTTGGCCCGCAAGGAAAGATGGAGCCAGTTTTAAATCAACCTTAAATATATCCGGGAAATGAGTCATAGGGACCGGTATTTTGTGTGTGACATACGCCCATAGTTCGATGTGTCTTTTGCTGAAGTTGTTTGGCAAAAGCTGAAAACATCTGGGCGGGCAACATTTAAAATAAAATTTTAATTAGTCCTGGAAACGCTATCTGAGGATCCATCCATGCTGCAAGTTTCTCTTGAATCAGTGAAGTAGCATAGTAGTCAAAGAGTTAAAGACTGGACAAGAAAAAGACAGACGGACAAACGCGCGCACGAACTGATGACACATTGAATACCTATGCACAAACCACTGCACTAAGCAAGGCTATTCGAGCCCGGATAAAATTTATTATATATGTTAGAAGGAAAGAAAAGTATTTCCATAATCAAATTCTAAAAGCTTTTGAACCTTTAGACGACTCTGTCAACAGGCTGGAATCGCTTTGTACATACAAGTCAATCCGCTTTGCTCCTACTACTACTACTACAACTGCTGCTACTACTACTAGTACTAATGCTACATTTATTCCATTAAAACACACTTATGAAAAAGGAAACATTACAAGATCCGCATTGAATATTAATACATATTTTTCATGTTCAGCGGAATGACAATGGGAATAGTATTTTTTAACAATCATTCTGAATTCAAAATACATCTAATAAATGGCAATAAAAGAATCTCAGATTTGACTATATAGAAAAGCAGGTTCACTTTTAATAAATTTTTTTTAATGGCATTCATGATTTTTGTAATAAGATATCCAGAATAAATAAAAGAAGCATACAATGGGAATGGAACGGTACAATGTTAAATACAATTGACTTTTATTCATGTTAAGAATTCTAAAACAAGAAATAACATTTGAAATAAATGTAGAGGGATTAATTTCACTAGAATTTGAAGAATGAATAATATAGGTGACAGCAGGTATTCAAAGAGAAAACCACAACTTTTGAAATAGACAAATCAGATCATTTTCACGATTGAAAATATTGTTTTTAACAAAGCGGAGGGGGGGTGTATAGAACTATCATTCCCATTTAAAGACTCGTCTAGCATTTCAAAATTTTATAAAGGAAAGTTGTTTCAGAAATTTAGTAACTCCCAATTATATATATATATATATATATATATATATATATATATATATATATATATATATATATATATATATATATATATATATATATAGTTAACAATAACATTTTGCAAAAGATGGAGTAATATAATTCCAGCCAAATGATATTAGAAAGACCCAATTCTGCCAATTCTGACTCTCTCCACCCCCTCTGTCTCTGTATATATATATATATATATATATATATATATATATATATATATATATATATATAGAATAAATTATTATTTGAAATACTTCTTTAAAACCCCACGTCAGATAATGAATACCTCCATCACAAAGTTGAATCTGACATCTATCCATTTATGTTCATATGCATTCTTACACCCAACGCATTGCTAGACAGTGTGCAAACGAGTACTGGCAACAACTGTGTGAAGGGATCCAGCGAAGTGCCGAGTCCGGACACATCCAAGGCATGTACAGTGGCATCAAGAAGGCTCTAGGCCCTACAGTGAAAGGGGTCGCTCCCCTGAAATCCCTGACGGGAGAGAAGATCACAGACCGTGGGCAACAGATGGCCAGATGGGTGGAGCACTACTCAGAACTATACTCCCGAGAAACGTCAGTCACTGATGCAGCCCTCAGCAGCATAAAGAATCTGCCCACAATGGAAGAGCTCGACAAAGTGCCAACCTTAGAGGAGCTCAGCAAAGCAATCGACTGCCTTCCAAACAACAAAGCACCAGGTAGTGACAGCATCCCACCCGAAGCTATCAAACGTGGAAAACCAGCATTGATTAAACCACTGCACGAGCTACTTTGCCGCTGCTGGGAGGAAGGAGTAGTCCCCCAAGACATGCGTGATGCCACAATTGTGACCCTTTACAAAAACAAGGGCGACCGCAGTGACTGTAATAATTACAGAGGGATCTCGCTCTTGAGTATTGTTGGTAAAGTGTACGCCCGCATCATACTCAACAGGCTGCAGTTGCTGGCAGACCGTGTGTACCCGGAATCACAGTGCGGCTTCAGAGCAGGCAGGTCGACGACAGACATGATCTTCTCCCTACGACAACTCCAAGAGAAGAGCAGAGAGCAAGGTCAACCACTCTACATGATGTTCATCGACCTCACCAAGGCCTTTGACTTGGTCAGCAGGAAGGGCCTTTTTGAACTTCTGAGTAAGATCGGTTGCCCCCCAAAACTCCTCAGCATGATAATCTCTTTCCATGCAGATATGAAGGGAACAGTCATGTATGATGGATCATCCTCAACTTCCTTCCCAATTAACAGTGGTGTGAAGCAGGGCTGCGTGCTGGCACCAACACTTTTTGGGATCTTCTTCTCCCTGCTCCTGTCCTACGCCTTCGACACGTCCACGGATGGCATATATCTACACACCAGGTCTGATGGGAGCCTGTTCAACCTGGCACGACTGCGCTCAAAGACCAAAGTGAGAGCTGTGCTCATCAGGGAGATGCTTTTTGCAGATGACGCAGCTCTTGTGGCCCACACCGAGGAAGCCCTCCAGAGACTGGGAGACCGTTTTGCTGTTGCCTGCACGCACTTTGGTCTCACAATCAGCTTGGAAAAAACAAATGTCAGCGTGCAAGATACCACCATTGCCCCTTCAATCAAAATCAACGGTGTCACCCTGGAAGCAGTCAACAACTTTACCTACCTAGGGTCAACCATCAGCAACACTCTCTCGATTGATATGGAGCTGGACAGAAGGCTTGGAAAGGCAAACACCATCATGGCTCGATTAACAAAGAGGGTTTGGGAAAACAACGCGCTGACAGAGCACACCAAGGTCCGAGTCTACCAGGCCTGCGTTCTCAGCACCCTTCTATATGGAAGTGAGACGTGGAGTACCTACATGAGGCAAGAACGCCGGCTCAACTCCTTCCATATACGGTGCCTAAAACGCATCCTGAAAATCAGCTGGCAAGACCGTGTTCCACACAGCGAGATCCTGCAGCGTGCAAGAACCCCCAGCATGTACTCCCTGCTAATTAAACGCCGCCTTCGATGGCTGGGTCACGTCCGACGCATGGAGGATGGAAGGCTGCCAAAGGACATCTTATATGGACAGCTGGCCACTGGCATGAGAAGAGTCGGACGCCCCTCACTCCGTTTCAAAGATGTGTGCAAGAGGGACATGAAGGCATGCAACATTTCACCCGATGGCTGGGAAGAGCTGGCTGAGGACCGAGGCACCTGGAGACTGATGGTAAACAATGGCATATCAGTCGCTGATGCGAGGAGAGGCCAGTTGGTGGCAGAGAAACGTAGGAGAAAGAAGAACGCAACAGCAACCACAGTAATGCAGACTTCCCAGTATGTCTGCACCAACTGCAGTAGGGACTGTCACTCACGTATAGGCCTGCACAGCCACAGCAGACGTTGCCAACAGAGACAGGCAACACCCCAAGGGCGCTATTCGCATGGTCTTTCGAGACCGAGTCGCCAATGATGATGATGATGATGATGATATATATATATATATATATATATATATATATATATATATATATATATATATATATATATATATATATATATATATATATATATATATATAGAATAAATTATTATTTGAAATACTTCTTTAAAACCCCACGTCAGATAATGAATACCTCCATCACAAAGTTGAATCTGACATCTATCCATTTATGTTCATATGCATTCTTACATTGTAGTTTTCTTTGTGCGCTCAGAAATCGATAAGGTTCCCAAGGAAGTGACAATAGAATAACAAAAGAATAACAATTAATTCATAAATTCATGACTTAAATGTTAATATTAAATACTTGGAGCTGACGCAGAGTTGAGATCGAATAGTGTCCCTCCTCCCGCGAGATTACACGAGACACTATCTCCATCCGGGTCACTGACAGAAAAGGTCTCTATGGTGGTCAACGTTTCCGTGTTCTCATCCACACTCAGAGTAAAATTAAGATCGTGTATAACAGGAGGCTGAAAGCAAATTAATCGATGTTAGGGAACATAAGCGTATCACTACGGAATTTATAAAAACCAAAGCGCGTAAGAGAAAATTATTTTTTATTACACTCTCATCTTATCATTCCCTGTATTCGTATAGCCTTCAAAACGGATAAAAACACTGCCACAAGGAATATAATATGCATTTTCTTTTTGGTTTGTGTTGTTTCTTTGGAATGGCTGACGACATGGTATCAACTAAAAATATAATATTGTGGAAGAAATACATAACCAAACATGGGTATAAATATAATACAGTAGAAGAAATACATAACCAAACATGGGTATAAAGTAATGGAAGAAAATACATTAACCAAATGTGGTGTAATTATAATTATGTTTGGAAAAAAGTACATAATTAGAAATGGGAATACTTATTTTGTGCCTTTGACTAGTAAGAACCGGTTTTGATAAATTTTCATTTTAAAACGGTTCATTTAAGGAAAAATTTAAATAAAAAGGAATGCATGTATTCGACGAGTGTCAAAGACAATATAATTTGCTTTCCAGGTGGCATTAAGAAATCACCAATAAAAAAGCAAGGCAAGATTGTGTAAAAACCAAACATTTCTTGTCCAGTCAATATGACGATGAGTTACTAGAAAAAATAGTGGTAAAGTTAGAATCAAATATATTTAATGGAACATTAAAAGTTTCTGAACCTTGTTTAATTTCTAATTCCTTTCATCAGTTCGTATTACTCTTGTGAAAAGAACAAGCGCAACATTTTATGGGACACCAATTTCATAAAATTCACACATGATAACGACAGAGTGCAGAAATAAATTGAGATAGTTTACATTATTTACTTTGATTGAAATACTTACGGATCCGCAAGTCAGCCGGGATGTAGACAAGAATGTGAGGATGCATACAAGCAAATATAGCTGAATTTTTTTTCGATCTACGTCCCTCATCGTAACGGTAGGAAGTCTTTCCTAAATCAAATTTGCCTTATTTTATCGTTAACATATAGTAAAACTAACGCATTAATAAAAATATATGTATATATGATTGCCATCTATCATACCTTGGCCTATATCTTCGGCAATTTCACACCTCTATAAAAATACTCTTAGGTCAACGCCATTTGAAAGATAGCTAGGTATGAATGGCAAAAGGCGCGTTAGAATTTAGTGAACTATTTTACATTGAAATGAACATAAAGTCTTATATTTTCAATAGATTATTGAAATAGATTTGTCTACATTATAAACATCACGCATCATTGAACGGTGATTTGACGAGTTAAGTGTGCTAGGAGAAAAACGGTGACAAAAACAGATAATGTGAAGGGTCTTGATAGGTATATGAAAGCCTTCGTGTCAAATTTTCTTGATAGTAGTAAATCGAATGAAATAACCGGAGAATGTCCTTTGGAGGTAAACTGCAAGTGGCCTGCAAAACATCTGAATACACAATTTAATTCTCCAATTATCCCCTATGTTATTTCACTGAAGTGTACATTAATGGTATTTGTAAAACACTTTAGGAAGTATCGGCAATACAGTCCGTAGATTCCCATCTCTCTTGCTGCAAGTAGAACACATTTGATCATAGTTACCAAGCCTTGAGACCAAGCCTCATTACAAATAATTTTACAGACCACGCCCACCGGACAAAGCTACACCCACATTTTAGTGAGCAAGGCGGACAAGTTCTTATTAAGGCAGACTGTTACGACTGTATAGTCTTAAAATAAGTAACAGAAAGAAGAAAAACCAATAAGTTTTGTAAAACTTAACAAATATTTTAATTCTCTAACTTAAAAAGATGACATTTTAAGAAGACCTTGCCGTATTGTGAATTCAATACAAACAAAACCAATAACTTCTATAAGAGATCATAAAGAATAGAGCGTTCCGAATGAATTTCACGGTCTTGAATATGTTCTTGCAGCAATAGCATTGAAAGTGCTGAATTGCCAACAGTATTCACGTATCACAACGACACTGTCTACACTGTCTTTGCAGCTATATGAGGACGTTGTAATTCCATTAAATAATTTAAATAAATGATTCCTCTAAAATAAGTTGAAACACAACTTTACATACTTGTCATGACATAAAATAAAGTAAGAGCAGTAGTAAAAATAGGAATGAAAATTTGTTCATTTCTTCTTCGTTATATACATTTCCACAACTCTATTACAACTCTATTTGGCAATACCTCCATGTGCCCCATGTCGCAACAAAACCCTCCTGGCTTATGAGTAGTAAGGTGGGCCACTATACGTACAATGGAAATTAGCATTACGGAGACCCCTGGGCCACTATACGTACAATGGAAATTTAACATGGCGAAAAATCGTGGGTTAATATACGTACAAGGGGAATTTAACATGGGGGAATAGAGTTTGGGGATTGTTTAGGGACAAAGGGGAATTGAATATGGGATTTTTTTTTTTTAAATTTTTTTTTAAAAAAGGGGTAGGCAATGGAAAGGCTATCTCTTTTCGAGAAATATGGCTGGCCCTGAAAAGGGCCTTTGGGTTTTCTTCTGCTTCTAGTTTCTTCTTTTTCTCCACCAAGTTCTTATTTTATCTCCAACACTCTTTCTCTTCTTTTCTTTCTTTTTTTTCTCCTGCTCTTCTTTCTTCTTCTCTTCCTCCTCTTCTTTCTTCCTCTTCTCATTTTCTTCTTCTTTTTCAATCTTTTCGTTCCATTTGCTTATTCTTATTCTTTCCTCTTCATCCTCCTTCTCCTCCTTTATATCTTTCATGACACCACTAATCTTGTCCTTTACCTTTTTTAAGTTATTAATTTCCATCTTTACACGATGGGGACTATAGGAATAATGGTCTTCAACCAGTCTTATCAACATCTGCTCCATCATTCCTAAGTTGTCTAAAACGTCTTGCAATGTTTGTATTTTGTCCATTTGGTTAGAAGCCATCTTCTTTTTTTATTCTTTGCAGAATGGTTTGAACGACGAATACTGTGGGTTCTTATACTTAAGGCGCGTACGTGAAGGAAAACATCCCCCTAAAACGTAAAATTGATCTTACCTAGATCATGACCAAACAACGCGCGGACGTGATGGAAAACATCCCCTACTTTTTCATTTCATATAATAAAACCCAAACTATACTCTCCACATACGCTAAGAAAAATAAACAAATCCATAATCTACTATCCACACAATCGTACGTGAGCGGGTACAAACACAAACACACAAACACATACGCTAAGAAACAATAAACAAATCCATAATCTACTATCCACACAATCGTACGTGAGCGGGTACAAACACAAACACACAAACACAAACACACAAACACATACGCTAAGAAACAATAAACAAATCCATAATCTACTATCCACACAATCGTACGTGAGCGGGTACAAACACAAACACACAAACACAAACACACAAACACATACGCTAAGAAACAATAAACAAATCCATAATCTACTATCCACACAATCGTACGTGAGCGGGTACAAACACAAACACACAAACACAAACACACAAACACATACGCTAAGAAACAATAAACAAAATCCATAATCTACTATCCACACAATCGTACGTGAGCGCTTACAAAACCCAAACTATACTCTTCACATACGCTAAGAACAATAAACAAATCCATAATCTACTATTCACACAATCGTACGTGAGCGGGTACAAACACAAACACACAAACACACAAACACATACCCTCACACTATCTTAAAAAAGAGTTAGTGTTTATATTCACACTACTCTACCTACACATTGGCAAATTGATGGTTATTTCTTTTCTAGAGTATTGGGTAGCCCTGAAAAGGGCTGTTTTTTTTTTTTGAACTTCATGGACACCTGGTTAATGGTGACACCTTCCAGGCCTGGCGCCACATACACATCTTATCCCCCAGTTACTTTTTACTTTTTTGGGGGAGAGAGCAGAGGCAGGATATGTCGCTTCAGAATCCCAATTTTCGCTCTCTGGGATTCTGAAATTTATTCTTCTTCTCTTCTTTTCCTTCTCCTTCTCCTCTTCTTTGTTTCTTCTCTCCTCCTCTTTGTATCTTCTTTCCTCTTCTTCTTCTTCTTTATATCTTCTCTCCTCCTCTTCTTTTTTTCTTCTTTCCTCCTCCTCTCTTATCCTTCCCTCCTCCACAATGGCTTCCGCGGCCAGTTCATTCAACAGGCGCCTGGCATATTCCAGATGCACATGAAGTTCCAACAGTTTAGACAGTCTCGTGTTCATTTTTGGTGTTGATCAATCAACAAGGGTAGCCAGACTTCCCAGCGAGTTTCAATTTATAGTGAAAGCGCGGACGTGAAGGAAAACATCCCTCTAAAAAACATAAAATTGATGTTACCTACATCATGACCAAAAACAACAACGCGCGGACCTAAAAGAAACACTCACTCACTTTTTTATGCTACCCATCACTATTTTAAAATTTTTTATAAATCACTTCAATAGACTATCCACATACGCAAAGCAATCCAATTTAACCTCAAATCTACACATCAAACACCAAATAAAGACATCATTTTAATCTACTATCCACACCAATGTACTTGATCACTTACAAACACACAAACTCACAAACACATACCCTCACATTTTTTTAAAAAGAGTTAGTGTTTATTTTCACACTACTCTACCTACACACATTGGCAAATCGATAGTTATTTCTTTTCTAGAGTATTGGGGGGTAGCCCTGAAAAGGGCTGTTTTTTTGTTTGCTATGGCATTTTTTAGTTTCTAAGAATGCGATGTCCTCTGAGGATAGACTTTCTGGCGATAGGTCTGCTTCTTCGGAAAGAGAAGAAGAACTCTTTGGTGTCGATACGACAATCGACAAAGCCTCTGTCAGCTTCAGGTTGCTGCTGCTGTTGTTGTTGTTGTTGTTGTTGCTGCTGTTGCTGCTGTCTCTGAAGTCTGTACTTCTCTGTCCATTCTTCTTTTCCCTGTTCATTTCTTCTCTGAAGAGCTCTTCTATCAGGTCTTCAGTGATTTTTAACATTCTCACATTCTCTATTTCTTCTGGCTTCGGTATCAGACTGTGTCTGACCCTATGCAAATTCACGTAGGCTTCGTTGAGTTTAGCTAGTTTGGAGCACATCTTCTTAGGAGGATGAGTCGACAATGGATGGTTAGACTGGAAACAACCCGGTTCTTAAAGTCAAAGCGCGGACGTGAAGGAAAACATCCCCCACACGGTTTTTGAGTCGCAACGTTTAGTGAGTGTCATGAGAGGGATAGTAAGAAATGAAAGAGCATCAATCCAACATTCTTATAGCTAAACAAAAGACAAAGGCATTTTTTTCAAAACACAACATTTTTTATTCAAAAATCACTTAACACTAAACAACAACTCTAACATTTTTAACAATAATCCAACAATATAACATCAAACAATTTTTTCAAAACACAACATTTTTTATTCAAAAATCACTTAACACTAAACAACAAGAACTCTAACATTTTTTAACAACAATGCAACACTAAAAGTTTCTCCACTAGGTAAAGAGGGATAACATTCTTCCATGGTTTCTAGTAATCTAGGATGACTTCTCTCAAACTGTTGATTTCTATGGTATTATCGAATTCTGCATACAGGATGACGTTCACCGTTTCATCAGGATCTCGGTCTTTAAACTGAATTTCCACACGAATCTGGCCGGATTTTATAGGGTGGAAATGTCCCTCGTCGCTGCCTTGGTCTGGAGTGAAATCGAAAGCCTACAAAGCGTAGCCTCCTGCATAATCCTCGTACGTAATACCGTGACTGGTATTGGTTCCTAACTGTCCGGTGGCTTCGTACAGGGACAAGTACGATCTCAAGTAATTCTTCTTGGTAAAGTCAGGTTCGAAAGGTCGGGTACACAAGGTCTTGCCATCGCGACTGACTTCGATTTTGGACACGCCAAAGTGTTGAAAGTAGAAAGGATTTTTTTCGGCAGCTCCGTTGAAGGCTGTATTCTCGACGATACCAACGATCAAACGTTTGGGTAACTGTCCTTGGAACAGATGATCTTCGATCATGGATCGCTGTCCCTTGGGAATGGTGAAGGTTTTCACTTCCACGCGTCGTATGGGATACTTGGCGGTCGTTCTGCTCAACGTCTGACTGATGTCGTTTCCCACTTTAGGTAACACTTCCACACGGCGTACGTAGAGTCTGGCTTCTAGGATTTTGGTTTTGTAACCGTCACTATCAGCCATCAAATGGAAAGCGGCACTGCTACGATTCAGTCTCAGACGGACATCCACCCCGTTCAGCAAATACTTTTCTTGCAACCACATGTCCAAATGCAAACGATCCATCAGTTCTAAACTTGTGTCGGCTCCCGTGATTCTCTTTCTTCGTTGTACAAATCCATCATTGTTGTCTTTCTTTTCATCAGTTTCCAATATTTCAAACTTGGTAGGTTCGTCAGCTTCCCATACCACACAGGCATTGAGATGAGTGTTCTTGGCATCTATTCCGTACGTCAAGAGATTTTCCAGGTAGGCACGATAAGGGTAAGTATCCATGCTGCTACTGACCAGTTTGTTATTCAAGTACAAGTCCACTCCACTGAACAAGGAATGCATGAAATTGTTGACGGGAGCTACTGCTTCATCGCCTATAGCACCTCCAGTCTTATCTAGAATTTTGACTTTCAGGTACAAGTAACTGCTATTCAGATCGATGTAATCTTCGGGCTGTCCTTTGATTTCAAACTCGATGGGAGCGGAATCGGTCAGTGAGGAGACGGGGTGAAATTCCACCCACTGGGATTCTTGCATCGTCATCATCGTGGGGGGCATGGCAAACAGGTCCAGTTCCGTCTTGGAACAAGCGCAAGATTCTCGGTGCATCATTTTTTTTGTCTCTTTTCTCAATAATCGAAAACGTCTAAGTCTCGAACGGTTCTTCTTTTCTTGGCCTTTCTCGCTTGAAGTCTGGTGAAAGGGTGTTTTCTTCGTCGTCTCTTTCTGCCTTGTCCTTGCTGAATGCCTGACTCGGTAGCGTGCAGGGCATTTATAGGTGTTTCTCGTTGGCCTAAAATGTCTTTGCCCGTTTGCAGCAAGACATTTTTGCCTGCCCTCATGAAGGCTTCTTTAGGGTTTTGTTTGTCGATGATGACATTTTGGAGAAATTCTTTGCCTTGCGTCAGTGCCGCATCTTTCAAGGCATGCAATCCACGTGTCACCATCGGTTTCAACACCGGGGCCACCGAACGAAAGGCCGATTTTAACATATCTCCTAAGCCGTGTCCTCGCTGTCGAGCAACCCCTCGGTACACTGGATACATGACTTACTTACGAGTCGTGAGAGAACCGTTTTCGAAAATGGAGTTTCACCGTGACTTTTCCTTTGGTGAATGGAATATTTTGTCCCAGATCTCCTTTTAGAGCAATGTTGACCGTGTCCAAATACGACTTACTGACAGGCAAATAGTGAGGATGTACAAATTCGCGGTGGACGTGGTAAGTGTTTCCACCTTCCTCGTCAGCGCCCGTGGCAGAATCTACTTTGAAAGGAATGACACGCAGTAACGGTACGGAGGTGTGTCCCACCACGTTATACTCCACCACATCGGAGTACACAAACATCAAATTCAGTCCTTGGTTCAGTTCTACCGGGGCACGAAATAACTTGCTAAAAGACTCGTTGTCGTAAACGATGGGTAATTCGTTTTACTTGATCATGGTCTTTCTCATGTCCATGTCTCCGCCCAACATGTCAAACAATTCAGGACAAAATAAAATGGACATGATTTTACTCCGTTCAAATTTCATCAAGAAGCGACGAGCTGTTTTGTGGTACTCCATGGTGACACTTTTGTTGACATGCTCCAAAGCTTTCAGAAACACGACATTAAACCTGGAGGTTATGGTGCTGACCAAATGTTGACCACTAAAATAATAGCCTGGGGGAATGAACAAGTGATAGGTGGTGTACTTTTGATTTTGTGTACGGGTTTTCTTGTCATATTTGACATTGCTATCCATCCACTGTTGCATTTGCTCGTCATGAACTTCCACATCAAAAAAATTTTGATTGGGAAGGACATTGAGGACTTGGGTCGGGTGAATCATTTCTACTAAAGCCACTTCCCAATGGGCTTCGTGATCTAACTGGATGGCTTGAGGTAATTTGGCCGTGTAACAGCACAACGTGTTCTTGGGAAACACCTCCATGGAACTGTCACTGGGTAAGGTTAAGTAAAATTGGTTTTGGTGACTCATAATTCCAGAGTTCTGTGGCTGTCCGAGGGGATATTACTGGACGTCAGAGGCGTGTCTCCGTCTAAAATGGGGTTCTGGTTGTGGTTGAAGTGGTGACTGGCACTGGCACTGGACACAAGGTTCCCGGGGTTCCCGTTCGAGGTGAATTTCAGGGAGGGATTAGGAAGCAGGTAACCGATGCAACTGCTCAATAAAATGGTCCACAATTGTTTGTCTCCTTGTTGCAAACTCAAATTGGCGATGGCTGCCCCGATGACACAATACACCACGAAGATTTGGCAGAAAAAGACGATTTGCGTTTAAGGCACACGTTCTCCACACCACACCCACAAGGGTTGTTTTTGTAAATCTTGCACAGAAGAACTAGGTGAAGGAGGAGTGGTCGACGTAGCTGCGTCTGCTGTGTGAAAGGGCATGATGGTCACTTCTTTTTATAGTCGATGACTTGCGAAGCGTCGATCCAAGAATCGAAACTGGGTGGATATCCTTTCCAACGTACTTTGACTTCTTTGACACGTCGTTTGCCCACTTTACGGGTTCTCCGTTCGAGAATGCTTTCGATGTCGTACACGTCGTCTTCTTTTTTGGTGACACGTTGTAACTCGGGCAAATAAAACGTTCCTTTGAGCACTTCTCCGTTCATGTCTTCCAATTTATAGACGGCAGGATGACGGCCATGCACTCGTCCAGTGACGCGAAACAATTCGGTCGTCCAGTTAGGTAAGTAACCTTTGTCGACATTCCACTTTTCTCGGGGACAGCCCTCGTCGGGGACGTACCAAACAGACGCTCAAACACCAACACTTCGTTGTCGGAGTCACGTCTTGCGGGGCACGTCCGATGCTTCGATGGTAAGATTGGTTGTACGCTTGCACCAGGTGCGGTAAGATGTCGATGTACTTCAGAGTGTGGTGATGCGTAAAATATTTCCACATGCGTTCTTTCAAAGTGCGTTGAAAACGTTCCACGATGCTGGCTTTGGTTTCGGGATTCTCGGTGGTAAAAAAATGAATGTCACGTTTCTTTAATTCATTTTGGAAAGCTTGGTTCAGAAATTCGGTGCCTTTGTCCGTTTGCCATCGAAGAGGGTGACGACCGCTTTGTTTCAACACCCGTTGCAGGGCTCGCACTAACTCGCTGCTCGATTTGGAAGTCAAGGGCACGACCCAGGCAAATTTGGAAAAGACGTCGATGACACAAAGCAAATATTTGTAGCCACGATTGTAGCTGGCCAAATGAGAGACATCGGCTAAATCGGCTTGCCATTGATGATCGATGCCTTCCACTCGGGTGCGACTTCTGGCAAACTTGCGTCGAATGGGTTTGTGTAAAGTGTAGGTAGCTTGTTCTTGTAACCATCGTTGCACTTGAGGTAAACGGAGACTTTTCAGTCGCGTTTTGGCAGCACGATACAATTTTTGAACTCCTGAGTAACCTGCAGGATGCGAGGGATCGTAGTAAATGCTGGCTAAGACTTTTTCCATTTTTTTTTTGTGTTGGTTGGTGTGTTAATAAGACACCCACTCTTGAAGGATGCTACTCTTTTTCTCTTGGGGTATTTTCTTGGATTGCAATGCTTTGCGTGTGCGGCCAGCAATAGGTGTCGAAGAGGAGAAGGATGTCTGAGCGGGGGATATCTGTTCTTGTTTCACTTCTGTCTTCACTTCTGTCTTCACTTTCTTTTTCTCTTGTGAGGAAGAAGGGGTGGCCATCATCTTTTTAATCCATCCAATTCTGGAGGTAGGTGGTGTTGTTAACTTGCGTACTTTTTCTGGTGGAGTTTGAAACCCTTCCTCTTCTTCTCCTTTTTCTGTCTTGGTCACGGGTACTGGTGGTACTGGTACTGGTACTGGTACTGGTGATGGTGATGGTGCTGGACTTTTCATCAAGGTCTTAAAATCTTTCAGAGTGGGTAGAGCTGTTTCGTCTAAAGCTTTCTCGTGAAAGAGTTGCAGTCGTTGCAAGAGTTGACCGTACTTTTGCGATTTTTCTGTTTCGGACAAATCTTGGCGATCCATCAAGAACTGCAATTCGTGTTGTAACTGGGACATCTCGCTCAAATGGGGATTGGGAGGTAAATGCGGGGTGTGTTGTTCTTGCCACCGATGGTATTCCATCCATCGTTTGTAAGGTACTAAAGCTAGTTTTCGTCCTTCCATGGGGTTGTCAGGGGTCGATTCTGAGATCTTGGAAATTTCGAGGCCTTTTTATCTTGCTCCCACCAGTCCTCCCAACATGGTTCCCAAGACTCATTTCAGTATGGGGCCTAACAAGAGAGGTAAAATACCTCCACGTTGCACTAACATCTTCTTTTTTTGACGAATGGGAATTTTCTTTTGAACCATTTGGCGAAGAACGTGACGATGTTTGCCTAAGCATTGTTTCTGGTGTTTGGACAAAGGGATCGTGCCTTTCAAAACGTTCAAACAACATTCGCACACGGTATCGATGACCTCTTTGGAGGCTGTTTGAATGAGTTTTTTTCGTAGGGGTGGAGAAGCTTTGGACAGGACAGATAACATGTCCCCATGTTTGGCTAAACGTGGTGGCAGTCCTTTCCTTTTCTTTCCTTGGGGTTTTCTGGAGGGTGACATCTTTGAGTCTTCAGGAGCACCAAAAAAAACACTGATACCCGACTTGGTCACAGGCCTTTTATATACTGGAACGCGTCGCCACTGATTGTCTTTACGTCGTATTAGTTTGAGGACAGGCATGACACGTCGTGCAGGGGTACGTAACGGACTAAATCGAGCCAGTTCTTGCTTGGACAAATCCAGCAAACTTTGTAACATGCCCGATCTTTCTTGAACTTTGATTTTGGGAGAAGGTACTTTGTGAGCAGCAGCCACTGCCACTAAATTGGAAGGTCCTGCCACTGGGGAAGTTCTTTTGGGGGTCATCAACGGAGAAGTTCTTGGTGTGATCAACGTCTCCAAGTACTCTTCAGTTCTGGGTGTCATTAACGGAGAAGTGGACAAACGTGAAGCTGCCGGAGACGCAGTCACCGCCGTGGCAGGTCGTGGTTTGCGAGTGTAAGGTTGCGTCCTGGCCGAAGTGCCTCTCTTGCGACTAGTTTTCTGTGGACTTTTCTTTTTCTGGGGGCTTCTTTTCTTTTTCCGGGGTGGTGGTGGTGTCTGGTCAGAGGAGGGTCCTGCCACTGGAGAAGTTCTCCTTGGGGACCTGGTCTTTTTCTTCTTGGGGCTTCGTTGGACTTTTGTCTTGGGGATAACTTTGGGGGCATTAGGATCCCATCTTAAGAGTGAGCGAATAATGACCCCTCCTAGAGTACCGCTCCCTCCAGGTTTCAAAATGATTTGTTTTTTGGTTTGAGTGTCGATGCGGGGATCGGCCAGTTGGACCAAAGCGACTTTGTTTCGATCGAAAAAGCGTTTGGTTTGATGAGGAATCTGAATGATTCCTTGGAGTAATTGACGTGCTGTCACCGTGAACCATCGTAAGACTTCTTTGAGACTAGCTTCTAAGACACGAGCTCGTGTTTGTGGATCTTTTTCTCGACTGATGCCATACAAGGCACGAATCAATTTGACGGGAAGATGCGACTGAAGGGACGTCAAGTTCGCACTGAGAGTGAGACAGACGAAAAAGTGTCTGAGGTTTTTATAGATTTTTTATGGGGAGTGAAATGAAGTCGAGGACGGAGACGTGTACAGGACAGGCCCTCCGTCTTGGCACCAGTGGTGAAACAAGTGGGTACGAAATCGCAAATCCTCGGGAGTCGTAGGTTTCAAATCGACGAGTAAATAGGCGTGTGGAGTTTGAGTGGCATCGTCGTACGCCTGAGTCAACCAAGGCGTTCCTAACTGTTTGGCTAAGACTTGCACTTGCGATTTATCTCGAGGGCTTTTAAACAAGACCACGTAATGCGCATTGAGACTGATGGTGCGATGGGCTTTACTTTGTTGAAACAAATTTTGGGTGATGTAAACGACACTGGCATTACGGTGATGCCCTTTGCGCGTGAACCACAGTTTAATTTCTTCTTCGTCTTCTCCTAACATGTCATCGAAAATGACCAAATGGGTTAGACGGGAGTCAGAGACGATGCCATCGTCTTCTTTAGGAATGCCTTCCACAAACACGATGGAATCGCCTTGACTTTCTCGCAAGAGGCTGTACGCCGATTGCCACTCTTTGTAACACCACACGATTCGTTGAGGGGGCCGATCGATCAAATGATGTTTATGTTCGATCAAACGTTTGACGAATTCGGTTTTGCCTGAACCGCTAGGTCCAGCAATGAGCATGTTAAAGGGATGGCGAAGATACAAAGCCTCCCAACTGGCACGATCTAAGTGTTCGTCGATGACTTTGACAGTAGAGGAAGAGGGAGCAGAGACAGCAGAGGTAGCCATGGTGTGAGAAATGTCACTTGTGACACGAAAAACAAACAAGACAAGAGTTTATATACTTTTTCAGTACACGTTTATTGAATGTTTTTTTCAAACATGAATACGAAAGACAAAAAATACATAAAAGCCAAAGGCTTAAGTACAAGAATAAAAGGCACATGATAACCATGAACGTGGAATAAACACAAGTGTCTGTACAACATGTTTTGGGTAAAGTTCTAACCAGTTCTATAGTAGGGGTAAGGTCACACAAGTGTCCTCCCGAAAGGGTCTTTCAGGCCTGTCCACGACAGTCCTGTCCTGGGTGACGGGTTCTTCTGGCACCGTCACTAACACAGTTTGAAAAGTAACTTTTTCCATGAATAACTCTCGTGCATACTGGGCCACCTCTTGTGTCCAAGCCTCAAAACCCTGGTCTCGGTGATGTCCAACATTTGACTCCTAACCAATCTGGTTTCTTCTTCGTCAACGACATGGTAAGTTACTTCAATGAACAATGAACTATCGATCTTGCCTAGGGTTCCTTTTTATATACAGACCAATACCGACGTGACCGTACGGTAAGGTGAAGTAATTGGGAAGTCGCACTCGCTTCTGGTATACAATTTGATAGACTTTTTCCAAGGGTCGACTGACGATGTGGTGAGTGGGTAAACGTACAATCTTGTTCGGTTGATAGGTGGTCACTTTAAAGTTTCCATCCTCTCCCGATTGCAAGGCTTCTTTCAATACCCCAAAGTTGACCACTCGACTGGTACGATGATTCAGAGTCAGTCCTTTCACTTTGCACGTCGTGTGCACTTCTCCTTGTTTGTCCCGGTATTCGTAGCCGTAATTTTTGGGACCACCACTGACGAAACTTAGAATCTTGTCGTCGGGATGCTCGTCTGTCCAGGCTCCTAAACGGTCTCCTTCGATGTCAGGGTGATGTTGACTCGGGTGATGGATGTAAATGCAACTGTCCGTGTCAAAGTACAGGACGCGTTCTTCTAACAGTTCTAAAGCTTCGTACAATTTTAAGCGAGCATGAGCTGTCACGTAAGCCGCAATGATGACATTTCCAAAAGGGTCGTCTTGTACAAAGTCCAGATCTTCTTCGTAATTGACCAAGATCAAATCCTCTCGAACGACGTCCACGTGTTTCATGTATTTGGTTTTGTCGTGAATCATCTGGATGTAGCGGGAAGGTTCTGTCAAATATTCCGTCTTGGGTAAACACGGTCGTTGTGCCATTTTACCCCACAAGCAATTTAACATCACTTTGGCAAACGATCGCCTGCCTTCGTTTTTTTCGATGTGGTCTAAAGAGATGCCTTCTTGTGCGTAGTATTTCTCTTTGAATTGTATTTGGTCTTCGGGAGTGTGACACCGGGAAGGATAGCCGCTGGCTTCTTGTTTCAGTTTCAAAAAGGCATCCACGTAGTCGGCGAAAATGCCTTTCTGAGTAGGGTCACCCTTGTTGTACTGTTGTGTCTTGGGAAAGTGGCAAATTTCGTACACTTCTAACAGTTGGTATCCCATGTCCAGAGCTTTGAACAATTCCACGCTGACCCAGGTTCCCGTCAAGGCTCGTTCTTCCTGGCTGTGATGGCAAGGTTGGTCCTGGTTGCACGTTTCGGCACAAGTACGGCACAAGGGAAACATCAGTTTGCCTTGACAATGGTGAGGTAAGACGGGATGGTATAGGTTCGTGGGAGGCAAAACTTTACACTTGATCAAGCCTTCGTATTGTCGAATGTTTTTCAGGTCGATGTGTTCCGTGAACAATTGCGGGTGCCCTACAGGAAAGCGACAATATTTGCACACGTAGGGATACAGCGAACACACGTCCAAGTATTTGATTTCTTCTCCTTTCTCTTCGTCGGCTTGGTACAGCAAACAGGTGGCATTGGTCCTTCCTCCGTACAAACTATCCCTCGGGTTCAGCGGGTCCATGAACTGGTAACTTTCCACGAGGCGTTTAAACTCGGGATCGGTTTTCAAACGGTGATCGTACTCGTGTTCCCACATTTCCACCACTTGGTATCCTTGCTGTTCTAGCTTTAGGCGTCGCTGACAAGTGTCCTGGTACAGGTCTTCCATGGTCCGTTGTAAAAACTGATTTTTACTGTCACGGTCAGGGTAGCAGACGGGACATCCGTGAAATAAGCAACCGTTAAACTCGTACACGATCTTGGGGTTTTCTAAGTCCCAGCCATCTACCGAATACGTTCCGATGGTCTTTTCGCCTCCTCCGTTGCGGGCATGCTGAATCCATTTGTCTTCCTTGTCGCACAAGTAATGTAACCAAGGTAGGGCTTTGACCGAGTATTGACGCTTGACATAGTGGGTCGTTTGAGGACTGATGACAGCCACGGTGTTTTCAGGCATGAATCGTTGGCGGTACACTAAGGAACACGCTTTGGCAATGGTGCAAGCTTCTTTCAAAGGATCGACCCCTCCGTGTTCCATGAACAGTTCTCGAAATTTTCCACAGCAACGTCGTAAAATGTCCACGTCGGAACGACAATACTTTAGCATTTCTTCCTGAAAGTCGAAAGGGTCCGAGGCGTGAGCTTGGTACCAAGCGTAGAAAGCTTCTCGTTGTTCGGTACGCATGTTGTCCGGGTCGTAATAGTGAGCCTCAGGCAAATGGGGTAGAACAGCATGTTGATTGGCTTCCGTATTGAAAAAGTGTGGAAAGTACCCTTTAGCCATTTCTGTCATTCCAAACGTTTTAGGCATTCGGCTCAAAGGCATGGCCAAGTAACTCATCGAATCTTTAAACTGTACTTGTCCCACTTGCATGAAAATGATTTTGGCTCCGTTCAAAGTCACTTTAGGACGTTCGGTGCCTTGTTCCGCATAGTACCTCAAAAGAAACTGTCCATCGTATCCGGAGAAATTGTGAGCCATCACGGTGGCATGACGATGACAATCTCCGTAACGTTCGATGTCCTCTTGGCTCCACGTCTTGTCGACGGGGTCTAAGACCCATTGGGCAAAATCGGCTAACGTGTTTGGTCCCCGAAAGATTTTTTCACGTCCTCCAGGAATCTTGCTGCAGTGAGAGCAATGACTGAAGATAGGTTCTTGAATGCACTTCTCGCACGCTCGATGAGCCACGCAGAAATTAGGAATGTGAATGCCGGTCTCTTGCATGCATTCGAAATCGAAAAAGATGAAATTGCCTTTCTTCTTGTGACCGTCCTCTTTCTCTGGTGGGGGTTGGTATTTTTGCACGTAACATTCGTGTTCCAAGTCCACGATGTGATGACAAATGTGACATTTTTTCTTTCCTCGACATACGTGTGCCTTGGCATTGTTGGTACGTATGCCTTGTCTACACGTAGGGCACAATCTCAGGAGTTGACAAGCACATTTCTTCTGTGAACCTTGTGTTTTCAAATGTTGTTGGTAACAGGTAGGGCTGACAAACGTGCGCAGACAAGTCGAACAAGGCACTGGTTATTCGCTCAGACAGGGTGGAGAGGCCAAACATCCTGGGCATTTCCATCCACAATGCTTGTGTTGCTCTCGATTATTATAACCATAATCACATTTCTCACAGTAATATCTGTATCCCAGGAATCCGGTGATACTGGTAATGGTATCGAAATGGTCATCGTGATGATAAACATGAATGTATTTTCCGTCCTTAAAGTCTTGGCCTCGAAACAACAGAGACCCGAGCATTTCTTGAGGGTGCACTTTCAAGGTGTAGCGTGGAGCAAGGGCATCTTGCAATTTTTGCATCTCAGGAATGCCACAGGGTGTGTCTTTGGACAGGCCAGCTTGTTGCAACAGGAGTTCTGCGTCGTTTCGTTGTTTGGCTCGATCGGATCGTTGAATAGTGTTCCAGGTTCTTTTCCATTCTGTCGTGTCGTTCTTGTTGGCATAGGTTCGTCCCACCACGATGGCACGGGCTAAACACATCTGGTCATGAGGATTGTGAATTTGGACAAGACTACGCTTAATGCTGCGAAGCTCGTTCACCAATAACATCTTTTTGCGTCCTGTCCCTTGAGGAAGAGAGACGTGGGCCATTTTCAGTGTGGCTTTACCATCGGTGATGTCAAACTGGTCATTAGATTGTTGTACGTGTTGAATCTTGTCCATGATTTTGGAAGGGGTTAGTTCTGCAGGTCTGCTAAACTCGATCCAAACAGGGGATTTCAAACCGTCGTGATCTATGGATAGTGTCAAGCGATCGTCTTCTTTGGGTTGACATTGTCGCTTGAGTGCGGTGAGCAAAAAATCCCACATCTCGGTGATGAACCCTTCTGCTTTCTCCAAGGGTACGTCGGCCTTGAAATCTTTAAACTTCACCGTGTAGGTATAAGTCGTGGTTCTAAATTTTCTAGAGGAGCGCTTTTCCGTCTCTCGAATGGAATAGTATTTTTCAGGGTTGACTAAGGGTGACGAACTTGGTTTAGAGGTTTCAAATTCTGGTTCACTCATGTCCTCTTCAAAATCACTGGCATGAATTTGTGCCAAGATTTCAGCCCTGGTACGAGGCGATAGATCACGTTTCTGCCTCTTACTTTCTTCTTCTTCTTTCTTCTCGAATGAATGGGATCGTTTCATCTTGAGTGCAAAACGTCAAATGACTCAAGTTTAAACACCACAGACTAATTTATAGTCTTGGCAAACCAGCGTATATAAAAAGGGTGTGTGTCTTGTCCTTTCACTATTCATTTCACTCTCAAGCCGAGCACAACGATGGAAGAGACTACCCAGATGGAACGTTTCGTCAGAGCTTTGCGAGGGGTCATTAGAAAATTCTCTTCAGACCAGCCGACGGATTACTCTCCTTCCTTTCGAGATAAAAGTCAAGATACTTGCTATATCTGTCAGAAGAAAGGGCATTGGTCTTCAGAGTGTCCAGACCGTCAAAAAAGAACAAAAACAGGGACTAAAAGAGACAAAAGTCAAGATACCTGTTATTATTGTAAAGAAAAAGGACATTGGTCTCCAGATTGCTCAAAAAAGAAACAAGAGGAGTCAGAAGAAAAGAAGGATTCTTCAGAAGAAGAGAGGGATTCTTCGGAAGAAGAGAGAGATTCTTCAGAGGAAGAAGAGGAAGAAAGAAGACAATTCTATTTAAAAGAAGCAAAGAAACAGGAGAAGAAAAGAAGAAGGGAGGAAAGTGAGGAAAAAACGGTGAAGAAATTCAAAAAACAGAGAGACTAAACAAGGAGAAAGAAGAAGTCAATGAACTTTTAATTAAAGTGTTCTGTGGTGAATTGTGAATTGGATTGTAAAAAAATGGATAAAAGAATACATGAATGATATAAGGTAAGTGTCTTTGAGTTTTGATTTTAAAATAAGAAGCTACACTCACGCACTCATACACAGACACGTACTATAAGGGTAAAATGGGTGGGGTTTATTTTTGAGTTATTGGCAAATTGAAATTGTATTTCTTTTCGAGAAATGTGGGTGGCCCTGAAAAGGGCCTTTTTATTTTGGTGTAGGGGTGAGTTTAACCAATCAACTTTAACTGCCTTAAGCCTTTGCCACGGCCAAGGCCTACTTCTGATGATTGGGTTGAAATCACTAAGGGTGGTACGACAGGCTTGGTCACAGGGTTGGCGTGTTTAGCTCGGGAAGGTCGTATTCTCTTCGGTAGTGATAAAGAAGTCTGATACATTTGTTTCAGACTTCTTAACTCCGCTAAAATGTCCAACAGTACCGTGACCGTTTGATTTTCACCCTCTTGTTTCTTTGCTGCTACTTCTTCTTGCTGTTGTTGCTGTTGTTTTTTTCTTACCTCTTCTTCTTGCTGTTGCTGTTGCTGTAGGAGAAAAGCTTGTTCCGCTTCCTTTTGTCGTTGCATAAATTTTTCCAATTCTTCTTTCTGTCTCTGTCTAAAATTCTCCACTTGCGGTAATGAAGAAGGTAACGAAGGTTCCGGAACAAATTCTTGCGAGGTAAGAAAATCCACAAAATCCCAATGTACCTCTTCTGAAAGTAAGTCCGGGTTCCCTTGGGCAGTCTCCCCTGCTGGTGTACCCCAGTGGATCGTTTTCTGAGTTTCCGTCATGTTGAATCACTGTCGCATAGATTGACTGCACACAAGCGCTAACGAATCTATATAGACCACGTGACGTCACAGACTGCTCTCTTCGGAGTGGATGCGAGCTGACTGAATTTTGTAACGCGTGTTCGGATTGGTGAATGAATTCAATCCGTTTCAATCCTTCCTGTACCTATAAATAAGCGCAGTTCACTGCATTGATTCACTTGTTCTCGTCGCTTCAAGATGTAGACCGATGTGCAATCTTCTACGCTTGTGTCTTCCATGATGTTCCGGACGGACATGCTCATGTATGTCCGATCCAAGTGGACCGTTGTCCACAGGACAAACACCAGCCTGTGGATACGTAGGATCTACGTTGAAAGACAAGGATGCCTGAAAAGAGTGCTGATTTACGGACCAACAGTGAGACGTAGCCTAAGGACAAGAAGAAGACCAATGCGGTACCATTTATGTTAATGAATACATTAACATAAACCCAAAGGCCCTTTTCAGGGCCAGCCATATTTCTCGAAAAGAGATAGCCTTTCCATTGCCTACCCCTTTTTTAAAAAAAAAATTAAAAAAAAAAATCCCATATTCAATTCCCCTTTGTCCCTAAACAATCCCCAAACTCTATTCCCCCATGTTAAATTCCCCTTGTACGTATATCGGCCCACAATTTTTTTTCCCATGTTAATTCCCCTTGTACGTATATTAACCCACGATTTTTCGCCATGTTAAATCCCCTTGTACGTATATTGACCCACGATTTTTCGCCATGTTAAATTTCCATTGTACGTATAGTGGCCCAGGGGTCTCCGTAATGCTAATTTCCATTGTACGTATAGTGGCCCACCTTACTACTCTTATGTCACAACACAACCAATCTGATTTAATCATCCAATGGAAAATTACCCTAAAAGATATTAAACAAGGAACTATAAACATGCGTGAAGTTCATGATCTTAAAATAGAACAAAGAAATTTAAAAATATAATATATTGTTAATACACGATCATTCTAATCTACACTAATGGGTTAAGATAAACACACAATAAACATCTACAGAGCAAAACATATATGATTTCGTTGAGGATTACAAGTTGTCAGAAGAAAATTATGATGTTAGATTAAGGAAAAAAGACAACTTGTCACAAATAAAAGCATTATGTTAGATTAAGGAGAAAAAAGAAGAAACACCCCTCTCCCAAGCAATGCACCTTATCCTTGCGATTCAGATTAATTGAACGCAACTGGTAATAAAGGCATTTCAAAAACAGTTTTAAAAATATTATATAATCCACGGGCTATTTATATATCATATAGAGTCATTAGAGAATTTTGATAAATACGCTTCATAATTTGATGATGATGATTCAATTATCAGACGCATTGTGACATGAGATTCTAGCATAATGAAATATGCATCATACCGTCATTCTGGCATTCCTATAGTAAAATATGCTTTCCTTAGTGAAATGAATATGTAGGTTTCACGCATTCATTCAGTAAGAAACCTGGTGTCTGGGTATTTAGTACCACTAAGTGATGATTAAGCGTTAATACAACAGAGAATATTATATATATATATATCAATTAAACATAACATGTGATAGTTTTAATAATCCTCCTCATGATGATTGGAAATATATTTGTGTTAAACAGACTTGTATAACTGACAATGGCGATGAAGAACATCACCCTGACATCTGGGTTTGTTGTTGAGAATCTCCACTTTCTGATGTGGTAAGTGCATAGACATAACATTTTAATCATGATGCTTGAACAGTTGAATACTGGAGTCAAAAAGGATTACTGTTTTTGTTTTCTTCTTCTATAAGATGGGAACGGTTCAATAAAATAAGGTGGCGCTCTACAGTTTCGTATTTTGCATAGGGTTAGAATTTTAAGGAAAAAGAATTTCCCCATGATTTCTTCACTGGTTATACTGGCTATATAATAAAGACTTTGTATATCTTAGGTGCTGTTAAAAGAACTTTTAATTCCCTTTATTTTGATATATTATTGATGGGTGTACTATGGCTTCTAGATTAGAACAGCTTGGGCTCACTTAAGATGTGCTCGTTTAAAAAAACTGCCAGCTCCGCATGGTCATTTTCACTTCCTGGAATTCAGAGGTAAATTGTAGAAAAAAGAGCCGATAACGTTTTTTACTTTTCAGATATTTTGTACTTGGTTCATTGCACTTTCAGTAAATGCTATTGTCTACTTCAGCAAAATTCGTTTTCCCTATTTTAATAATTGCTAAAGTTAGTGTACTTTTGATTAATTCTGGTTAATTTGTCAAGCACAGGGGAGCATCCATTTTATTGTCCCGTGTGCTTAGATCATGTACAATTTCCACAAGCACAGTATCCAAAGAAATGTTTGCCACATTACATAAAAGTAACATAGAGGTATGCCAACATTATCTCCATTGTGCATCTTACAAATGCAAACAACTTCACCTTACCTACGTCACTCTCTCAAAAGTTCAAATTAATTGGTGAGCGCCACCTAAGGACCATGTACACTAAGTCAGAGTATCCGGTCTCACGTGATATCTATTTTCGGCGCTAAAGAACAAGATATAATATGTAGTGGCTAAATATATCTTTTTATTGGTGCCACAATATGAAATATATCTAATATTAACGTGTGAAAATATATTTTTTACTTAACAAACTGGCTCCAGAATTGAAATTTATAAGATTAGGCTCGTTTTTCAGTACAAGACGCGTACCACCCCATCCCTTTTCGGAATATTACCTAACTTTCATAGTCTGACCATAGAAATATGCGTGACGATAGCAATCAGTAGTATTTGGTTGACCTAATCTATCACAGCAAATTACACTGTTATCATTTTGTGATCTATTTCACCCTATCGGAAAACAACACAAGTCCGATTCATCAATGCACCACAAAGGGTTTATCGTTGTTGTCAAGGAGTTAAGTGAAAAGATAACGATATATGTTTCACATGTGAAAATATAGAAATGAAATTACAGAAAAATTAGCTGGCTATTAGGTCTCTGTATTTCACTGACATCGCACTAAAATGTAAACAACCAACAGCACAAAGATATGATAAAGAATTTTGTGGACAAAAAGGATAAAAATACAAGAGCCTTGTTATCGTTGTAATTGACACTCTTCACTCTTTAAAAGGAATAGGCCGTGAAGGTGTTTGCTTCTCAATAAACAGATAAGAAAATATTTATAACTATGCTTCTGTTTGGTGAACCTAGGATTTACTTTTGTAAATGTTATAAAATATTTTACACGTATTTTACTTTATGTTATCGCCTTTTTGTTCACAAGAAGAAAAGTTTATTTAGAACTACAAGGAACAAGTGAGTTAAATGACAGTTTACCAAAAATGCAAACCTATTACACTGCCAATGATACCGGGCAATTTTGTTTCTGATTTTGTTGAGTGACTCAATTAAATAGTTAGCATTCTTTTTCATATCTTGCTTACCTCGTTCAACAAATGAATTCTTGCTACCACAATCACCACCACTATCGGGATATATTCCTCCAAATTCAGTAAAACATTTGGTTTACACTTATTGCCGTAGTTAGATCAAACCGTATTAGCAAAATCGTAGCCATTGGTATACTTTATTTTAAAACAGTTAAATTAACCTTGCATATAATGGTAACTTCAATATAACTTGTTTATGCTATTAAAAAGTTTATCTAAAGTGGTTTCAACTTAAATCTTTTTTCTCCAACTATTTGGATTATTTTATTTCAGTTTATTGCAACAATTTGTGCAGTTTGTTAACTGCATCTTTTTATTGCCTTATGCTTGTTGTATCTCTGCTGTATGCTTGACATACATTTCAACGTCTGATGTTATATCCCAAAAAGTTTTATTTCATGACATTTTTATTTTTCTCTGAAAAGTTTATTGGCTGCCTTTGCTGAACTAAACTAAACGTTGTATATTTTCTTCTTCTTTACAGCTAAAAGATCCGAAAATGTTAATGAAATATTTTCATTCTATTTGGACTGCCCATTTTACAAATTTTATCTGGATGATTGCTTAAGTTGTTTAAATGTTAACATGCGGTTTAATTGAAGTACATGTGTTAACTAAATACGAAGATTCGAGGATTGATAGACCTTCCAAAATAACTAAAGTCATTTAAATATTGCTTGATATTTTCAATCGATTGTTTTTATTCATAGGAAAACGTATTTCTATAGACACGTCCAGTTACAAACTTTAACTTTAGCCTTAAGGCTATAATGTCATGCGTATTGAACATTTGCAATAGATATGACACAAGAAAAAACGAAACAGATTACGTAAAAACAGAATCCATTCAAGCATGAAAAACAAAGACAAGACAGGTTAGGATACAATATTGTAATTTGGAATTAATATGAACTTAAAAGATAACGATTACAAATAAAATATGTAAGCTGTTTATATTGATTCTGCAGGATTTTCAGAGATTTAAAGAAAGGAACAATAACCCTCATCAACAAAGCGACGCATGCAAAGCAAAACGTCGGTAGAATTTAAATTAATTAAACGTACTATTAAAAAGAGGAACAATATTTTCCACTTCTTATATTAGTTTCAATGCGAATATGAGATACTTTAAGAACATATTGAAGTATCAAAATGTAATATCAGTAAATAGCGCAAACACGTGACATCATAAATAGCTACAACGGAAGTTACGATTCTCGAGACAATTACTAAAAGGGGTTAGAATTCAAATGATGTAATTATCTGTGTATACCGTTTTTGATACAAATGGATCTCATAAAATGATAGCAAAATGTCATACAAAGAAAGAAGACTTCATTGAAAATAAAACCACGTCACGCTTCTACCGTAGTGAAACATTGCGCGCACAAGGCTTGTTTAATTAAATGCGAAATAATTTGCAGGATGTTTTTGCCTTAAATGTTTTTCTTCTTATCCCGGCGATATCTTGTTGAACTCTCACAACCTAAACCTAATAATATTTACCAGCCTTCTGATAAACAGTTATCTTACAAAAATGGATTTATTACCATTGTAATGAGTGATACTGGTTATGTCGGTTAGAACTATTTCAAACGTTCCCTACTAATAATAAAGATGACAACACAATGGTGTTAAGCAAGTTAATCTAGAAGATGTATTGCAACCACTCCAAGCAATGCCAAATGGCGTTAAGCATGTCAGTCTAAAACACAATTGTATTCCAAGTAGTGTACAAATTAAACAAAGGTTTGAAGTGTTAATACCCATCTGTATTCCAAGTAGTATGCAAATTAAACAAAGGTTTGAAGTGTTAATACCCATCTGTATTCCAAGTAGTATGCAAATTAAACAAAGGTTTGGAGTGTTAATACCCATCTGTATTCCAAGTAGTATACAAATTAAACAAAGGTTTGGAGTGTTAATACCCATCTTAAGTTAGACGTTCACGATCATATATTGGATTGTTTTGGGGGTATTAATGGATTTAAAGAATAAAGGAGGTTCAGAAATGTGTGCTTAATATCATCTGTGGAAATAAACAAAACAAAACAAAATGTAACATAATCTATTCACTTGATAGCTCGTAACACAAAATAGAGAAACGTTTGACTTTCACGTCCTAAAATATAATTGCCTCCTGTAGGATTTTGGTCTTATTCAGGAATTAAGATTTGTCATTACATTTGAATGCGCCTTTGAAGTTTTCGAATGTGTAAACCAGCGTTATTAATTGTAAAAAAAAATTGTCTACAAATCGGTACAGTTCACTCCTACATCATTTGCTGATTCGGTTAACACAAAGTGCAGAATTGGGCTCTCTTTTCTTTACAATTCAGTTCACACAAAGTGCATAATTGGGCTATCTTTTCTTTACAATTCGGTTAAAACAAAGTGCAGAATTGGACTATCTTTTCTCCACAATTCGATTAACACAAAGTGCAGAATTGGGCTCCCTTTTCTTTACAATTCGCTTAACACAAAGTGCAGAATTGGGCTCTTTTTTCTTTACATTACAAAACAAGATAAATAATTATTGATGTGGCAACTAATGCAACATTAACATATAACATACTTAAGTCAATGAAAGTCGAACAGGATTCTTGGTGTTGTGTTAAAAGCTGAAAATGTTCCTGAAAGGTATTTTAATTCGGCAATAGACAATATAATGATAAGTCTTGTAGGTTTAAAACATATTTTGCTGAAAAAGGATATGAATGATCCCACACTTAAAAAAGCAACACATTAGTTTTTGTGAGCATCAAAAAGAAAAAGTTAAGGGTTTTAAAAATTTAAGTATGAACGATTTTGCACTGATCATTACTGTAATCGCTGATTTGAATAGTTGATATAATAATAGCCAGCTTGCTTCACGTTACAAAGTAACTAAACTTCAACAAACCATACACCCCTAGACAAACATCAACATGTATGTGGATGGACAAACATCCTATATTTATTTTCGTGTCAGATAAATAATGCTAACACAGTACCATTTTGATAAATATAAGTTAAAAGTATGGAGGAAGCTGACATTTAAAGAAAATGGTTTCAGGTTAGATGTTTAGTGAGTGTTACGGATGTAAAAGGAATGTTGTAGTTGCACATAAAGAAATTAAAACAGAACACCATACCCACCCACCCAAAACAAATCCTTTATTCTGTGTGAAAAAGAACCCTGAAGCTGAAGAGCAACTTATCGTTGACTGCAGATTGGAATCTGATGCCTACATTCCATTCAAATACATTTATTTTTAATCCTCAAATAGGGTGCGACTGCTACGCAAAACTAACAAAAGAAACTAGCAAAATATCAGCAAAATAAGAACAATCGACACAATACAATTGCAGATTTTATACCTGCATATATAAATGAATCATGATTCACTTAAATTGATTTCTTTTGATTGTTATACGTACAATATAATTTAATGCCATATTTCGATAAATACAATGGAAACAAATTCCGGATTTTCATACCCCAACTAAATCATAAACATTTACTTTCTCAGCGAACGCGTATGCCTTGCTCGCGTTGTTTTGAGTGCAACTTCGTCGAGATTTAGTAAGGTTCATTGCAATTATTTTCAACGAGGGTAGGTCTCAATGACTGGGGATATAGGTTCTAGTGTTAACTTAAGGGCGTATAATCATATTTTTTTTATTCGAATATAATGCGACTGGGAAAGAAAAACAGAAAAAGATGTTTGTTTTTAATTTTAGATAGAGAAGTTAATATTCTAACATTCGTTCTCATGCAAAATATCATACGAGAAGATAAAGGTCATGCAAAAGAACACACACACACACACACACACACACACACACACACATATATATATATATATATATATATAGAGAGAGAGAGAGAGAGAGAGAGAGAGAGAGAGATAAACAGTAGTGTGATAGTCGGAAATTTCGGCAAATTATTTTTGATAGTTGTGGGGCATTTGGTTATTGTTGGTAAATCGTTTTGGGAGGGATGCAGGGATTGCACACACATATGCTTGCAATGGGAAATAGGAAGACTGATTTCGTTAGGCAATTACTGCTCAGATAGTACTTGGAATAGTGATCAACATTGTATTGCAATTGTGCTTTCGAGTTAGTATGGTCATATTAATGTGGTTTTTGTTTTAATAATAATAATAATAATAATAATAATAATAACGAGGACTTTGTATAGCGCCTTATCTTTAGAAGCTCTAAGCGCTTTTCAACATGAGACAACACCTGCAACATAAAAACATATATAACGATAATATTACAGAAAACAAACACCATGAAATTAGAAACGAAAAAGACATGCTGTAAATATGTAAGGTAGGGAACATTATTAGGTCTTTAAGTTTGTTCATGCAGTTGAAATAAGAGAGTTTTAATAACATCTTTGAATGTGATCACTGTGTCTTTGTGTCTAAGTTCAGTGGACAACTCATTCCACGTTGCTGGTCCCTGGTATGCGAAAGAACGTTGTCCATATGACTTCGTTTTCCTTTAAGACCTCATTCTGAATTCATAAATATTTCAAGACTGAAAATAAGAGCAATCATTAATTAGGTTTATTATATAGCATTCGAGTTCACATTGTAAACTCCAGATATTAAGAATATGATGGCGTATGATTAAAAAATAACACAAAATTATTAAATCTAGTAAATATATACTCTACTGTATATTCACATGTCGTGCTTTTGAAAATGTGCGACTAAAATAAATGAAGAAGATAGAATAGTACAGCTGTGTTATTATTGTACAAAATCATATAATTCGTAGATCAGGTGGCCTTGAAAACAATTATAGCATTGTCGTCTGCTAGGATTTCACAGGTAGATAAATACATGTATTACACATCTTAAATGTGCTAGTAAGCAAGTCCGCGTGGCATAGTTATAAAGTACGGACAGATTTAAAGGTACGTGGTTTAAAGATTTAAAGATTTAAAGAACGACTGAATCGTTGGCAGACATGAAAATTATGCTCAAATGAGAACGCTCGACAGTGACAGGGTTGCATTTATTTATTTTATTTCCTGTGTCCGTTAATAGGTGTTCATGATTTTTGGTTATGAAGTTATTGTGTTTCTGAGACACGTGTCGAGCTCAGTAGGGTATAAACCATCAACGATGACGTAAAATAGCTTGCAAACCTTTTATACGTTGCTTCGAAATCAAACCATTTTCTTAAAGGACATATAAAGATTTTACGAGTTTATTGTTAAAGGAACAGTGACATCTATAAATAAGTCCTATATTTGTCACAAGTTTAGGAGTATCATGAACTTATTTGCGTTCAGTAATAAATGCAAGAAAGCAGACGTATAACTTTGCTGTTTTTGAATATTGAGAAACATCTACTATCATGTTCAGGAGAACATACAGCTTTTGATGCCATTGAGGTAAGTTACGTCACTTCCGCTAAATGTACTGTGCGACTTGAAATCGCGTAAACCTAACGAAGTCTGCGTACAAACGTTCGAACAAAACCAAACATTATAAATTAATGAGTACGAAGTGAAAAGTAAAGCAAGACATTGTGACTTATGATATGAAACGGGTTCTTTAGAATCGATGAAATAATTGATGCTATTTGAGATAAAACTAAATCCAATCGTACGTTTGAAATCATATGACGTAGGTACTTTAGAATCAGCAAAAGGTAGCGACACCATTGGACGTAAATCTAAAACAATCGTACATTTGATATCATATGTAGTGGGCGAGGAGGAAAAATTAATTCGCCAGTTAAACAAGTAAACAAGCCAGGTGTAAGTTTCTTATTAGTGGTGATTTAAATGTTTACCCTTGATGTAAACCTGATGATATATAGTCTGGTCTCTCATCTGAGCTTCGTAAGCAGTAGAGTCTATGCAATGCATGCCCTTACATAGTAGAAAAACACTTGATAGGTTATGTGATACGTGATGTGAATTAATATGGAAACGCGATATGAAATAATCTAAAAACATGATACGTAAAAGATAAAGGTTATTCTAACTACATTTTGTAGGCTATAATTTAATCTGATTGTCATTTGAAATAACCTATTTAGATAGATTTTGTCCATGATTGTAGAATATACTGTAAGATAATGGTAGTTTGCAAACATGTTGACATGGGATTTTGACCTTAGAATGTTTTGGAAGAGAACGTATGACAAGTATCCTGGTCATCATATTGTACCTTATGTTTTTGGATAATGTTAAGCTGAACGAAATTACCTCTTTCCGACCTTAAGATCAGTCTGTGTAATTATTCACTGTTGTATTCGGATATAATTTGAAATAAATCATTATTTAAACCTTTCAGTGTCTAGATGAACTCTTTCTTGTGATCATTGTCAAATCGTTCAATGCCATTCTAAATTTTGTCATTGTGATGCATGAAGACCGTTGGTATATCAGCACTGTCAAGATTGGAATTCGTTCGTAATAATCTATACCTTTGGACGTGTGGTGTGTCTTTAAAGATCATTTGGGTTTTAATTCACAGAACTGAAAATTACTATAACATTTTTAGTTTCTATTCAAGGAAAATAAATTATTGGTTGAAGTTCACTAAATGTGTTGGATTTGCTACTTTCTTTTACTTAGTTTAATACCATGGTAATTTCGTAGCAATTTATTAATATTAATAGAATGTCTATGTCAATAAATTTCAAAACCTTTGCATGAGCAGTAGAATGGTGAGCATGTTTACCTCAAAATATCAAAGTGTATAAGCTTACTGTACAACATAAAAATAAGTCATAGCTTTATCGGTTAATGGTGTACTCTTTCTCCTGAACATTTTGCCCTTTTATTCTCACTATTTCTCTTTGATCGTCATAGTATGGGAGGCAGTAATAGTTATTTTATGGATACGGATAGTATGAAAATAGGTTTGGTATATAGTTTGCAGACAGTTTTGGTAAAGGTCCTATTGCATTGCAGCAGCCAATAAATAAACTGACTCTAATAGCGATGACAAGGATTTCAAGGTTAATTCGGACGAGAGACAATTGCAAAAAGGATCTTATATACAAAAATATCGATGCCTCTTTTTTCGTATTTTTATTCTTACAGTAAATAGGTACAAATATAATTTAATATATCCTATTTTTTATTTTTGAAACACATAATTCGTTGGATGTTGTAAAAATAATTACCTCGGTAACTAACGCTGATGTTCAAATGCTCAAGAAACACATAAAAAATAAAATTCTGTCTCAAATTTTGCATCGCAAATGGCACGGATTTTTTGAAGGTACCGTTTATGATCAGTTTCAAACAAATGCATCGAAGTTTACAAAATAACAAATGCGGTTGTTGTTTTCACCAAACTGCTGTTTACTTATATTATACAGTCTTAACGTAGTTAATTATTTTTGCTATTTAATTATATGAACCCCGAACTTACAATTTATCTTGTGGGTTCGTTTGATGTAGATATGCACATATTAAACGCTATAGATTTAAAACGCAAATATTTGTCGGGGATGAGTGTGGAGGGTCATATTATTGTATTCATCTGATAGAACTCCTCGTCCATTCTGTATATGAAGTTGTATTAGCCGATTGGCAAACGTACGGCAATTAACATCAGCCTATTAGTTTCTTTAAGAAGCCCTTGGGGGACAAACGGGAGATCTAATGATAAATTTGTCTATTGACAGCATTGTTAAAGTGGCCGAATACATGGTAATATTGTTAGAATTTCCACCAATACATGCCACTCTAGGAACGCAAGGAACTCATCTATTAAAGTTGTCCACTGCTTTCACATTTGTGGGGATATATTGCTAGATTTTGTTAGAAGTCGCTGACCCCAAATTACAGTAACGCACAGTAAATCCTGTATTAAAATTTTCCATTGGGACATAAGTGTTTATTGAGACAAATGTTTACTGGATACATGATCAAAATTTATTGGGGAAAAAGGGAAAGGTGTTGTCCATGGAAAATCACAGATTTTGGGGATAAAAGGGAATGACAGCTTTCAAATTGATGATGGAGAAGAAGTCGAAAGTTCATTGGGACAAATGGGAATGGTAGAGATACAATTAATATCTGCAACGGGGAAGTAGTGACCAAAACCCCGTCAACTACTATCCTACAACCACACTATGCTATCAAACAAGCAAATACCTCCTCTTCTACTATTCAACACTCTACACTATGGGATCAACACATCGCGTGTAGTAACGAATACCTATCTGTCTATAATCTAACACACTGCATTAAACCATCAACACCCCTTGTCTATTGACCATTACCATGTCTTCTACTATCCAACACCCCACATCATAATATTTTACACCCCCTTTTCTTGAGACATGTAATATGAAATCTGATATACCCTACACTATATTATTTTTCACATCGTGTCTATTGACCAATACCCCATATCTATGTCTACCACCCAATACTATAACATCAACACGCAGTGTATAGTGACTTCTTCCCCGTTATCTGCTATCAAATAACCCAAACATATTCTCCAACACGCAGTCTGTGGCGACCAACATATACTTATCTCTTTAATAATGTCCATCACAATACACATTTCACACTTTCTAACTAATGAAAATTTAACGAAGGAACAGACGTAAAAATAAACATCCTTGTTAGATAAAACTCAAAGATCGACAGAGAGAATGTGAAAGAGCCTGACCAAAATAAATGATTGGTTTTATAAAACGAGCAAACACATTTTGTCCCTAAATTGACCATTATAAGTGTCCACTCTAACTGAAAAATCAACTATGAAGTTTGTGGATTGAGGCGCATCTTTTGTCTTTATTTAAGAATACAATAAAAGATAAAAAAAAAAATAAATGTATTTACAATTTTGACAACATAATGAAGTTCGATTAGACCTCCGATGATTTAATACCATATCATTATATGTGCGACGAATAATGAATAGGTATAACTTTCTATGAATCATTTACTTATTTTTTCATCGGTTCTATAGTTTTTACGGGCAAAAAAATTACATAGTGCTCTAACGGAAGTCCAATACTTCGTTGATTAACAAAATGAGTCAATGAGGTAATACATAAGATTCATAATCTTCCACACTGCGTGACAGACTGATTGTCTGAGATACCGCTTATTAGTGATTATCCTTTACAGACTTATCCTATACGTGACCATTGCTTTGTAAATATAATGTATCTCGTTTGAGTTTAGGAATTAAAGATAAATTGTTTATTATAGAGTGCAGACAAACTTGAGTTTAGTTACGTGGAGGTATGCGATGATGTATTGATTCTTGAAGTCGAGTCTGTTGTACGAGGCTGTGTAGAGGTATAGAGCAGTCCACGTGGAATAGAAGGAATTCATGATCACTAAAGAGCGTCGCGGAGACATTATTAAGTGATGATGTGTCCACATTTAATTATGAATTTTCAATTTAACTGATTTTTTGGACTGGGTCATTTTGGTACGAGTATGCTCGTTCATGCTTTTGTTGGTAGCATAGTATAAGAAGGGCGTGGCTAATAGTTGACTATTTGTTTTAGCGTCCGGTGGGATAGGACAGGATGTGTTTGATAATATAATTTGATGGTTTGGATGTGTAAAATAAACTGAAGACTTGGTTGATTATACAACTTTAGGGCAGTAAACGACTGTGGTATTCACATATTATTTAAAGTTGTTGTGTACTCAAGGACTGTCTAAACTATGTATGTTTCTATGCCGTTGATAGAGCTTGAACAGATAATGTATGCTTCTACGCCGTTGTTAAACAGTAGCAATTAAGACTACGATCTGAAATTGCAGATGCCTAATAAAAGCAATCAAGGGTGGGAACAGTTCAAACGGAACAAAAACAAAAGGAAATACACTAAATGCAAAGTATTAGTAAATGAACGATCTACCTAGGCACGACACGTGCATATTTTGATTCAAATATGCATTTTACCTGGACAAGCTGTTTACCGTGAGTAATTTTACCGCGTCCATAAAACCTTCAATCTGGACTATGATTACAATACTATCAAAGATATGTTGATATGGGAAAGCTTTTTAAATCATCTGAATCAGGTAAAAGGTAGGACTACCTACCTACCCACCCACCCACCAACCATCCAACCCACAAACCAGCCTACCTATCAACCCACCCATCCACTTACCACATAAATTGTAAAACGATATTAATGTTGATATCAGAAATTTTCTTTTACCATGGCAAAGATTAAATAGTGTCTACTTTAAAAAAAAATGCGTTCATCGTTTCACCAGCAAAATACAACGTCACAATGTTTAGCATCCCCTGGCATAAAACATAAGGATGGTGCATATATGATACACGACGTGATACATAATTATGCCAAAATCAGATTTTCTCTGTATTCATGTACGTTGCTTCCTCTTCAACCGATCCGCCCCGTGAGTTCGAACCCCGGCCGGGTCATACCAAAGACTTCTAAAAGTGGTACTAACAGCTGCCGCGCTAGGCACTCAGCATTAAGTTGTTGTTGTTGTTTTTTTTGTAAGGTTTAACGCCATTTTTCAGCACAACATAGGCTATACCTGGCGGCCAGTACTAATGGTGGAGGAAGAACCCGGGAAAACCCCGGAAAGAACCACCGACCCACGGGAAGCTACTGGCAAGCTTTCTCACATACCAACATAGGCCAAACCCGCGACTCGAACCCACGCAGACAGAGATGAGATGGCAGTGATCCGTAACGGTGAGCGCTTTAGACCACTCGGTCACTCGGGGCTCCCCTCAGCATTAAGAGGTGAATGTTAGCACTGGTTGGCCTGGTGTCAGATAAATATGAATGGGAGGGACATCATGCCACATGTCTGAGGCATGATGTCCCAGTGCTGGACATCGATTTAAACTGCCACACAGCAGACATCGTAGCGATATGACTGGAAAATTGTTAAAACTACGTTAAAAATCTAAATCACCCCCCCACCCCCCCACCCCCACACACCTCTTCAACAGTATGTGTGGACGTGTGCATGTGCATGTACAAACCTTTCGAAATCGTTAAAATTATTTGTGGAAAAGAAATGATAGATTCTTTTCTCTGTTGGGATCCACACACACACACACAGATATATATATATATATATATATATATATATATATATATATATATATATATATATATATATATATATATATATATATATATATATATATATATATATACACATATATATATATATATATATATATATATATATATATATATATATATATATATATATATATATATATATATATATATATATATATATGATGTAAATTGAAGCAAGCGTGGCTGTATAAATCGTGGTTTGTGTTTGAGCCTCATTATTGTGAGAATTTTATCTTTAGAATTGAAATTTAATTCCTACTGCTCCATTTTCAATACTCCTGGATTTATTTTATTTATCGTGTTCCCCTTGCAAGCGAAGTATTCACCAATTTATAAAGGAATAAACAGCTCCACTTAGAACCAATGGGCTTTGTTGTAGACCTTGTTGTTTACGAACCCGGTAGAGACTGCTATAAAGGGACAGCAGCAATAACAATGTGTATTAAACACTTGCGAATTTGACGTAAATGCTTTAATATCTCAAATATGTGTAAGTTAGTAGAGAGTAAAGAAGCAAGCTGTCATAGGTTGTACCCGAACGATATTAAATAAAAACATAACTAGAAAGGAATTAACTGGTAGCTGAAGTTTGAAAACACACACACACACACACACACACACACACGTGTTTATTTGTAATATAGTTCACTGGCTCATGATACATCGCGAGGTACAATAAGATGTTATACAGCGTAACAAAAATACCGTATTTATAAGAAGTAATATAGATGAAAGTAATATTTACTGCTTTTTTCAGATGTGATAACAAGAATATACTGCACAGTAATCAAACGAACGGATTTAATGGTAACCCTAAAACGTGTGAGTAGCAAGATTTATAATATTGATCTAATGCAGCAGGTGTCCTTGACCATACGGCTTCTCTAATCTTTAAAGCTTTTATAGCAAGCATTGCTGAATTAGTCATCAGAATTTTACTAGTATCATTGTATATAAAGAACATACATTTTTCTAAAGTTGGATTTGTATATACAAAGGCTGGTAAGTATTTTCTTCGTATTTCTCCATATAGCGGACATGCAGTAATAAAATGGAATTCATTTTCGATGTTAACGTTACAAATTTGATACAATCTTTCCTCATAGCAGATACTTTCTTATCATTCGGTATTATCTCTGATTGGCAAGTTCCCCACTCTAAGCATAGTAATTATGTAACAAAGATCGTTATCTCCCAACAATTCTAGGTGATACGTAGATTCTACTCCCAATGACGCGCAGTCCTTCGATCGACTTAATGTCAACCTGCAACGTTTGCTTAACAGTATCTTCATATCTCTTGCTGAACAATATAATAAATATATTTTCATCATTTACGCCCTGTGTACACCAAACATTGCCAAATCCAAATGTAAATAGAAGCTTTTTAACATAGTTAGCTCAGCAATCACAATTTTCCCCTCATCTTAACTGTAAATTGTAGCATTGTTTAGGATGTCTGTCTTCTGGCGTGTTTAGAATTCTTAGCCCATATTTAAAATACGTTTATATCTTATACACTGCATACTAATTCATCCTAATTCATTATATACAAATACATTTGGAGTAGACTTAGATGTATCAAGGATATATTTACAAAATAACAAATGAGGTTTTTCAATATCATTGGCATAATAAAAACCCAAAACCTCAGCTTCATAATTAAGAACGGGAACTATCTTAGCGTCAAACGGACGAACCAATCCATTTACGGGTAATCTGCCAAACTTTGAAATACTTTGTTTTCATGTATGCACAGCCTTCAGCGCTTTCAAGGATAGAGTTTTCTGGCACATATACCAGGAGTTTTTGGAAGAAAATACGCACCTTAAATACTTATAATATGATTCAATCTTTACTTTTGTATGGTCATAGTACCACTTTTCTGAACTTCTGAGATAGACACCTCTGCGAAATACAACCACTCTTGTTTTTTTCTCCCTATCCACCTTTAATTTCCACTTCAGACATTAAGTATGCAACCTATTGAGCATATTTTGCAACTGGTTAGCAGTGTCAGCAAATCGTCTGTAAACAGTAAAACTAATTCTAAGGTTTCTACAGACAATTTCCTGCTTTTTCAGCTAAGGAGGGTTAAAAATCATTTAAAAATAAAGAAAATAGTAAAGGCGATAAAACAACCTTGGCACACACACGCCCAACACATCAGTAATAAGGCTGTAAGACTTAGCTGTAACAGGATAGACCTGAATGGATGCTTGGATCAAATGACCACACAACACAATATGATGAAAGATGGAAAATTATGAAATGAATTAAAATATATATATTCTACAAATACAATGATTCTTTCACGCTCTAAACTTACGTCTCATCCAATTACTATATCCATACATTCACAAATAGGAAAACAAAAAATGATTCATATATTCAAATGGATGATGGTAAGATTCATATAATCTCACGTAATAATTACAAGATTCAAATAATCTCACGTTATGATAGTAATATTCAAATAATCTTACGTAATCTCATATAAGTAAAGGGAGATTAAAAAGTCGCATGGAATGAAAATAAGATTCAAATAATCTCATGCAATCACAATGGCTCAAAACAACAATCAATTGGAACAAACGCATGACTCGGTCATTTGTACAGCCGTGTGATCCCATAAATATTTGTAAAAACTTGCAAAAGATGTGTCCATTGACAAACCACACAGTACTCCCGAATTCTTGGGTTGGGACACACTTGCATCGGCCGCACACATCCGTCATGGATTTACCATGCGCACAAGCTTACAAATTAGCGGTTTTGTATTTGTATGGCTTTGATGGTTACATCATCTTCCATATCCATATAGACACACAGACGGACAGACAGACATCCGGATATACCGGCACACACATACACACAGACAGCACACAGTTCTCCTGAACTGCGTTGGCCCACTTGTATTGGCCACGCCCACCCATCATGGATCCACCATGCGCACAGACATACGAATAGACATACGTACAGACAGTACAATAAAACCAAACTGGTCATAATATCAGGTACGGAAAGAAAATCTATATATACATGCTATTAAGTTAAACCCCTAATAGCAACTTGTAATTCAAAAGTTCATAACGTTTCAAATCTGCGTAGTAGTAAAGGCATCATTTCACGATAAGAAATTAAAAACTGAACATGCTTCACATATCAAATCAAACACAAATGTAACGCTTACTCCTACGGCTGTAGAACAGAAATGGAGAACGTTAACTCCCTAACAAGATCCAAAAGACCAGTATATCAGTTAGAAAATACCTTGCCATAAATCTACAGGAGAGTGAGTATTAGTAAGGGTAAAATACCCGTACTTGTCGTGTTTTTAGTGTCGCTCAACGCAAGTGATCTACGACGAGATACATGCTAGTTCAGTTGTTTACGCAGAAAAACAATTATCTTCTCTAGGTAACGTTGTACGCAGGTACGACGAAAATGATCAAATCCTTCTAAGACGAAACCAAGTTATTTCTTGCCTTATTCTACATCATTAGCACATGTTTCTATTGACGGATTGATTCTTAACATTTTCCCACTAATATTTTCACTAATTACTTTTGGTTCATTAACGTCTCTTTATCATATCAAAAGCTTTTTCATAGTCAACAAATACTGTACAGAATCTACCCCTATGTTTTTTAAAATATTTGCAAGTTAATGTATGTATGTATATATATATATATATATATATATATATATATATATATATATATATATATATATATATATATATATATATATATATATATATATATATATATATATATATATCATCTGCTGTGGAATACCCCACTCTAAATCCTGCTTGCTCTTCTCCCAGTAATTTGTTTTTCTCCACCAAACTATTTATTCTGTTATTTACAATCGATGTAAAATCTTTGCTTAAGGCAGGTAGTAGACTAGTGCTTCTGTAACTGGAGGGCTCATTTTCATGCCCTTTCATCAAAATTTGTATGATATTAGCCGTTGACTAATATTCTGGATAATATCCAACATCAAATATTTTATTTAATAATATTGTTAATATTGGTGCAATTATTTTGCTCGTACATGTAAACAAATCGCTGGATAAAGCATATACTCCCCGAGTTTTGTTGTTTAGTTTAGTCAATGCTAGGCGTACCACTTCTTCAGTGATTGTTCCATCTAAAATCTCGTGAATTACTTGAATGTTTTCAGTTTCCTGTATCTGGTCAAAAGAAGTGGAAAAATTAAATAATTCTGAAAAATGTTCACAAATATTGCAGACGTGATATTGTTTTACATACCAGTACTTAGGTTCTTTAAAACGCGTCAAGAAAAGTTGTGTTTCTTTGTAGTATAATGCAGATAAAATGCTACGTTTTTGTTTAATTCGTATTGTTTTTGCTTGTTTCTTGGAAGAGATTTATACATATTTCTATAAAATTTATAATCTTCAAGTGATTTGCTTGTACATTTTTATCTGAAATATTGTTGATAACTTAAAATTAATAATAATAATAATAATAATAATAATAATAATAATAATAATAATAACAACATCTGAAACAATGCAAAACAGACACATTGATATTACAAAAAGAATGTTGAAGATAAATAATTTAAGGAAACATGATTAAATTTTAAGTCTATTCTTGCAGTAGAAATATGTGAGATTAAAGGACGCCTTTGAATGCAATCACGTGTCACTTTGTTTCAGTTCAAGAGGCAGTTTTTTCCTTGTAGCTGGTCCCAAGTACGAGAAAGAACGTTGTCCGAAGGATTTAGATTTGACAGTGGAAAGTATGAGAATACCACTGTCGGAAGTGGAAGGGCCCTACATATGGGTGAAGTAGAGCTATTTGGCTGGAGGCAGTCAAAGATATGAAGAACAGAGAATAGATTTTGTGCTTGACTCTGGAGCGAACGGTGGATGGTACTGAGCAGTGAGAGGTGTGCTCGGTTCTTGGTACTCTACGCACGATCAGAGCAGCTGTGGTTTGATCTCTCTGAAGGTTACGTAGTAGTTAATGAGACAAACCAAAATAGTCAGGTCTAGAAAGTATTAAAGAAAACTGAAGTCTTTAGGGGCACCAGCACAATGAAAACTGCGAATGAAGCTGATATGGAGCAAAGAAAAAAGAAAAGAAAAAGAATGTTGCAAATTGTAGTATGTTGTTAGTCAGTAGCTAACTAAAATGTACACAGAATGTCAACTAATTAGAATAACTAATTTGAGAGAAATTGTGGTCAGTTTATGGCCCTCCTTGCTGATAAAATTTCACCTTTAGAATTGAAAAATAATGTCTGCTGCAGCATTTTCAACACTGGCATTCTATTTATCATCATTATTGTTTGAAAGACACGCATTGATCAGCTTATATTCACACACAAATGAATATAGCCAGGATTTTATTGTAGAGGTAGTTGTTTCCAACCCCCGAGAAAATTAATGTAATTGGCATCAACGATAATATATAGCACTGAAACATTTTTTGAATTTGAATAATAATGAGTAGGTATAGTTTGCATTTGCAGAATTGCGAATCTATTATAGTTAATAAAGAGTACAGAGGCGAGTGGATGTAGTTTTTAGGGCACAAAGAGGGTGATTTACGATAGCGAATTTAAACAAAAATAGAACCACTAATGACATTATTGATAGCAAAAGTTTGATAGACCAAAACAAATATACATTAAACATCACATAAACGTTCCTAATGGCATTTAATTGTACATGAACGTGAGAAAACATGATATTTATTTTTGAAAACATGTTTCATTATTGACCATACTCGGACATACAACAAGCATCAAAATAAATACTCCTAATGTCATTTACCTGTTATTGTACGGGAAGAAAGCAAAATATTTTCTTCTGTAAACACACACTTTTGATCTTTGGTCCTAATTGGATTTATAAACTCATTTTTTGTAGTAGTACTTTTCATGTTCAACTTTTATCAGCAGTACATATGATAATAATTTTCAAACTGTCATAGTTTATATCCTCAGTTTAAGGTTCTTCTAGTAATCATCTGCATTGTTTACGCTTCAAAATTGTGTGTGTCTGTGTGTGAGTGTGTGTGTGAGTGTGAGTGTGTGTGTGTGTTTGTCTTTGTGTGTGTGTCTGTGTGTGAGTGTGTGTGTGTTTGTGTCTTTGTGTGTGTGTGTGTCTTTGTATGTGTGTGAGTGTGTGTTTGTGTGTGAGTGTGTGTGTGTGAGTGTGTATGTATGTGTTTGTGTCTTTGTGTGTGTGTGTTTGTGTCTTTGTGTGTGTGTGTCTTTGTTTGTGTGTGTGTGTGTGTGTGTGCGTGAGTGTGTGTGTATGAGTGTGGGTGTGTGAGTGTGTGTGTGTGTTTGTGAGTTTGAGTGTGTGTGTATGTGAGTGTGTGTTTGTGTGTGAGTGTGTGTGTGTGTGTGTGTGTGTCAGTGTGTGTGTGTGTGTGTGCGAGTGTGAGTTTGAGTGTGTGTGTGTGTTTGTGTTTGTGTGTGTGTGTGTGTGTGAGCGTGTGTGTGTGTGTGTGTGTGTGTGTGTGTGTGTGTGTGCAAAATAAACCATGTGCGTTATTTACGGTTCAGAAGTATTTCTTTGTATAGAATAAAGGTACACCGCCCAAACCCCGGCCCCAACAGTAATATGTGAATGCACATTGTATAAGGAATAATAACGAGTATTATACTATTTGTATAGAACTTTTAATTTGTATTTGCACAATTACGAATTTATTTTCATTAATACAGAATAAAGAAGCGAATTGATCTAACTTGTGGACTTTACGTATATCAAATTAAACAGAAATAGAACCAGTAAAGTAAATATCGACGGCAGAAGTTTAAGTAAAAAGTATACAATAAACATCAATTAAAATTCGCATTGATATTTACTTGTGAATGCATATGAATAAAGCATAATATTTATTTTTCAAAAACACATTTTTCCTTCTGGACAATCCTCGGACATACAATAAACATCTAATAAACATTCCTAATGATATATACGTGTCAGTGCAAGTGAAGAAAGCACATAATTTTCTTCTGTAAATATATATTTGTTTAAATCTTTGGTTGGCTTCGGATATATAGGATATTTTGGGCTCGTAGTATTTAGCGTTATGAAATTTTATCATTATATTTCATTGTAATTTTGACTAAGTCACATTTTGTAACCTTAGGTACTGCTTTGTCTGGTAATCATGTGCATTGTTTTCTTTTCAACATTATTTGTTTCAGGAATATAAATAACCCAAAAACAATTTTGGGAGGAGGAACAATATAATTGATCATTTTCTGCGAATTCTGACATCCTGTATGGTTAAGTGAAATCAGAAAAGGACGTCATTATGTCATTATGCCATCTATAATAACGGCAGCGCCAGCAAAAGGGAGATGCTTTTTCTTTTCCTTGTTTAAAGCATTGATGTTTACAATGTCCTCAGGTATCCATTTGAATATTAAAAAATATATATTGATCGTACGATATATCGGATATATATATATATATATATATATATATATATATATATATATATATATATATATATATATATATATATATGTATGTGTGTGTGTGTGTGTGTGTGTGTGTGTGTTTTATATTTTTAACGCGGTTTTAGCAATGTTTCAGTCATATCGCTATGATGTCTGCAATGTGACAGTTTTTGATGTCTAGCACTGGGGCATCATGCTGCATACCTGTATATATATATATATATATATATATATATATATATATATATATATATATATATATATATATATATATATATATATATATATATATATATATACATATATATATATATATATATATATATATATATATATATATATATATATATATATATATATATAGAGAGAGAGAGAGAGAGAGAGAGAGAGAGAGAGAGAGAGAGAGAGAGATAGATAGATAGATAGAAAGGTACTGAGAGAGAGAGAGAGAGAGAGAGAGAGAGCGTATCTTGCAATTTGTGTAGCATGTTGAATCGAGCAAATGACGAAAAGGTCCACACTAGTAGTGTGGACCTCTTAATCATTTATATATATAAATAATACAAATCATATGGCGAATATTAATCCTTTCCATATATATATATATATATATATATATATATATATATATATATATATATATATATATATATATATATATATATATATATATATATATAGAGAGAGAGAGAGAGAGAGAGAGAGAGAGAGAGAGAGAGAGAGAGAGAGAGAGAGAAGTATATTGTAAACTATTACTAGTGGAGTCGAGTAAATGACTAAGATGTACACATAATGCCAGTAAATAAGATCATCTACTTTATGAGCAATCATGGCTTTTGGCCCCATTAATAAAAGTCTGTCAAATTTGGAATTGAAAATTAATGTCTGCTACTCCATTTTCAATACTCTCGAATACATTCTATATATCATTAGTACTCTCGAATACATTCTATATATCATTAGTGTGGTTTGAAAGACACTTGTCATCAGCTTACATTCCTACACCAATGAATAGATGCCAAAAATTGGATGGTACGGATAGTGATTTATAAACCCCACGAAGACTGATAAACTGACATCAACGATAATATATAGCAATGAAACATTTGTTTGACTTTGTTTTGAATGCATAATCTATCAATAATATCGAGTGTTAATGTATTTGTGCAGTAGCTTGAGTTTGCATTTGCACATTTACGAATGTATTTTAGTTAATACAGAGTAAAGAAGCGGCCTGACGTAGTTTATGGCGTAAATATGGATTGATTGATGAAAACGATGTTAAACAAAATTAAAACTATTAATCAAAATATGAATATCAGATGTTTGATAGGTCAACAAGTATGCAATTAACATCTAATAAACATTAGACACTTACTTGTAAATGCATGTAAAGAAAGCGTAATGTTTATTTTTCAAAACACATTTTTCATCCTTTATCCTCTTTGGGCATATAAACTAATTCGCGGTTTAGTATTTTTTAAATGTAGTAAGTATATTTTATAGTAATTTTCACTAACTCGTACAATACAAACAAACATGAATATAAAATTTCTAAAGGGTTTTTCTTAGTTTATACTACTTTATACCGCTTTGTGTGTCTGTTCACTCATGTTTTGCACGAATAATGTCACATTGAGACCTCTACTAAAAATGAAAGGAACCTATTTATTCGGCAAACACGACCTCCTTCATTAAGTAATTAAATATATTTTGAAAATAAACACTATATTTGCATTCAGTTAAACAACATTGAACTTCTACAAGACGCTTGTTTAAGTTTAGTACTAAAATAAACAGAGAAATGGTGAGGATTTTGCTCGCGTTCCTCTAACCCCAAGAATGAGAGTGTCTAGAGTAAAAATAATACACATAGTCCTTCTAAAAATAATCTCAATGAGATGACATGTCATCATGCACATCTTTAATAATGAGCCTAATAATGAAAACATGCATATCTATTAATAATGAGCATACTTGTCATGTTTACCCCGACCCAGAGTAGCCCCAGTTTGAAACATGTATAATCAAGGTAATTCTGACAAGCCATTGTTTGATGTTAAACATTGCCGAAGGCTAGCACTAATCCGTTACGTAAGATTGCCGTAGTTAAAAGTGGAGAGCCCTCAAAAAATAAACGAAAACTACAATAATATATAGTATGAAAATTTCGGCTAGACAAGACTCGACAGACCTCAGGGCATAGGTAACTCAAAATTCAGAATTTTTTTTAGAGGGAGAATGTAAAGGAAAACCAACCGACAGGAAATATCTGAAAGTAGGTGAGTATTTACCTGGAAACCCTTATCCCTATAATACTTGGATATTTAGGCAAACAGAAACAAAGAACCTCACTCCAAATTATTATTTAAATTTAAATGATAAGCCTTCTGGTATTTAGAAAGTTTCGTTGGGACAGCTCGGAAGCTCTAACCTGCCGTACATGCCGGGAAGGGCCTAGAGACGTCCATAAACACAGTGATTGTCCATTACATTCTACAACAGAAATACTCGTCAGAATTTTCTGAAAGCAATTGTCATGCAGTTTGTGCTGATTTTCGATTTTTTCTTTTTCATGTATTGATCAGTTTGAAACTTGATATAGACTTTGGTCATCGTATACTCTAGACTCGTCTCATTCTTGGGGATAGGGGAACGTGTGCAAAATGCTCACCATTTTTCTATTTATTTTAGTACAAAACTAACTTAAACAAGCGTGTTGTAGATGTGCAGAAATTTTATTTTTAGCTAAACGCAATTTATTACAGAATTTTGAGAATGCAGCTAGTTTGCAAATTTATTGGTTTGATTTTAAATTTGGTTTATATTAGGTTCATTATTAAACGATATGCATGCTGATAAGTCATTATTAAGCTATTATTAATAGATATGCATGTTGTCATTATTAAGCTATTATTAATAGATATGCATGATGGCATTAGTATTGTGACGTTTGCACGCATTGGGGTGGGGTTCTTCCAATATATATTAATTAAATTATGATGAAAGTTCCACCCGGGCTCGTGAGGTTAGAAAGTTAAAGTAGTGACGAGGTAGATTTACAACTCTGAGCCCCCAATCAGCAATGCTGATGGCTAAATTATAGAGAACACGAAGATGAAATTCAATTATTAACAATTTAATAAATTCGATAAATTAAAATGATAACTTCCAATCACTCGTCTTTCCCTCGACCAAGTGACAGCCTAATTCATCCCGTGGTTTACAGTGTGAGTTCGATTTTCCCCCTGTCCTTGCATCTACTCATCTATTTCTTTCCCGCTGATTCCTTCCTTCTTTCCGTTCCTCTAACTCCTCCTTTGTCTCCGTTTCCCTCTCTACTATCTCCTCCTCCGATTTCGCTCCCAGACTTCAACTTCACCTTTCTTCTCTCCTTTCTTCTCCTTTCCTCCGTCTCTCTATCTGAGACTACGGGACCAAACTGTAACTGGTCTGTCCCTCAAAGCCTCCTTATCTGAAGCTCTCTGTACCTCGAATTTCCTGCTCTAAGATTTTCCCGCTAATAACGAAAGGCTATTCGGAGTTACGCTAACCTCTTCTCTGGGTAATTTCTCTCAGCGAACTAATTCTTGCCGGAAGACGTGGAGATATCATTCTACCCAAATCAAGGTCTCTCTCTATCTCGATTCTGATTGGGTGGCGCTGTGATCCTGTCCAATCGTCTTAGCGGCCAGTTCAACCTGTCTGTCTGTCTGCAGGGAAAAGAAGTTAAACACTCCCACTTCTTCAGGCAACTTCTTTTGATCTTGGACAAACATTTCCACACCTAGGTGATAATTGGCTATATGTGGCTTCGCACTCCTAGGTCCGGCTCTCCACTTCTAACCACGGCAATCTTACGTAATAGATTAGTGGTAGCCTGCGGCAATGTTTAACATCAAACAATGGCTTGTCAGAATTACTTTGATTATACATGTTTCAACTGGGCTACTCTGGGTCGGGGTAAACATGACACCCTCTCTACTGGTAATTCGTTTTAATGGGTGGACAGTCTCTGGTTACTGAATAGTTTTTGGTTGAAGCGCTGATATGTCTTTTTCTACTGGTTGATTTTTGTTATCTATCTGTAACTCTTTGTTATTACAGATTTTAGGTGTATCAATCTTTCCTAGTAATTCTCTCTTATAGGGGGTACATCAATCTTTCCTAGTAATTCTCTCTTATAGGGGGTACATCAATCTTTCCTAGTAATTCTCTCTTATAGGGGGTACATCAGTCTTTCCTAGTAATTCTCTCTTATGGGGGTACATCAGTCTTTCCTAGTAATTCTCTCTTATAGGGGGTACATCAGTCTTTCCTAGTAATTCTCTCTTATAGGGGGTACATCAATCTTTCCTAGTAATTCTCTCTTATAGGGGGTACATCAATCTTTCCTAGTAATTCTCTCTTATAGGGGGTACATCAATCTTTCCTAGTAATTCTCTCTTATAGGGGGTACATCAGTCTTTCCTAGTAATTCTCTCTTATAGGGGGTACATCAATCTTTCCTAGTAATTCTCTCTTATAGGGGGTACATCAGTCTTTCCTAGTAATTCTCTCTTATAGGGGGTACATGTTCTTCCAGAGATTCTTCTTTCAGGTTTCTAAAGTCCAGTGGGTAAAATGTCTTTATCTTTTTCTCTTGTCTTCCAGGTTTCTAAAGTCCAGTGGGTAAAATGTCTTTATCTTTTTCTCTTGTCTTTCAGGTTTCTAAAGTCCAGTGGGTAAAATGTCTTTATCTTTTTCTCTTGTCTTTCAGGTTTCTAAAGTCCAGTGGGTAAAATGTCTTTATCTTTTTCTCTTGTCTTCTCATTTTCCTGACATTTGTTTTCTCCTTTTTTATAAGTGGGCTCCTAGCATACTCCTTTATATATAAGATGGTGAGCCTTTGAGATGTCCCCCATGTGTCCAAAAGTTGTAAAGGATTTTACATCTCTGTGTGTTCCCCTTAAGTTTTTCGTGTTGTATTTTTATGAGCAAATTGATCTCAAATATTTATTTTGATATTATTATGGAATTCAGGCTTGATCTTCATAAATATTCTATTGGTACTTGTCAAATTGCCCAGGCTAGTTCTTCTACGTTCCCGATAAAGTGATTAATAGGTTTATACTTCCTTCCTTCGACACGGTTGGTTTCCATCTCCCCATGCCCCAGAATAACCTTCTGCCAGATTACCGTACTGCCCAGTGATTGCTGCATGTTTTATACAGTGTAGTTTGATGGTACATATGTTTGTGTTAGGACTGGCATCTAGTTCAGACTTATAGAGTTGTCTCCTTCCCCATATTTATTGAATTTTTCTAAGTGCATGCATATGCACTTGTATGTTTGTATATTCACATGTACCTATTTATTAGAAATATTAATTGAGCAAGTGAAGTAACTTGCTTTAACGTCCACTTCATTCTCCATCTGAACAAACTCTCTAGGAAAAATTGAGACGGCAAAGAGATTTGTAACTACGTGCATCTTGAAATGATGGCATAACAATTTTGAAGTTTCGTTGTGATCCGTTTAAACTGTAAGAATATTCAAGTGCACAAAAGTCTATTATACAGTATATTAGACACGAAGCGAAGAAAAGGACAGTAACTCTAGATAAACTTCGTGGGAGAACAATGCTCTGTATATATGCAAATTTTCAGATAATTATCATAACATTTTAAGATCACTATATCTGACATTAAAAGTTGTTGTTTTTGCAATTTGACGCAAATTATCAGCGCAACTTTCGCAATGCATGGCGGCCAGTATAACGAGTGGAAAAATAAACCTTGGAATAGCAAGAACTACGGGAAGCTACGGGCAATTTTCTCACATACCCACATTAGCCAAGTCCGAGTCCAGAGCCCATGCAGACAGATATTAGATGGTAGGGACCGGTCAAAGCAACCAATTTAGACCAGTCGGACACCCGGGGCCCCAAAACATGAAACGAATTTAGTTAAGGATAATGCGTTTTAGCATGAACATGATAACTTTCTTAAATATGTTGATATGTGTTTTGAGCACAATGCCCGTTCTGTAATTTTACTGTTTAATATCCTGAGCACAATACCCGTTCGATAATTTTACTGGTTAATTTTCTGAGCACAATACCGTTCTGTAATTTTACTGGTCAATTTCCTGAGCACAATATTCGTTCTGTAATTTTACTGGTTAATTTTCTGATCACAATGCCCGTTCTGTAATTTTACTGGTTATTTGTCTGAGCATAATGACCGTTCTGTAATTTTACTGGTTATTTATCTGAGTTGGATTTTCCATTCTGCGTCATCGACTGATATTCTACTTATTATTCGTTCTAGATGTAAACTAAAATCGTCATGACAGTACCTCAGTGTGCTTTATCTAATGAAGACATGTGTAGCTTTATACCAGCACAATATATGATCAATTTGATATCTCAATAAATCATTAACTATATAATCTTACCTTGTCATATAAGATATAGATCCTTGCTCAACTGGTGTCAATGCAATTAGTCAATGGGTAAATATCTGTGTAATTCATTCAGTCTCACCCGTCCTGTCCGAGGTCAAATGATACATATCTCATCTCTGACGCCATCTGCGTCATCAGTCATGTCAAGATTGTATGTTATTTTTAGTCATATAGAATTAATATATAATTAATTGAAGGCTTCAAAATGTCAAGATTTTCTTTTTGAGCGTATTCAGTCTGTGTATTGAGTGGTCCATTTCTTAACTGCAATTTGTAGTGAACGGTATTTATACGGAAATAGATGTAGTGCATGATTAATTAATATTGAAGATGATTGCCATTTGTAAGCTTCTCGTGGTATGTCAACGACCTAATTATTTTTACTCAGATACCCCCAACATGTTCGCTGCTCTGTGTTCTGTCGTATTTTAGTTTAAACGCAGCAATTTACAAAATAGGATGTTTAATAACTTTAATCGTTTTTGGAAACTTGAAAAAAGAATATGTCTTATAAGAACCTAGGCTGGAAGGATCATTTCTTTTAATAACAGTTTTCTTGAATCTTCACCACAAACTTTACAAGTACAAAAGTAGTGCGAAGAATATTGCTTAGAAGGCTCAACGTTTTTTTAACCTCCAGTTGATTCTAACGCGTGTAGTGTTATGGATTACACGTTCGTCTATGGGTGCGAAAGAGTGGAGGTTTGAAAGCCGTTATCTCCAACATTATTTAATTACCGTATTTCTCCTCCTTAATCCTGTCATGCAATTCCTCTTTTTAATAAGTCGCGTGCTTATTGCTAGCGAATGAAATTAACTGTTTATAGGAACGTGTCATGCCTATTTGTACCTACTTAGTTATGTAGTTGATGTTTTTGTACTTGCTTCTGTATGTCAGCTGGTATACGGTAGTACCTTAAAGAAGGAAAAATGTTACCATATAATATACAGGTGAATACTCCAGAAATTAGCTTGTCAATATCTGGTACTGAATTACTCACGGTACTAATTCAGTTTCCATAGTAAACCTATGCAAACACCATGATATTAAAAATTCAATAACTTAAAATTGTGTTCATGATCAAACCTATAGTTACCAGCATAGATGAAACCTGGATGCCAGCTTCTGTGTTGAGGAAAAGATATGAGCCGCGGCATTTTCTGGACATGCATGTGTTTGAAACATGTGCTTTCATATCCGTACCAAAGAGTCAGGTGCTAATTTTACTAATGAGTGTTCCAAATTCAGGACTGTTAAATGACTGAAATTCCATCAATGAAACAATGTCTTTATTTTTTTCACTCACAACGAGGATAAGCTCTCTCTTTCCTAAAACACAACTTACATTATTAACCAATCCTGGTCAGTCAAACCCATATCTACTCCATTTTACGTTCACCCATTTCCAGGCTGGTTCCCATTTTTCCATAACATTAGTACCGTGTGTACTGAATCTAATTAGGAGTGTGAATCGGCATGCTCTTAGAATGGAAACCCACCTGCAATAACCTAGGTTAATGGCCAATGAATTCTCATAAAAGAAATTTATACTAATCTCTATGCTCCATACTGGTCCCTTAAGCGAACTGACATTACCCTGTAGGTTTACCATGTGGGACGCACTCTTGGCTGTTATGAGAATGGTAATGATATATATATATATATATATATATATATATATATATATATATATATATATATATATATATATATATATATATATATATATATATATATATAAGTTGAACACGGGGAGACACTATGGTCCCCTATGGGAATGATAATGTTATGATAATGAGTAGACTGTGATAGTCCATTCCTATGTTGAAACATACCTGGATCTTTATGAAAAAAGTAATGTTAAAAGTTTTGGTTTACAATCCGCACACTCCGCGACTATCCAACACCTAGGTTTATTATTGCAATCAAACACACCATCTACTATCCAACGAAAAGGGTATGAGTGTTTATATTTATAGACAAACCATACTTGGCACAAGCATGTTACTACACAAACAAAAATGTAAAGGGGTTGTAAGTTTTAGTTGTGATCATAGATACAGACCTAGAGAAACACATAGATGCACAAACACACATACACGCACAATTAACTAGGCAATACTTACGAGTGACATCTCTCTTTTCTAAAAATATGTGTGGCCTTGCAATGAGCCGCTGTGCTTCGTTAATTAAAGATAAGGGATAGTATACTTGGTATTACTTCACGGCTGTTCTCTGCAAATTTCGTCTTACGTCTGAGTTGTACATTAAGACACTTCATGCATCAAACATTTACCGTGTTTCCACATAGCTGTCTCCATAACCTTCGTGGTGGCCTACGATGCTTCCATATAGACTGCATATTTGTTACTATGGCTGACAACTCTACACATGTCAATACCTTCTCAAGGTGTCATGAGAATAGACACAATTACTGGATAATGCTGTTGTACGTGAAAAATCTAGGACCGGCAGAAGCTTACGCAATTTGGGTCATGATCAGCCAAAAGAAAAGTAGCTCGGTAGCTGCCGATGGTATTTTTATTCTGGAGGAGGGTGGGTATCTGGGGGATGAAGGTTCAGAATCTAGCTTCCCAAAAGGTTACGCCCAGAAATGTTATATTACTCTTTCACTGTTAAATTTAAACCGTTGAAGCCGGAATGGTTGTCATATCTTTGCGTGTACTGTCATTGGGTTGTGGTACAACTGAAAGTACACGAGAAAACTACATTCAGAGGCATCCAACATGGATAACATACTGAATCGTCAATACAAGTCAATCTTCACACTGGATTATAAAAGTGATCTGCCAAACTTACATCGAAATCGTTACCCACCAATGCTTGACATCCAAGTTACTGAAGACGGTTTATACAGTTTGTTTCGGAAAATTAACCAACAGAAAGCCACCGGACCACACATGATTCCAGCAGGGATCATGAAAGATCTAGCAGAGGAAGGTGCACAGAACTTGAGTTATATTTACCAGATATGCCTCTCAAAAGATTGTGTCCATGATGTTTGGAAAACAGCAAACTTTACAGCTATCTTGAAAAATGGAGAAAGACTCAAGGACAGCAATTATAGACCTGTTTCACTTACATGTATCTGCTGCAAAATGCTTGAACACATCGGAGTCAGCAACATGATGCAACTGCTAGATTCACCATAAATAGATATAACACTAGCAGTGTTAGTGCAATGTTGATCCATCTTCAGTGGGAATCACTCGAATCCATACGAACCAAGGCGCAGCTGACCATGCTGTACAAGATAGCGAACAGCCTAGTGGACTTACCAGCGGACAAATACCTGACCCTAGCGTATAGCCAAACTAGGGCAAGCCACATGAAGTTCCATTTAAAGTCCGCATGGATAAATTGTTTCAAGTTCCGTTTCTTCGCATGTACGTAGTGACTTTGACCAAATTACCATCATTAATTGCAGAAGCTCTTGACTTTGTATCTCACAACCAGTAGCTTTCCAAAACCACATTCCAATAAACTAGTCAGCTACAAGTAAGACCTAGTGATTCTCCGGGCTATGGCAATTTAGGCTCATTATCTCATCGTCGCTACGTTAGCCGAAATGGTCTGGGTATGAAGAGACGAAAACGTACACTGACACTCTGTTACTTATTTCTGTCTTACCTATCATTAATCTTTTGACTGTCATGCCACTTCCGTCATTACTTTATCTTTGACAGTCAGCACCCGTTGCTTAATAGTCAAGTGTGTCTGCGTTAACGTTTGTGTGTGTGTGTGTATATATATATATATATATATATATATATATATATATATATATATATATATATATATATAGAGAGAGAGAGAGAGAGAGAGAGAGAGAGAGACAGACAGACAGACAGACAGACAGACCGACAGACAGACAGATGGATGGATGGATGGATGGATGGATAGATAGATAGATATGCACCCACACCTGGCATATTCATCAGAGTTTAAGATGGACATGTGATATTCCATCATCAGATGGGTTCAGACATGGATAATAATAATAATAATAATAATAATAATAATAATAACAATATCAATGCTAATAATAATAATAATAATAATAATAATAATAATAATAATGGTAATAAATTAATAACAAGAAGGACAAGAATAGAGAGAAAAAGCTGAAGATAGTGATGAGGAAACCTAGCACAACCGCAACGATAAAGATGGTGTTGGTGATGGGAAGGTGTTAATACTACCTACATTGTCATGCAAATCAGTGTTTGAAAAACGCCAAAAAGATTATGCAAGTCCACAGGACCAGCAGCCTGAAAATGCTAATAGTTCTGTCCATAAATAACTGGTCCTACATTTCATCTTACAAAAAGGTGTAGTTAATGACTCAATGGTAATTCCCTTTAGACATGAATATCAATTATTCTCAAGGTAGTTAATAACTAAATGGTAATTCCCTTTAGACACGAATATCATTCTTAAGGTAGTTAATGACTCAATGGTAATTCCCTTTAGACATGAATATCAATTATTCTCAAGGTAGTTAATGACTCAATGGTAATTCCCTTTAGACATGAAGATCAATTATTCTCAAAGTAGTTAATGACTCAGTGGTAATTCCCTTTAGACATGAATATCAATTATTCTCAAGGTAGTTAATGACTCAATGGTAATTCCCTTTAGACATGAATATCAGTTATTCTCAAGGTAGTTAATGACTCAATGGTAATTCCCTTTAGACAGGAATATTAATTATTCTCAAGGTAGTTAATGACTCAAGGGTAATTCTCTTTAGACATGAATGTCAAGTATTCTCAAAGTAGTTAATGACTCAATGGTAATTCCCTTTAGACATGAATATCAATTATTCTCAAGGTAGTTAATGACTCAATGGTAATTCCCTTTAGACAGGAATATTAATTATTCTCAAGGTAGTTAATGACTCAATGGTAATTCCCTTTAGACAGGAATATTAATTATTCTCAGGGTAGTTAATGACTCAAGGGTAATTCTCTTTAGACATGAATATCAATTATTCTCAAAGTAGTTAATGACTCAGTGGTAATTCCCTTTAGACATGAATATCAATTATTCTCAAGGTAGTTAATGACTCAATGGTAATTCCCTTTAGACACGAATATCATTCTTAAAGTAGTTAATGACTCAATGGTAATTCCCTTTAGACATGAATATCAATTATTCTCAATGTAGTTTATGACTCAATGGTAATTCCCTTATGACAGGAATATTAATTATTCTTAAGGTAGTTAATAACTAAATGGTAATTCCCTTTAGACATGAATTTCAATTATTCTTAAGGTAGTTAATGACTCAGTGGTAATTCCTTTAGACATGAATATCAATTATTATCAAGGTAGTTAATGACTCAATGGTAATTCCCTTTAGACATGAATATCAATTATTCTCAAAGTAGTTTATGACTCATTGGTAATTCCCTTTAGACACAAATATCAGCTATTCTTAAGGTAGTTAATGACTCAAGGGTAATTCTCTTTAGACATGAATATCAATTATTCTCAAGGTAGTTAATGACTCAATGGTAATTCTCTTTAGACATGAATATCAATTATTCTTAAGGTAGTTAATGACTCAATGGTAATTCCCTTTAGACATGAATATCAATTATTCTCAAGGTAGTTAATGACTCAGTGGTAATTCTCTTTAGACATGAATATCAATTGTTCTTAAGATGATTTATATCATGAAACACGTAAAATATAGAAAAACACAAAATAATATATTTGTTTCATTTGTAAAGTTTATCTAATTTACTTAAATTTTGTATAGCATGGCCACTATTGTTTACGAGGACAATGATCCTTGTTGTCCAGTTGATCTAGGTCCATGGATAAGTCTTTTAGGGCTGTAAGCAAATCTGTTTATGTTATTAATAATGAGTCAAAATCATAGTCACAATCGGGATCGTGAGTCTCTACACTGGCATGTGATAAATGTTATTTTCAGAACTAGACCGAACCTCCAAAGACGAGGTTTTGGAATACAATGAATTATTGTTTGCTGAAAGATAAGTTATCCTAATGAATTGCTTGAACTGGATCAAATGTATCCACATCAGCATAATGCAGATGAATATTTAGCAGCATTGTCGTGGTCTTTGCATGCACCAGGTTTCTATATTCCAAGTAAAATCCGAATCGGAAGTAGCATGTGTCATCAAACATCGCATAGTTACAGAAGAGATTTGTATCGGAGTGACAAGCGTCTACTGAACGCAGACTACATGCGAATTATTTATCTTCTCATCTCACCCATATTATCAAGGCGTCATAAGAATCAATTCATCGCTATTTATGTTTTACTCGATATATAATATTCCTTTTCCTATCATAATGTATTTAATTGTATTTTCAATTCACTAGATTACCTAAACATCCAACAGACTGGCTACTCTTTACTTTCCCATATCCGCCGTGTAATTATTTATCATCGGACCAGCGGTAATTTCGCACGCTGCCCTTTAAGCCATTATCATTACTTACATTATTTACTTCTTTTCAATCTTCAGAGATTTCATATTGTTTTGCATACGTAAAGAAAACACAACATAAGCACATCACGTGGATTCATGTGCAATATGGAAACGGATAATCCTTTGTAGGTAATGTAGGCTGCGTGCATTCGCTGTACGTTTATGGATAGTTAATGTTCACACAATGATTAGCTCAAAATAAGAAAATTGCATGCTTTTATATTCTGTGAAGTCTAGCATAACATGTTTGTTCTAACCTTTTAAGTCGATTCATCATAAACATGCTTTAATTTCATACTTATTTCACTGACCAAGTTTTGCTAAGAATGGAGAAAATGATGTGCGTGTATGATGAAGACATTTAAAGTTTCTAGAAAGGTTCATTTGCATATCCATACAGTACAATCGGTAAAAAGGTCCCATTACATATGTACTCCGTGACTAGCTTCTTAACTAAAGCTGAATATGTTATAAGTATGTTATTTCCATCTAATATGAACATATTTATGCTTTACCCGTTTGTTCTTTATGCAAGAAATAATACACATTCTAGCTCAAATAATTTATTCCCCAAAATCTTACTTTAATGTTTCCAGAACCATGACCCTAACCTCAAAAAACAAAATTATCATTCCAACACCTTACCATTACAAGACAAAACTAAAAGGACAACATCCAACACCTACGCACCCATCACGCGAGATGTAAATACAATAATAACACTTAACACTACTACCCATACAATACTACCTGCTTTAGACACTGTATTTCCCAGCTCATATTATTTTTGCATAGCAATGGTGCGATTTTATAATCATAAAGTAAAAAACCGAAAGAAATCAAAAGAATGAAGTTTTGTAAATCTTGAACAATAGTTTAATTATCAAAGTTATAAAATAAAAAAAATGTAAGAGGAACTGAAACTATTATGAATTGAATAAAAAACAAATTATGTTCTATTCCAGTCGTAAAGAATCGAATGTTCCGAATGAGTTTTTAAAATAATAATCATCAAATTATAGATCTGGTAAGAGTTTTGAAGTATCAAAATGGCATTGTCTAAAACTCCTTTGAATAATTTACTTTGCTCCCATAATAATAGTCCAATGAGCAATTTATAATTCCAATGAATAATGTATACAAATGTTTGCTCTCAAATAATGTCTCAACACAACATTAAATAGTCTGAAGATTGATGTTGCAACAAGAACATACGAAAAAGTCTGAGTACAATTATCCAGCTCCACGCATTTATACACAGACATAAAGGTGGAAACGCAATTTGCCATTACTTCTACGTGACAACTCTCAAATACCCTACAACGTAAAATAACCCACCTGACCGAACGCATCCAGTGGGATGTTACTTAATTCTTCTAAGAACTCATCAGACTGACCTTTGCAATGGGAAACAGCGTTCAACGTATCAGAGTATTTTCTACTAATATTATTATTAGTAAGTTATCACTAATAATATATTCAAATAGAACATATACACGTACGCAAAACGTAGCTATAGATAATCACTGCAACTTACAGTAATTAATACAATTTACAAAAATATAGACATAATCTTGAACAAAGAAATACACAAAATATAGATATACATAATACCACATACTCATTGACAAATAAGCATCTTAATTCACTGCAATGCTACATTGCACAAACCTAAATTGAACCAAATTAATGCATACGATGGTGACACTGGAGTTAGAACCCAATGCCTCGTCTGTACCTGAAACATTGCTTATTTCGTTCAATATAATGGCTAAAGGGGTTACTAAGAATGTAGCTACGAAAAATTTAGAAACCATTCTTATCACAGACTTATTAACCTGTTATGGAAGCAATTTTATTCTTAAGCTAAATGAATCGAACACTTACGTGCAGTCTTAAGATTTATACCTATCAGTTCCTTCAAGAGCAGACAAAGCAGAGTAATGAGCAAGCACTTAATATTGATGAAGATGTCAATCAATTAATTATATATCCAACCATATAGAACATCTCTTGATTTCTAAATCAGAACAGACCATTGTCAGATTCATACATGTGTTCTTCCTCCATAGCTTAGATTTACAAGTTCTTTAGAAAAGGCATATGAAGAGATTGAAGGTTCACAACACGATTTTGAGCTAAAGAACATTTGCCTATAGTACGACACGACTGTTTACGAGATAACAGCTAATTCTAGAAACGGATGTTTAAGTGTATGAGTTTGTCACAGATAAAGATAATTATTGATGTTGCAGCTAATACGACCTGAGCAACTGTCATACAAACTTGATTCAGAGAGAACTGGTACAAAATGAGTGTTCAGATTGTATAAAAAGACAGGAAAAAAAAATTATATGAAATGTTTCAATTTAACAATATAAAATACTGCCCATTCTCTTTACAGAAGATATTTTTAGTTCTTAGGTGCATCGATAAAACAATCTAAACAATGATACCTTAAAGTAAATCAAAACCAATTATTATGTGATATATTTCTTGATTGCAACAACAAGGGAAATCAGTACATTGTTTCGAGTCACATGGATGTTTACTTAGCATTAAGTATTGTTAGTTCAAATTCAAGGTAAATTAAGAACCGTAAAACATGATTATGTGTGCGTTACAAATCATGAAAATGCACAGTTTGCACGAGATTTGATTAAAACAGAATATAAGGACATTTTTAGAACTTTTTTTGTCATTATCTTATCCAGCACATGTGTACAATAAGACATACAAAATAAAATGTATTTTCGGAGACCACAAGGTAAATGCATTAGATCCTTACGAATAATCAGATTATTTGTTAGAAATCACGTATCACCAAACTAATGCCTTGCTTCCAAAAGATGATTGTGAAAATCTTGAAGATGAAGAATTGAAGGTAACAAATCGATCCAGGTTAGTTTAAACATATTTAATTTGCTATATTAGGCAAAGAGGATCTAGCTACAAATTCTCACTTTATTTAATAATCCATTTCTATTACACAATCAATGGTATCAATTAACACAACATGCCAAGAGGTTTAAAAAAGAAACTAACAATAAATAATCCTTGCTGAATAGTAATGATAAAGGTTCGAAAATGGAGACAAGGATATATATGCAATGCAAGTAAGCATTTATGTTACCAGACTTCGAAAATAATAGAATTTAGTTTGCATTGCAACTACATTACCTCTCAATTAGTGATTAAATTAATTGAGAAAATAACTAATAATGACAACATTGCTTTATATTTATAAGCTAAAGAAGAAATAGCTTGCCTTTGAACTGTGTATTGAGTACAAATGAAAATATAGTGATAATCAGTTTCTGCTTACACGTTTAACCAACAGGTGTATAGAGGAATAGCTATTATGTGATTGTCCTACTGACATGTTGTGAGGTCTTTACATTTGCTTCTGGTCCTGGTGTGACTAATATAATATTTGCTGTACAAATTAGAATGAACGCTATTGTTTTGTGTGGTAGGCCACTATTTTAAATGTTACACCTACATACACATCTGCATAATGGCATCGTGCACACACAAAGACACAGGGACACATCTAAGATTAGTTTATATATTTGGTAGTGTAGGAATGAGCGAAAGGTAATAAGATAGAGAGAGAGAGGGGGAATCGCGAATTTTTTTTTACATGGTGTTGAATGCTACGTGGTGAATGCTGGTAGGTTTGTGGACTAATTTGTTCGAGCTAAATCAGATCATGATGATGTTATCAAGGTTCGCCCTACCTACATATACCTACATATACGTGTATGCACATGGCTATCGATTGTTGTACAAATACTTATGGACATTAATTTTGATTCCAGTTTATAAGTCTCAAACTTGAAAATAGTTGACATTTTGCAGCTTCTAATCCTTCTTGCGAGATGACAAGGCTGAATAACATCAGGTTCGCAGTCAATTTGAGGTTATCACGAGCTTAGCGAACTAAGTCATTTGTGATTGCATCTTTTGGCTCGTTGTCTGCAGGCTTGGGAACATTGTGAATCTTAATCTTTCCCTCATCGACTATAGCTCCAGGGTATTCATTGGTACTCGACAGTATGACTTACAATGGCTTTATTAAGTTGTATTTATGTCCAGGCAAAACAACTGAGACAAATTGTGCCATTGATTGATCTACGACCCACCCAATGGCAGCTCTGAGTCCCTATCTAAACATAGGTAGAACTTTCCCCACAAAATCATAACTAAGGCATTCCTAGATATAAGATGCCAAGACAACAAACTGCATAGTGAGAATGTGTTCCTGATTCCTTTGTTGATTTTTATATGCATTCAATATTCTCAAAGGCGATATATGTGTGCAATCTAAAGTCATTATATGCTTTCGATCGCTCATAACAATACGTGTAAGTAGCACTCAGTCAGGCTCGTAAAGGTGTTAGACATGAATACATGACTAGCATCACCTCTTGTTTTACTCCAGATTTCAACAAAATTACGTTCTATCCTTCGATGTCAGATAGCAACGTGGCAAGGAGGTAGAGATAGTTCAACACCTAAAAGAAGATAAACATTAAAATTCTTATAACGCTGGAATTCAATTTTTATTACTAGACCGAAGAATAAACATACGAAAATATATTGATCCGTCCACTAGATATCTATTTAGCACCACATTCACCAGACTCAGCTTTATTTAGTGTATTGTCATGATATCGCGATGTAATTAAACTCATCTGATGTTGGTCCATAATATGACTGGACAGAAAATCCATGTACAATTCTAATTTGAGATTGTGTTTAATGACTATTTTTTAAACTCTTGTATACTGTGATTTTTATGTTTGTCAGTTTTAAAATCATATTGCTTATTTCTAAGAACATAAAACTCTTGTCTTGATGCACCATTCAATTCATCATACAAAGTTTTAGTACATTCGTATTTTTTTCAATGAATGTTGTATTTCATGCCAATGTGAAAGTTACATAAAAATATAATTATCATAAAAGTTGGAGAATTAGTTATTCGTACTCTGCGGGTAATCGTATCGCCTTTGCCTTTCCGGTACGCACCAACCTCTATACCGTCACAAAAATGCAAATATCACCAAAAAGCGATGCTTTAAAGTAGCAGACACGCCCGCATATCGAACAAGTAATTCATTCGCATCTAAGTAAACTATCACTCCAAATTCATATGACAGAAGTCAAGGTAAATAGAAAATATTGCAGAAACATACAACTATGCACCAAAGACAGCCAAATGTGATATCTGTGGATCCTACAGAAAAATGCTTATCATCACTAACATAATTTTTGAATACGAATAAATAATAATATCATACAGCCTAGAGAAGTTTTACATTGTATATATTCTACCTGCCACTGGTCAACCACATGTCTAACATAGACCCATCCGTGTAGAAATGTTTTGCTTGCTGAATTTTGAAAGAAAACGTTCAAATCGATGTATTTTGTCATGTTCTTGTAGCGGTTAATTCGTTCCGACAGTTGATTAATACTTGTGTAAGAAACTCTATTTACATGATCGAAATATAAACGTCTTAAATACATTTCCTTAGTAATGTATTTTACATCATTTCTGTATTTTAAATGTACTATATGCTTATTTTGGTCAAATTTATCGAGATTATGCTATTAGCGGTTGTAAGACATCAACTGAATGATGCTGACACAAAGCCCTTAAACGTTTCTAAAACGACGCAATTTTAGCAAATTCAGTCAAGCTGCTTATTCCTTGTCCATCCTATCAGGGTAAATCCCATAATGCAGCACCATACTATCTTCCATGATAGGTGAAAATCTGTTTGTCTCGAATTGTTTTATAAATGCATGCATCTCATATATTTTCGAAGCTTCCGTGTACCAAACTTGAGCAACATTTGTATCTGAATGTACCGTTTTCTCGACTATCAACTCCAAAACGTTAGTGTTAAATCTATTGATAAATTATTAATGGCAAAATTATAAACTGAAAATGTTTAATTCATGTGTATATAACTGTGATATAGTCAAAATATTTTGAAGCAATGCAATGTCGAGGGTTTAATATCAGTTCACAGAAAACGTCTTCCTCTTAACTGTGGTCTGATATCTCTCGAGACAACTTCAGTTTTGGTATGTTTGTTATTTATTGCAATTTTATGTAAGTTGGCACACATTGACAATGAGTTATTATAAATAGATTCATTCATTAAGGCTATTCATCCTTGAAAATCACTACTCCATTAATATCACTGCTATTGTTCACGTCGATATGCAAACAAGTGAACATTAATAGTCCTTTTTTGATATTGAAAATGTATTGTAATCAACATGTTGTATGACAACTTAAACAACGTGTATGCGAGGAAGTGTATTCTGACAAAATGAAATATACTTTTTGTTGTCGTTGTTGTTGTTTTGTCCTTCCCTTTATTAAATGTGAAATGCTTGCTTTACTTATTTTCTTGTTCTAGTACAGAAGGTAAACACTTAGGAATATTAGAATGAAACAGATCATTTCGGATTTCGTTTCTGTTCATGAAGCGTTGATGTGAATGTTGGTTGGTAGTTTATAAGGTACGGTTTTAGCCGTTAGGAGTACAGAGTTCGTTTTTGAAAAATGAAAATAAAGTTGGTTGTAACTGATGTAGGAGTTATGCTATTAAAAACAACCACCTATAGTAGGGAAAAGATGTTATTTTTGTTCAAAGCTTTGTTTAGTCTCCTTGGGTGCAATAGTGTTTATAAATCTATATTGTTTGTTTCATGTAGGCTAGGGTGTTAGTTGTTTGTAGAAAAATGATTTTACTTGCTCGTGGTTCATGAGCGTTATATTATTCTTATCCATTGGTGTTAGTTTTAAATAATTTGAGATAGGAAATATGAGATTCAAAATGATCGTGCAAGGTAGAATGTTTGTTACTATTATTTTGTTCTTGTCTGGTGTATGCGTGGTAGTATCCAGGTTGTGTCTACTTTAGTGTTATCTTGTGATATGCGGTGCCATGGATTATTTAGAATAAACGAATGGTGTTCTAAGAGTATATCGAATGAGTCTGAAATGCAAATATCTATACTACTTTCTTTCCTTTTCTCTTTTATACTCCATCCACTAAAAGGAACTCGCTCTTCCTCTTTTAATCTCTACCATATTGAACTAAGTTATTCGTGGTGTGATACTATGAATTTCGTCCAAGTCTGAGATGCGCACATGAAGCTAGTAACAGTATTGATTGATATGGAACCTGAGTAGCAATGATTCTGACAGGCATCCGCAGTGCTTAGACAAATCTGGAGGTACAAAGTCGGTTGCATCTGTTACAGATTATGCACAGTGAATAATTGAAACGTACATAACACAATGTCACAATCTTAGAGGAAAGAGGACGAGTTTCGCTTCACTGACGTAAGTAAGAGACCACTGACAATCTGAATTCATCGTCATATTTAGTTAGTTGTATAACTATTTGTGTGCGTGTCTGTGCGTGTGTGTATGCATATGTATGTGTATATATATATATATATATATATATATATATATATATATATATATATATATATATATATATATATTATCGCGTAGGTGTATTTGTTTTGAAACGTATACCGTAAAAATTAATAAATTCCACGCTTATTTATGTTGAGTTAGCGAAGGTTAAATGGATAGGTGTTATACATGTGTGTCTATATATATATATATAAATATATATATATATATATATATATATATATATATATATATATATATATATATATATATATATACTGGAAAGTTCTAGTAAAATTGTTCTCTTGTTATAGTTAATATCAGGCACACACAAGGATATAAAATGGACAATTATACGATAATCAGATTTAGGATTGAAATTGGTACGCATTCCGATTCTGCATCCCGTTTTGGTATATAGCGCACATATTTCCCTTTGCGAGATACAGGTTAATTTTTGAAGAGAAAAAAATCAAGACCCTTAGGAAGTTTCCATACAACATCTATCATTCGCTGAAACGCACAGTAGCCAGTTCATATATTTTGAATGAAGGCTAATCCACTAACTCGATATATCAAACTGCAAAATGCCTTATACGCCAAGATATAATAAACCACTTATATTAAACAATTTCTAAAGTCTCCTTCCTTCACATCTTTACAATATATACATTGCACTTCGAAATGTATATATTCCTTGTAAATTTATTTGAGAGAGGTGTGATCGTAAGCTTACGTAATAAATTACATTTGTAACATTCTGTAAAATATTGACCCAATCTGAAAACAAAGCAATTTTGATTCAGCAAAGCATCACAGCGTGTTTATCTCTGTTGCCAAGGAAGTAATCGAAATGTTTTTTTTAGAGGCACGAACGGCGTATTACCAAATTTCGTTATCAAAGACTAATTACCATGTCTGACATGTAAAGCAGTTTATGTTTATATATTCTAGCTAGTCCAAAATGAACGTTTAGTTTCTGCTAGTCCAGCTTTTGTAGGCACCCACACTTAAGAGTCTTATTATGGGAAATCTTATATTTTCAGATGTGAAAAATGTAAGGATATAATTTTCACTTGTGAAAATATAGGAATGAACAAAATATGAAAATGATTTAGCCAGTACGTTTCTATATTTCACACGCAAGTATATAATAATACGTTGTAATTATATCATATCAAAATATCTAAAGATAACATTATTTGGTTGAAAGGTTCAATATATGATATACATGTTTTAATTTGATAATTAATTCATATTTTCTTTGAAGCTTAGTAATTCATGTTTTATTTAGGCTTCGTCCAGGGTGGACTGGTAACAGATAACGTTACAAACAGGGGATCTTAAATGGGTAATGATTTTAATTTAATTTATGAAAGGAGTTGCATACATTTAATAATAAATCATTACCTATTGGAGATTTCGTTTATCACCTAGTTTTTCTTCTCATGGGAATATGAGTTACAGAAGAAATAATTTCATTTTTCTGACACAGATTTTGCACGTTTAATTTGTTGCGCGTAAAAAATAACCCAGAAATTTTTTTACTGTTATATAACTAGTAAAATAATTTCTATTTTTGCCAATTATAATTCCAATAGCAACTGTCCTTCCGAATAAATAGAATATGAGACATAATTGTTCAACCCAGACTGTAGATGCATGTTCGATATGATGTCCCATAGTTTTAGTTCGGTTAGTGAAATGTTGAGTGCCTCAATATCACTTTAACTTCTAAGCATTCCAATTTTTGGATATGTGAAGGGATGATTATAGACGCATATATTCCATATATACACTAATGTAATTGTGACCTGATATTTTCATTATTCGATTTGGAACCGTAGCCTATAGTAGACAAAGTCAAATTCGGAATTGCATCACATGAAAAGAGTTTTTCTTACGGCGTAAACATACTATGGTTGGATAACGTTATCTCGGTTTGGAGATCGTTTTAGGTGCAAATTCTTCTGTGGAAAGAGGTGAGTTCTTTTTACTTCCTATAAGTTAACATTTAAATATATAAGGTGGATTCCATGTTAGAGGTATAACCCACCCATTTTCACACTCACGCTATCAATTGACCAATTTCCTTAGTTTTATTCGTGATTGTTTGGTCGTGTTCTTGTAATGGGTTTAAATCCTTCTTACAGCGCATCATAATCTATACATGGAGTAATAAGTCCATGGCGGGGTAAATAGACCATATTCAGACAGGCGTGACCTTTTTACCACAGCCCCCTTTGGGCAGTCTATAAAAAAAAGGGTTAGTTGTAATAGTACAAAAGAAACATATCAGTAGACGGGGTAATGAAATCTTCTCAAGATTACAACAAATCAGTAACGAGAACACTGCGCAAGAATTTCATTGCTTATTTACCAATCCAAATCGCATAAAGTGATATTTAACGCAATGTCTTATAAAATTATGAATCTGCACATGCTATATATATAAAGGGTACAGACAATATATATATATATATATATATATATATATATATATATATATATATATATATATATATATATATATATATATATATATATATATATATATATTGCAGATGAAGAGGATTCAGTCATTCATCTATCATTGAAGATGTGGAATTCGACCAGTGAAAATGGAAATGAAAAAACAGGATGTTAGGACACTGTCCTTGATTGTGTGCACATTTACGTACCTTTTAGTAGGCGCTGCAGTGTTTGACGCACTGGAATCGACATATGAGGGAGAGCAACGTATCATCTTACAAAAAGAGGAAGAAGAAATCCGCACAATTTATAATATCTCCGATGACGATTACGCGATTCTAAAGCGTAACGTCATGAAAACAATACCGTACTACTCAGGGGTACAGTGGAAATTCGCCGGATCCTTGTACTTCTCACTGACGTTGGTAACTGCAATTGGTGAGTCACAACGTTTAATAATCTGTTTGTCTTTATACATCAAAAGGGCGACAGAACCCTGTTTATATTTACCTGACCCCTATTTCATTTTATTATTGTTGATAAGAAAAATAATTTAAGTGCAACAAAGACTTCAGCTCTTCATTATACTACCAATTCTATATATATATATATATATATATATATATATATATATATATATATATATATATATATATATATATATATATATATATAATTAATCAGGTGTCCGTTTGGTAACTGTCTTGTTTGTCCAGTTCTTTATGGCACCAAAAGGACACAGTCAAGGTGGGCATAGTTAATATTCAAACAAAGAGGCAACCAGTCTAGAAAGCCATCTACAAACGATCTATTAGGCTTAACGAGACAATATTTTAACCATCATAGTAAAATCACGATTATTTTTTTAAAAAAATCAATTAAAACTACTCATTTTATTTCAGTAATTCACCAGTAACAAACATTTATTTATAACTACCAGTAATACTAGCGGCAAAGATCAATAATTTCATGTTAATATGCATTATCAAGGAAATTATCTTGCAATATATCTAAATGAGACATTGGCACATTCCACATGATAATGTTATTACACATGGATCTATGCAATCTCACTATTCAAGACGCTATAATTAAGGACTTCATGATCAACATGTGTACATATTAAAACTATCTGAGAAATAAAAATCTTTATAATATCAAATGTATACTTAGTAGCATGGTCTTTCACAAAAACAGAGTTTCTAAATGTGCAAAATTCATTTCACACTATCTTGATATCGTGGGATCTTTAATCAAAACTGCATATGTATTTCGTCCGTTTTTTATGCAGGGTTGTAAATTTGAACATCAACACATATGTGCTGTGCATAGGTGACAAATGAAAAACATATCAATACAATTGCATCTGTGTGCGTGTCATAGGTATTATGCATTAAATAAAGAGCATGGAGAAAGTGGTTAAGATGTCACAGGCAGCACACATTCAACTTTATTAACCAAGGAAGATGTGCATTTCCATGAATATATATATTCTCCAACTAGGTTAAGGAAGACTCCACAAGTTACTCTTTTCATGTGAGAGTTATTCAAATTTTGAAAATAACGTTTAAGCCTCTAACATTTATCGCAGAGTTCTAGTCCGCATGCGCAACACGTGTTCGCTCTGTCAGAATGTACCCATTGTTACTTTTGGGGTACACATATAGGTGGTTTTTATTAACCCAGTTTAGAAGTGATTCATTTTTATCTCTACATGCATTCATACTGCAGCTTCGGTCTCTTCGGACATACTGAATTACAGTTTGGAGTAAAGAAATGAGGATCGACTAAAAAGACCGTTGTATAAATTTGATTGAAAGCGATGGTAAATAACTGGAACCCTATGCAGAATATGCAATGACGAATTTCGCCATTTCTTGAAAGGAAAACAGAAGTCTAGACGGTTTATGGTAACGGACAATGTTTCCATGAAAATTTAAAGTATACACTTAATGGTTCATAGAAAGGTTCCAAAGTAATTATTTTTATGCATTAGTAAAAATTTCTAAATTGTTTCTTTGTCATCTGCACATACAAACATCAATGATTAGACATACAGTCTATACATGTGGCTCTCTTAAAATTCAAAGAATGGTATAAATACTCTACTGTCTAATGTATTATATTCCCTAGAGTGTGGTTAAGTTCGTTCCGAATGGATATGTGTTTATCCCCAAGAGTGTGCTTAAGTTCGTACCAAATCACTGACTTATTAACATATGATATTCGTTTACATATGTTACAATATCAAACAGTTTTCTACAATAATTAAGATCTGCTCGTGTGTCATTAAAGCCACTTTCAACTAGAAAAAAGACATATCACCCTTAAAACATGTCAGTAGTGAATGGGGGCGATTCAGCAACAATGGGAAAGTACATTACGGACCCCCCCCCCCCCGGCCTGTTTAGCGACAAGAATTATAGCGACAATGGGAATTAGTATTACCAGACCCACTTGGGCTTGTTTAGCGACAAGTACTTTGAAATACACCCTGGGCCACTATAGCCACAAGGGAAATGGAAAATGGGACTATTGGGCTTGTATAGCGACAGGGGAAAGTGTGGTATGTATAGCCTCTGACGGTGATAACACAGACAAGAGACAAACACTTATATAACATGTAAAACAAAATTGGGGGTTAGGGAAGAAAGTCAATTTGTTCGAGGCATATGAGGGGTCCTGAAGAGGGCCTTTCGCTTCTTCTGCTTCTTCTAATTTCTTCTTTTTTTCCACCAGCTTCTTATTTTCTCTCCTACACTTTTTCTCTCCTTCTCTTTTTTCCTTTATCCTTTTCTCCTCTATCTGTTTTCTGTCCTCTTCATCCTCCTTCTCCTCCTTTTCTTCTTTCACCAGATCACTTATTATTACTTTTAGCTTTCTTAAATTGTTTATCTCAATCTTCAGTCGATGGGGACTATACGAATAGCGATCCTCGTCCAGTTTAATCAACATCTCCTCTATCATCCCCAAATTGTCGAGCACGTCTTGTAACTTCTTCATTTTGTTAATCTGGTTTGAAGCCATCTTCTTTTCTTTATTCCGTAGAATGGCGCGAATGACAAACGCTGTGAGTTTTACATGGAAAGCACGGACGTGAAGGAAAACATCCCCGTTTTCCTCTTCTCATATTATCTACTATCCACACAGAGGTGAGGAGACAAATAACTAACCACAAGTATACTATCCACACACGCGAAGGAGAAAAAACAAACCCTTTCCATATTATCCACACACGCGAAGAAGCAAAAAACATAACCATAATCTACTATCCACACACGCGAATCAGCAAAAAACATAACTATAATCTACTATCCACACACGCAAAGCAGGAAAATCAAATATACTATCCACACACTCGAAAATGCAAAAACAAAAACATAACCAAAATATACTATCCACACACACGAATCAGCAAAATTAAACCCATAATCTACTATCCACTCACGCGAAGAAGCAAACAACATGACCATAATCTACTATTCACACACGCGAAGAAGCGAAAAACATAACCATAATCTGCTATCCACACACGCGAAGCAGCAAAATCAAATATAATATCCACACACGCGAAAAAGCAAAAAAAAAAAAAGAAAAACACATAACCAAAATATAGTATCCACACACGCGAAGCAGCAAAATTAAACCCATAATCTACTGTCCACTCACGCGAAGAAGCAAACAACATGACCATAATCTACTATTCACACACGCGAAGAAGAGAAAAACATAACCATAATCTACTATCCACACACGCGAAGCAGCAAAATCAAATATACTATCCACACACGCGAAAAAGCAAAAAAAAAAAAAGAAAGAAAAACACATAACCAAAATATACTATCCACACACGCGAAGCAGCAAAATTAAACCCATAATCTACTATTTACACACGCGAAGAAGCAAAAACAATAACTACAATATATTATACACACACGCGAAGAAAAAAATTAAACCCATAATCTACTATCCATACAAGCGAAGAAGCAAATAACATAACCAAAATATACTATCCACACATGTGAAGCAGCAAAATTAAACCCATAATCTACTATCCACTCACGCGAAGAAGCAGAAAACATGACCATAATATAATATCCACACGCGCGAAGAAGCAAAAACCATGACCATAATCTACTGTCTACACACGCAAAGCAGCAAATCAAATATACTATCCAAACACGCGAAAAAGCAAAAAAGAAAAAGGAAATCATAACCAAAATATACTATACAGACACACGAATCAGCAAAATTAAACCCATAGTCTACTATCTACACAAGCGAAGAAGCAAAAAACATAACGAAAATATATATCCACACACGCGAAGCAGCAAAATTAATCCCATAATATATTATCCACACACGCGAAGCAGCAAAAACGTAACCAAAATATACTATCCACACACGCGAAGAAGCAAAAAAATAACCAA
>CM068837.1:17289507-17539507 GCA_028554795.2 Sinohyriopsis cumingii
ATTGAGCCTTGAGCTCATTTTGGAAGGAAAGTCTCGCTTTCCGACGTTGGGAAAGGGAAGGAATACACGTAGAAAAGTTCTACATGGTAGTATACTTGTAAAATACGATCAGGTCAATGACTTTTATTGTATAAAGTAAGGTGATTACCTTTTTGCGTTTCTGTTTGACGGTGAACAGATATAGTCTTTTATGCAAATACCGCTGTATTGCTTCTCTTGGGTACAGTTTTGGAATGGAATTCTAACCCTGGTGTGAAGCGGAATATATTTATTTACAAATGGGGTGAAACTAAATATATTTAACTGGATAGCGCTTGGGATAATAATTACACGAGTCACTGCAATTCCCATACACTCTTTCATGAGACGAGGCAAGCTGAACCATTTTTGACCTACATTGAAATGGCTGAAATATCGCAACATCTCTTTTGGCAAATTAGAAGCGTAACAAATTATTTTACAACTTACTTCCCTTTCAAGATTCCTTATGGAATAGTTTAGTGAGTTTGAAGAAGAGAACTTTACAACAGGTTTTGTTTCTTACTAACAAAAAGCTATTGACGAACCGGAAACGATGTGTTTTCTACATCATTGTCCAAATCATGGAGTTATGTCATAATCGCTTGATGGTGTGCGCAATGCTGCTTGATAGAATCATCAAGGTAAATATTACTTTGACAGTTCGAGTAAACTGTTTTCATAATATGGAAAAGTGAGAATCATTGTTCAGTAAATATCAATAATGTTTCTCTTGAAATGCACTTGGAGGGGGCACAAGAAGAAAAAGTTCGCTTCCCAGTACACGAGTACCTTAGGCTGTTCACAGGAAACTTACACCACCAATACCGCCTACTGTAGCGAATAACAAGAAGCGGACCAATGTAGTAACATTCAGTTCGCTATGGCGTCTGGTATGAGAGAGATCTTGAAGAAAATTTACTTGTATTCGATCCTAGATATGAAAGTGTCACACCCTCCAAAAACAATATGGCAAACCTCCAAAAAAATCATAAATATTTTCTGGTGTGGAATCACGGTAGGTTACAAAAATCATATGTTTACTACTGTAATATCTTAATGCACAAACACCCACACTGGTCTTTCTGTCTATGTATAACGCTTGCCGAACAAGATGTCGCAAGCTCGAAACTCGCCCATCCCAAATTTGTTCTTCTCGTTTTTACTTTGTCTTTTTCGTTAAATTATTGCCCACATTTGTCTTTCTGTTTGTCCCGGCTGCAGAACAAGAGTTCGCGAGATCTAAATTCGCAGTGGCATCCCAAATTTGTTGCTACTCTTTTATTTTTTATGTTCAAACTTTCGTTTAGACTAGTTCCTCCCAGTTTTTGCATTTTTTTTTGTACTTGTTTCATCACGGTTCTAGGACAGGCAGTTAACATAATACAGGTATACAGTCTTGTTTTTATTCAGTGTTTAATAACTTAAATCATTAAATCTACGTACAAAGAACATACTACAGGAAAAACGGTCTTTAGTTCTGTTCTTGCCGAATGTGATTTTCTTTCTTGTTTGATGTAAATTGAGAATCACTTCGTCGTCTGTAATACATGATATTACAGATGCATGATTATATCAATGCAAAACATTAAGACGGCGGAACGCATGCTAAACGCCCCAAGTAAGAACGCAAGAAGCAGGAAGATGTACATACATACATACATACATACATACATGCATTGATGCATGCATGCACGCACGCACGCACGCACACACACACTCACACACACACATAATTACATACATACATAAAAGCAACCAAAAACGTGGCAAAAGCTAATAAATATGTTAAAATATATTACAGTTGCTAGAGCCGATAGAGATAGGGTAGCTGTCATCGTCAATCAATCATATATATATATATATATATATATATATATATATATATATATATATATATATATATATATATATATATATATATATATATATATATATATATATAAGATGTAACGACTGACTGCTGAAGAGACCTCGTTTTTTATGTCCAGATGTGGATGGTCTACAAATGAAAACTGGGGTCTATGTATGAATCAAGTTAATCTATCAGTGAGTATTCAAATTTAGTTTCAAGCCATATCGATACAATATTCCTTAGGAAACGTCTGCACAATTACGCTCCAACATAATTGTTTTTCCAAAACTGGTTTTATCGCAGTTAAACAAACATAAAGTAAAAAAGAAAGAAACCTACTTGTTTCATGAAATCTTTATAATTCTCAGAAGACAAAGATTGTGTTCTTACGAAGAAATTTTAAGAGATACTATAGATAAAGAAGATTGTGTGGAAAAATATAAACAATACTCATCCGCACTAGCTACAAAATGCCTCCCTTTGGATAGCAAATTATTTATTTTGATTAGGAAAGGTTCAACAAACCTGTGAAATACGTCATGCTATTATATCATTGGATAATGTCAACCAATTTCCAGCAAAGAATTTATTGATACCTTTAAGTGACATATACCAATCATTTGCGTAGGTACAGGTCGTGTGTGTGTGTGTGTGTGTGTGTGTGTGTGTGTGTGTAACATTGGAATCTTAATCGAATTAATATATTGAGAAAATTGACTATTGTAAATCCCGTGGTGTCCAATGAGGATCGCAAAATATGATTAAATATAACGTATTTAACATCCTGGAACGATGAAATAATTACAAAGGCAGTGTTGAGAACATATTGAATGAACGACAACTCGATAATCAAGAAAACATTTATAGACTTCCTAATGGAATGTGCCGAATAATGTACCTTACACATAAAGAAACATAAAAATATGACAATTTATATAGTTATTTTTACAGAACGACAATCTTTTATGTATAATAAATACCTTTACGTTAAATGACTTAAAACGTGCGTTATTAATCTTCCCAACATCTATCAAGGTTTTCATGCTGACTATACTGGTGTAATAGTCGACTCCAACTATAATCAAGATATACCTGATCTGCCATCGCATTCTTTTCCTTCAGATCTTGGTCTATGGTGTTCGACTGATTGTGCTTAACAGACTGCATGGACCCAGTTTTTCTGACGCATTGTTGGATGCGGTATAAGCGGGTAGACACGGCATTTAGTCAACACTTGCCATTTTGTTATATCTTTGGTTCTGTAAAAGGCATTTCAAACACAGAACTATGCTAAATTCTTGAAATTGACTTCATCCCTTGAAAATAGTATCGAATCATTGTGCAGAGACTTTGAAGACTTTATAGCATTCCTCTTCTAATTCCAAGCTGAGGTTATAGACTTGAAAAATGCCAAAAAGAGCTTGTACACTTGACCAATTCCAGACTGAGGTTATACACTTGACCAAATCCAAACTGAGGTTATACACTTGACCAATTCCAGACTAAGGTTATACACTTGACCAGTGCCAAACTGAGGTTATACACTTGAAAAATGCCAAAAAGAGGTTATACACTTGACCAATGCCAAACTGAGGTTATACAATTGACCAGTGCCAAACTGAGGTTATACACTTGACCAGTGCCAAACTGAGGTTATACACTTGAAAAATACCAAAAAGAGGTTATACACTTGACCAATTCCAGACTGAGGTTATACACTTGACCAATGCCAAGCTGAGGTTATACACTTGAAAAATGCCAAAAAGAGGTTATACACTTGACAAATTCCAAACTGAGGTTATACACTTGACCAATTCGAGACTGAGGTTATACACTTGAAAAATGCCAAACTGAGGTTATACACTTGAAAAATGCCAAAAAGAGGTTATACACTTGACCAATTCCAGACTGAGGTTATACACTTGACCAATGCCAAGCTGAGGTTATACACTTGAAAAATGCCAAAAAGAGGTTATACACTTGACAAATTCCAAACTGAGGTTATACACTTGACCAATTCGAGACTGAGGTTATACACTTGAAAAATGCCAAACTGAGGTTATACACTTGAAAAATGCCAAAAAGAGGTTATACACTTGACCAATTCCAGACTGAGGTTATACACTTGACCAATCCCAGACTGAGGTTATACACTTGACCAGTGCCAAACTGAGGTTATACACTTGAAAAATGCCAAACTGAGGTTATACGCTTGAAAAATGCCAAAAAGAGGTTATACACTTGACCAATTCCAGACTGAGGTTATACACTTGACCAATTCCAGAGTGATTTTATACACTTGACCAGTGCCAAGCTGAGGTTATACACTTGTCCAATCATACTCTTTAATTGCAGAGCTATCTTTTAAAAACTCTTTTAGTGACTGCGCATGTGAAGATTTCAAATCGCAGCGATCGAATTTTCTGTATTTGATAGTATTATCTGTGTTATCAATTGAAATTATAATCACCTGACAATGAAATGTTACCTTGTATTACAGTTCACGTGGTTTATGCACACCCAAACAGGTATTGATAGCTTATTTTACAATTCATATGGCGTACGTACACCCAACCATGTACGGTTTGCTTGTATTGCAATTTATATAATTTTACTTCAAATGTCATTGCCATAATACACGATCGCAATCGTTGTGGGGATTATTGGAATAAATAGTTGTATATTTTACCAGTATTTAATAAGATCTCTTAGATAGTGTTGTGGCTTTATAGCCAGAGACGTACGAAGAAAAAACGATTGCAATGCCCACTAGTATAAAATATCTTAAAATGCAATAACAGCATTACTAATTTCACAAGTTCCTTAAGCATTATTATATAAGAGAAATCAATTGGAAGGACATGATGTACCTTCTGTTGTCAGAAATAAATCTGGAAACTAAGAGTAGTTTGTAGACGAGGAAATGTTACTTTCAAGATGAATGCCATCACAATTTTATTAAACGCACACGCGAACAATGGATATAAGCAACATAATAACTAGATTAGTAATTAGAAATGTTAAACGCATGAACAACATAAAAGGAAACACCTGTAAATAGTATGCTCATCAGTCTTGTTTTAACTATTACTGGTGCATTCGGGTAGGTCATCAAAATATGACCACAAACACTCTGACACACAACTATATCTCCCAAATACGACAACAATCACTTTGACACACAACCAAGTCTCCCAAATATGACTGCAATCACTTTGGCACACAACCATGTCTCCCAAATATGACATCAACCAGTTTGGCGTACAAACATGTCATCAAAATATGACTTCAATCGTTTTGGAATACAAACAGGTCATCAAAAAATGGCTGCAATCACTTTGGTACACAATTATGTATCCCAAATATGACTACAATCGATTTGGAATACAAACAGGTCATCAAAATAGGACTACAATCACTTTTGGAATACAAACAGGTCATCAAAATATGACTACAATCACTTATGCATAACATAGGCAATGAACATATGAATACAATTATCTTGGCATACATCTATGTCATCACTATATGTATCAATATGAACATTCAGTAGAATCTACAATACTATTGAAGGTTCCAAGATAGGTGTCGGTTTATACTGTGCTTGTACATATGGATAAATCACAAAAAATATGATTATTTTTATCTTGACATACAGACAGGTCCCGATATGAGACTCACATCAATTGGGAACACGGATATGACATCAAAATACGATTTTTATAAATTTGGCATAAATATAGATCACATAATAATAATAATAATAATAATAATAATAATAATAATAATTATTATTATTATTTTTATTATTATTATTATTTAATATACATATTGGTCACCAAATAATGACGGCTATCCAAGTGGACAAACATGTAGGTCACCAAAATCTGATGATTTTCACTTATGCATACATACTAGCCACCAACATATGCTTACTTTTTCTTGAGCATATATATAGTGCGCCAATATTAGTTTACTATCATTTGGTGTGTGTATATATATATATATATATATATATATATATATATATATATATATATATATATATATAAATATAATTACTACTATCTGCGCATACAGACAAGTCAACTAAAAATGATTACTATCATCTGAGCATACAGACAGGTCGACCATCTGGTCGTACAGTCAGATCAACGAAATGTCATCAGTGTCATCTGAGCATACATACAAGTCTACCAAATATGATTACTTCCATTTACAGATCACCCGAATATCATCATTATGATCTGAGCATACAGCCAGGTCAACCAAATAGTATTGCTACCATCTAAACATACAGCCAGGTCAACCAAATATCATTACTACCATCTGAGTATACCGACCGGTCAACATAATATAATCACTATCGTCTGAGTAATACAGATATGATTAAAACCTTCCGAGCTTACAGACCGATCAACCAAAAGAGATTATTACCATCTGAACATACCGACAGATCAACCAAATATTATCACTATCATCTGAACATACAGACAGGTCAACCAAATATAATCACTATCATTTGAGCAATACTGACAGGTCAACCAAATATCATTACTACCATCTGAACATACCGAGAGGTCAATCAAACATCTTTACTGCCATCTGAGCATACCGACATGTCAACTAAATATGATTACTACTATCTGACCATACCGACAGGGCAACCAAATATGATTATTACCCTCTGAGCATACCGACTGGTCAACCAAATATAAATGAAATTATTAGGAATATTAAAAGCATAAAAGCAGTAGAATACACAACACTCTTGCACTTTCTAAAAGAAGCCGCAGATTAGTTCTGTCTTTTAGGACATTTTCTCGGGAGTATGATTGACAATATAACTGACAACCTGATTTTTAACATACCAATATTGACAACATAGTTGACAACATAATTAGCAAATATGTAACATGTTTATCATCAGGGCCTGAAAGTTGGCAAAAATGGAAAATTCCTGGAAACAGCATCATGGTTCACAACTGAGCAAAATGGTTGACAACATTTGGCGACATAAATGAGGGTGGGAAAACAATAGAAGAAATTCCCGCACAGGAAAGTGAATTTGAACTGTGAATTTTGATGGTTGGACAGTGTTTAGAGTTTTCTTTAACAGTGAAGATTGTAAAATGAGTCACGGGTACATTGTTATTAAAAGTGTGTTCATACTGTGGTGAATATAAAACTATTAGAATTGTAGATGGCGCAAGTATCAATTAAAAAATCATAATGTGAGTTGGTGATATTTATATTTACGGAGCATCTCTCTCCAGCTTCTGTGCTAAAGTCTTGTTCATAACATGTCTATGTATACTTTTTTTTGTTTGTTTTTCTTGCATTTTGCTTTGTCCTGTTATTATTATTTTTTTTGGGGGGGGGGGCACCAGACAGTTGCCCCCCCCCCCACTTAGCCAAAGTTTATAAAAGGTTTATGTGTGTTTGTTACACCCAAAGGTGTGTTGTTTGTGTTGTTATTTTGGAAATTTTGGAGAATCGCTTCGTTAGAAATTTCGATTGGGGTATTTCTGTGTTCCCTAGTGTATCTATAGGGTTGTTCATCCGAAAGTGGTTTCTATTACCCTTTCGGAGTTCCTTCCCTTTTTATTTGTCGACCTTGCTAGGGTCGCCTATGTCCCGTGTTTGCTATGTGTATGTGTTATATGTCTGTAGTTGCTATATTGTGTTTCCGTGTAGGGACACCAATTTTTCCAAATTAAATAACCCCAAGTTGTCCTGACTTTCTCCTTGCTTACATCAGGAGAAAAATATTCAATTTTGAAATTTGGGCGAAGAGCGTTTTTTCATAGAAACTATTTAAAACCTTAGTGGTTTGTATGTGTGTGCTGAAACACTTTCGCAGATAGGAAGGGATAGGCCTTGCCCGATTTGGGGTTTATACTTCATTTATTTGTTGTATATCTCCCATCTAGAGCATGTCCACCCATTTTAAATATCCCAAAAGGTCGAAAAAAAAATTCTCAATAGTCTTCCCTTTCGGGGTATTGGCGCAGCATTATAGCTGCACTATGTTAGTATGTGTAAAGGAAGAAGAAATAAAGGGAGGGGTACATGTAATCTAATGAGGGTATATCTATAAGTTATTTTGTCCATTCCTTGAGGGTTCTTTTTCCACACTCTTTTATGGGCCTGTTCACTTCGCGTAGCGCCATGTGACACAGCCCCATAACGTCCTTGTCTGTACTTTCCTCAAGGGGGACTCCTATACTACTTATCTATTATTATTACCTGACCACACGCTTTCATTGTGGTAACTATATACTCTGTGATCTTGTATAATGTGCTTTTATTAAAATTTCCATCTATAAATAATATATTTTGAGGTTTATATGTGTCATATTTCCTAATTTCTGCTATTACCCTTTCTCTATCTTCTTTTGTCTGTGTGCATTCTATTAGTGTGTCTTTTGCTAAAGGGTAATATTTTACACAGTGGATATTTGGGCGGTACTCTGACCATGCGCCGTCTCGCTGCAGCCTCTCCCGTCAACCATGCATCATGCATGTATTTGAAGGAGAGGCTTTGAATCTTTATGGAGCCTAGTTTAGACCAGTGCCCCCATGCTCTCTTCCAATTGACATACATGTGCTCCTTTTCAGTTTTGCATGGTAGTTTCCCTGTTATATCATTTCTAATCCAATCGTAAGTAAGTTTCTCTTCTGTTTCCCACAATTCCTTCCTATCCCTATATTTTAATAATAAGTCTTTGATGTTTTTAAATTGCCTCGGACTTTCTAACAATTTGGTAAATTTGTTATTTTTGTATATATCTACCCTATTTCTCAAAATGAAGCCGAACCAATATGTATATATTCCTTCCCACGGTAGTTTGGGGTCCGCATTTAATTTTTAAACATATTAATAATATTGGTTATTTAAATAAGTATAGGGCTGGGTAGACCAATCCCGCCCCCATTTCTTTAGCTCTGTATAGGGTTTCCTTATTAATATAATGCAATTTAAAGTTCCATATATATTTAATTATCTGATTATCTATATTGTTTAATGTAACGTTACTTATATCAGTGGACTTCATAATATAATTTAAATTGGTATACATATATGTTTTGGCCACTTGGGCCCGTTCCATGATGCATAGTGGCGTTAGTGCCCAGATATCAACCTTTCTTTTAAACTCATTTTCCATTTTTTTACAGTTTTCTTTTTCCTCATTTGGTCCAAAATATATCCCTAATGCTTTGACTGTCTTTTTGAACAGGTGTGCCGGTAAATCTGAGTGCTTACCACGCCAGTTGCCTATCTCTAAGATTTCTGTTTTATCATGGTTAATTTGCGATCCTGATGCATTACCGAATTTTTCAAATTCCTTAATTAAGTGTTTAAAGGAATTGGGATCTTCTATAAAGTTTGTGCAATCGTCTGCATGTTGTAACATTTTCACATCATCTTTCATGTTTGGAAATTTTGTACCTTTTATACCTCTGTTGAGTTTTATGCTGATACTTAGCATTTCGATTGCTATTACGTATAATAGCATGGATAGTGGGCATCCTTGCCTCACTGATCTTTGGATATCAAATTTATCTGTCGTGGCTCCATTACCTGTACTTTAGAGGTTATATTATTATACAATATTTTAGTCCATTTTCGGAAGTTTTCTCCGTAGCCAAATTTTTCTAGGACTTTTTGTATATAGTTGTGTTCAAGTCTGTCGAATGCTTTTTCTTGGTCAAAAAGTACCATGGCAGCTTTTTTCCCATTGTCCTGTAGATAGTCTATGATTGTTCTTATGTTTAATATATTATTTTGGATTTCTCTCTTTTTAGGTCCACATGTTTGATGTATGTTTATGATTTGGTCCAACCCTTTTTTCATTCTATTTGATAAAAGTTTGCTTAAAATCTTGTAATCATTATTTAGGAAGGAGATGGGCCTCCAATTTTTTAGGTCATCTCTTTCCCCTTTTCCTTTATATATTAATATTATGATTCCCTCCCTCATTGTTTCAGGCAGTTTGTTATCTTTAAGTAATATATTATTGTATAACCATTCAATATGGGCGACAACTCTCCACAGAATTTCATATAGAAATCCGCGGAGAGTCCATCTCCTCCTGGTGATTTCCCTTTGTTTGGTGTTAGGGTACTTTCTCTTATTTCTTCCTGCTAGATGAAATCTTCACATAAGTATTTATGTTCTGACGATATCACCTCGCAGGGGATTTTTAAAAAAATATTCATCAATTAAATCTCCTGTAATGTTTTGTGATTTATATAGATTAGTGTAAATTTTTTTAATATATTCCATGATTTCTCCCTGATCTGTTGCTATCTTATTTTCTGCTACTTTTAATTGGTCTAGTATTTTTTCTCCCCCCCCCCCTTCCTTCTTTCTTCCCTTTTATATAGTCCTTCTGCCTTTTTATCGATTTGGGTAAATTTTCCCGCTCTGATTTCCTTTCCTCTAATTTCTTACCGTATAATTTCGTCTAATCTTTTTTTCCGCTTGGCTTCTAATTCTTTATTGTTTCTTTTATTAAGTTGAAATTTAATTGCCTCTATTTCCATTTTCAATTTTTTACTTTTACTATTTGAAAATTTTATTGCAATTTCTTTAAATTTCTTTTTTAGAGTTTCCCATTCTATCATAATATCTAAATTTTCTTTTTGTTTAAAGTTCTCTATTTCCTGTTTAATTTCATTTATAAAGTTTGTATCTTTTAATAATGAGTTGTTGAGCATCCACCTCCCATTTCCCCATCTTTTCTTATTTGTAATTTCCATAGTCATATATATAAGTTTATGGTCTGAAATTTTAAAATTTACTATCCCAGCTTCTTTGTATAATTTTTCATTGTAATTGATACAGAGAAATTTGTTTAACCTACCTCTTTTATTTATTTTATAATCATATGTGTATTCTTTTCTTAGTAAGTTTACCCTTCTATATATGTCTATTAAGTTGTGTTTCTTGATGAAAAATTCCATTTCCGGTTTGATTCTTATGTCGTTTGGTGCTAGGTCCCCCTCCCTGTCTATATTTTCACCTACCCAATTAAAATCCCCCCCATAATTACATTTTCCATGGAAAACTTTTCCAGGTATTTTGGCAACTTTTCTAAAAATATTTTCTTGTGATTTCTACTAGTTGGCATAAATATATTTAAAAAGTGAGTTTTTTCTATGAATGTATGTAGGAGTCTTCCTTTGAAATATTTTCCTTCCTCTACTCTTTCCCAATTCAACCCCCTTTTATTTTTTTATAAGAGTCGCTACTCCCCCTTTAACATCATTTCCTTCGTAATCGTTCATCAAGAGTATGCCATCTAAAAAACTTTCCCACAGTATTCTGTTTTCATTATTAAACCCACTGTGCGTTTCTTGAATAAAAATTAAATCATATTTTAGGTCTTTTGGAAACTTTAGTATTTTATCTTTATTAATCCTATTAACATTAACAGACAGGAGCTGTAAGTTTATTCCTTCCATTCCTGTCTCTTACCAGGGTGTCGCATTGATGGTTATACCTTAAAATTTTGTTTATCTTTAAATAATTTTGTTTCATTGGGACTATATTGAAATTTGCGGGATGGGGGCACTGGTTTCCCCACCCCCCTCAGATGAACTGGGTGTAATTTCAATTTCTGGTGTTAGTGTGTTTGTTGGAGTTGTTTCTTGCAGTGTACTGTTTATTCCATCAGTTGTTTCGGTCCTAATTGTTTCTTTTGTCTCTTCATTTGTAGTGTGTTCTTCTGTATCCATCTCTTTTCCTGTTTCATATTCTGATTCATCTTCTTGGTTATTTCCATGGTCAGTTTCCTCATCAGTAGCATTTGTTTTTCCCTCTCACTCTCTTGATCTGTTTCCTCATCTGTTTCTTCTTCACTTATCTTTTTTTTGTTTGGTTTGGGTCTTTTGACTGGCTTCTTTTATGGGTGATATAGCCCTCTCTTGGGGGGATATAGAATCCGCTTTCCTCCTTTTCCTATTTCTCCTAGGTGGAGGTGTGGCTGTTAAGGGCGTGGCTGCTATGTTTTCATTTTCTTCTTCCTTTTGGGTTGATTCAATCTCAAGACCCTCGAATTTGTTTTTGGTGTTTACATCTGTTTCCATTGCCTGTGTGGGAACCCTTCCGGTTTTGTTGGGACTTAGAAACTGCTCCCACTCTAGTGTTTTCTGTCCTTCTATGTGGGTTATGTCGAGTTCCGGTAGTGTTTGAATCACTTCTTCTGTTTCTTTTCCTTCCCTCACCTGCTTTACAAGCTTGAGTATCTCCGAAATTTGTTCTAGGTTTCCCATTTGTTGTTGTTGTTGTTGTTGACTCTGAATCCAGACCAGTTACGATTGCTGTGTGATTGGTCATTGAGGAACCTTTGTTCAAGTCTTCCAGTGCACATATTGGCATTAGAGGATGAGATTTTCATGCATATTGCAGACCCGTGGACTTGCAAGATGTGTTTATTGTCATAGAATGGCTGACAGCGAGTGGCATGATTTCATCTGACGCAAAAATGCACCTGTGTTTCATTTTTGCCGGAAAGATATCCTTGTTTCCTCAGGAAAATAAATAAATAACAACAGCAAGAAAAAGAACAAGAAAATAAAATCATGGCACATTCCAACTGGATGGGAACAGGTGCATCCGGGAGGGTATTGTTCATTAGGCCGATCTGAAAATGTAACCATAAATCGTAGTCATGTGTTCTTAGTAATCTATCAATCTCATCTATACCTGTTCCTGGAACTTCAGAGTAAGTTATTAATCTCCGCTATACAATTTTCTGGAACTTATATATAACCACCATAAACTACATTGATAAACAAGAATGTAAACAAGAAAAAAAAACCATGAACTATCTAATAACGACGATAATAATAATAATAATAATAATAATAATAATAACAACAACAATAATAGCTGTGACACAATAATACGAATTTCGCTTAATTTTTAAACTCAATCTATATTTCATCTAATTCTTTGCTTATATATCTAAGTGAATTCTTGCTATTATTATTATTATTAGTATTAGTATTATTATATCGTTTGTTTTTATTCATGCATATATTTGATTGTTTCGTAATGGCTCCCTTATCTCCTTAATAGTTTGTATATGATGTGATCCAAAACAACGATAAACCTGACCTGAACCAATTAGAGATTATTTTGATCTGTTTTATGGTGCCTTATGTCAGAATAAGGTCAGTTGTGCCTGACATATCGTCAGGCTTGCTTAGATATATTAAAATAAGAAATATACCAGTCGGAAACAATATGGTTGATGGAGGGAAACAACATCTAAGATGCATGAAGCCTTTAATTACCAAGGCATGCAAGAATGCTGTCTTGTTTGGACCGTGTGGTAGCACCTTCCTAAACTTTCATGCACAGCACATATTTTATTAATACTTTAGTTTTCCTAGCATCATAACATAATCAGAGAACTGTCGAAGAGAGCAGGTAGAGCAACAGACTGTTAATATCGTTATGGCAAGGACATTTCTCCGGTGGGGGATTCAAATCTTCCGAGTAAAAATGAATTTCCATCGAATGGCATACTGTCTGATCCATGTGATTGTCACACAAAGTGTGTACGCCGAAAACTGTGTCTGTAATCCTGTGATAAACATAAGAACATCAGACATCGTCCGTGATTTAACGAACAAAACTATTGTGTCTGTGACAACTCAACTCCAATCTCATCACAACCGAGCGGAAACAATGCCAAGATTGCTGAGTGAGCTTACCTTGGGGTCTTTGTTTGCCTTTATTTGCAATGAACTTAATCAGAAAATACTGTCGTTGAATGGGTCTCAAACGCACAAGCGCGACAAATAATTTTCTACCAATCAAACTAAAGACCAGGCACTTACCACCAAACTCTAATTTCACAAATTCACTTTCTTTCTTTCATCCCATTTCCGTGATTTATCAGTATGTAATTGAAATTTCTATGACGACATTTTACATCACGTGCAATAAAAGAAAAGTCAAACACCTAATGAATATCAATTTACTTTTCTGTTTTATTATTTACACTTATACTTGATAATTTCAATATATTAAGGAATCAGAGCGAGGCGAAGGTACGAAACTAAGCAACGCTATCATATGATCCTGCGAATAACGTTCAGTTACACTACTTTAAAAATAATCACGCTCATTACTCGGCTTGAGAGGTATACGGCGCAACCTAATGTCTATTACATAATCAAATAAATATATTAAAATATATGAACGGAGAATTAAAACAACAGATAGCTTACTTCGCTCATATTACCACTCTTCAGAAAGGCACTCGTCTGAGAATTAGCACAGGCTTAATACCAGTGGTCATGAATCAGAGCGATATGCTACAGTGTGAAGACAGGTTTACTACAAGTGGTCATGAATCATAGAGATCTGCTACAGTAGGATCAGAGGACTCATACCAGTGGTCATATATCACAAATATGATGCACTAATGAAATATTGCTTTCCCGATTCGGGATTGTTAACGTATGATTCAAGAAGCATAAAACCACACACGTTAGATCATTCAAGAAGTCAGAGACATGACCAGTCACTCCCATCTAACTAAAAGTATAATTCATGATCGCATAACAAACACCTAAAATAATATATTTGAACAGAAGGGTTACAACCTACACTGTAAATATCAACTACGTTCAAGGCGGGCTCCAATTTAGCCGTTGATTCCTAATGCGCTGTGTGGTACTTAAAAATTCCAGCTTCTTCGCGCCGTGATGGTCATCAACGCAGTCAAATATTTGTCAATGGAGAAGAAGAGTTATACGTTCTGTCCGCTTTGTCTTTTTGTGACACTGAAATTTGAATTATGCACTCTTTCACCTTCGATTATTTTAATCCTCTGATTTTGTACTATAGTGTTTATTCTGTTCGGATCATGGCAAATGCTATGTTATTTTCCTTTCTTTTTCTGTCCGCTTTGAGCCTTGAGCTCATTTTGGAAGGAAAGTCTGGCTTTCCGACGTTGGAAAAGGGAAGGAATACACGTAGAAAAGTTCTACATGGTAGTATACTTGTAAAATACGATCAGGTCAATGACTTTTATTGTATAAAGTAAGGTGATTACATTTTTGCGTTTCTATTTGACGGTGAACAGATATAGTCTTTTATGCAAATACCGCTGTATTGCTTCTCTTGGGTACAGTTTTGGAATGGTATTCTAACCCTGGTGTGAACCGGAATATATTTATTTATAAATGGGGTGAAACTGAATATATTTAACTGGATAGCGCTTGGGATAATAATTACACGAGTCACTGCAATTCCCATACACTCTTTCATGAGACGAGGCAAGCTGAACCATTTTTGACCTACATTAAAATGACTGAAATATCGCAACATCTCTTTTGGCAAATTAGAAGCGTAACAAATTATTTTACAACTTACTTCCCTTTCAAGATTCCTTATGGAATAGTTTAGTGAGTTTGAAGAAGAGAACTTTACAACAGGTTTTGTTTCTTACTAACAAAAAGCTATTGACGAACCGGAAACGATGTGTTTTCTACATCATTGTCCAAATCATGGAGTTATGTCATAATCGCTTGATGGTGTGCGCAATGCTGCTTGATAGAATCATCAAGGCAGATATTACTTTGACAGTTCGAGTAAACTTTTTTATAATATGGAAAAGTGAGAATCATTGTTCAGTAAATATCAATAATGTTTCTCTTGAAATGCACTTGGAGGGGGCACAACAAGAAAAAGTTCGCTTCCCAGTACACGAGTACCTTAGGCTGTTCACAGGAAACTTACACCACCAATACCGCCTACTGTAGCGAATAACAAGAAGCGGACCAATGTAGTAACATTCAGTTCGCTATGGCGTCTGGTATGAGAGAGATCTTGAAGAAAATTTACTTGTATTCGATCCTAGATATGAAAATGTCACACCCTCCAAAAACAATATGGCAAACCTCCAAAAAAATCATAAATATTTTCTGGTGTGGAATCACGGTAGGTTACAAAAATCATATGTTTACTACTGTAATATCTTAATGCACAAACACCCACACTGGTCTTTCTGTCTATGTATAACGCTTGCCGAACAAGATGTCGCAAGCTCGAAACTCGCCCATCCCAAATTTGTTCTTCTCGTTTTTACTTTGTCTTTTTCGTTAAATTATCGCCCACATTTGTCTTTCTTTTTGTCCCGGCTGCAGAACAAGAGTTCGCGAGATCTAAATTCGCAGTGGCATCCCAAATTTGTTGCTACTCTTTTATTTTTTATGTTCAAACTTTCGTTTAGGCTAGTTCCTCCCAGTTTTTGTATTTTTCTTTGTACTTGTTTCATCACGGTTCTAGGACAGGCAGTTAACATAATACAGGTATACAGTCTTGTTTTTATTCAGTGTTTAATAACTTAAATCATTAAATCTACGTACAAAGAACATACTACAGGAAAAACGGTCTTTAGTTCTGTTCTTGCCGAATGTGATTTTCTTTCTTGTTTGATGTAAATTGAGAATCACTTCGTCGTCTGTAATACATGATATTACAGATGCATGATTATATCAATGCAAAACATTAAGACGGCGGAACGCATGCTAAACGCCCCAAGTAAGAACGCAAGAAGCAGGAAGATGTACATACATGCATACATACATACATACATACATACATACATGGATGCATGCATGCACGCACGCATGCACACACACACACACACATAATTACATACATACATAAAAGCAACCAAAAACGTGGCAAAAGCTAATAAATATGTTAAATATATTACAGTTGCTAGAGCCGATAGAGATAGGGTAGCTGTCATGTCAATCAATCATATATATATATATATATATATATATATATATATATATATATATATATATATATATATATATATATATATATAAGATGTAACGACTGACTGCTGAAGAGACCTCGTTTTTTATGTCCAGATGTGGATGGTCTACAAATGAATACTGGGGTCTATGTATGAATCAAGTTAATCTATCAGTGAGTATTCAAATTTAGTTTCAAGCCATATCGATACAATATTCCTTAGGAAACGTCTGCACAATTACGCTCCAACATAATTGTTTTTCCAAAACTGGTTTTATCGCAGTTAAACAAACATAAAGTAAAAAAGAAAGAAACCTACTTGTTTCATGAAATCTTTATAATTGTCAGAAGACAAAGATTGTGATCTTACGAAGAAATTTTAAGAGATACTATAGATAAAGAAGATTGTGTGGAAAAATATAAACAATACTCATCCGCACTAGCTACAAAATGCCTCCCTTTGGATAGCAAATTATTTATTTTGATTAGGAAAGGTTCAACAAACCTGTGAAATACGTCATGCTATTATATCCTTGGATAATGTCAACCAATTTCCAGCAAAGAATTTATTGATACCTTTAAGTGACATATACCAATCATTTGCGTAGGTACAGGTCGTGTGTGTGTGTGTGTGTGTGTGTGTGTTTGTGTGTGTGTGTGTGTGTAACATTGGAATCTTAATCGAATTAATATATTGAGAAAATTGACTATTGTAAATCCCGTGGTGTCCAATGAGGATCGCAAAATATGATTAAATATAACGTATTTAACATCCTGGAACGATGAAATAATTACAAAGGCAGTGTTGAGAACATATTGAATGAACGACAACTCGATAATCAAGAAAACATTTATAGACTTCCTAATGGAATGTGCCGAATAATGTACCTTACACATAAAGAAACATAAAAATATGACAATTTATATAGTTATTTTTACAGAACGACAATCTTTTATGTATAATAAATACCTTTACGTTAAATGACTTAAAACGTGCGTTATTTATCTTCCCAACATCTATCAAGGTTTTCATGCCGACTATACTGGTGTAATAGTCGACCCCAACTATAATCAAGATATACCTGATCTGCCATCGCATTCTTTTCCTTCAGATCTTGGTCTATGGTGTTCGACTGATTGTGCTTAACAGACTGCATGGACCCAGTTTTGCTGACGCATTGTTGGATGCGGTATAAGCGGGTAAACACGGCATTTAGTCAACACTTGCCATTTTGTTATATCTTTGGTTCTGTAAAAGGCATTTCAAACACAGAACTATGCTAAATTCTTGAAATTGACTTCATCCCTTGAAAATAGTATCGAATCATTCTGCAGAGACTTTGAAGACTTTATAGTCTTCCTCTTCTAATTCCAAGCTGAGGTTATAGACTTGAAAAATGCCAAAAAGAGGTTATACACTTGACCAATTCCAGACTGAGGTTATACAATTGACCAGTGCCAAACTGAGGTTATACAATTGACCAATGCCAAACTGAGGTTATACAATTGACCAATGCCAAACTGAGGTTATACAATTGACCAATGCCAAACTGAGGTTATACACTTGACCAATTCCAAAAAGAGGTTATACACTTGACCAATGCCAAACTGAGGTTATACACTTGACCAATTCCAGACTGAGGTTATAAACTTGAACAGTGCCAAACTGAGGTTATACACTTGAAAAATGCCAAAAAGAGGTTATACACTTGACCAATTCCAGACTGAGGTTATACACTTTACCAATTCCAGACTGAGGCTATACACTTGACCAGTGCCAAACTGAGGTTATACACTTGAAAAATGCCAAAAAGAGATTATACAATTGACCAATTCCAGACTAGGTTATACACTTGACCAATTCCAGACTGAGGTCATACACTTGACCAGTGCCAAACTGAGGTTATACAATTGACCAAAGCCAAACTGAGGTTATACAATTGACCAATACCAAACTGAGCTTATACAATTGACAAATGCCAAACTGAGGTTATACAATTGACCAATGCCAAACTGAGGTTATACACTTGACCAATTCCAAAAAGAGGTTATACACTTGACCAATGCCAAACTGAGGTTATACACTTGACCAATTCCAGACTGAGGCTATACACTTGACCAATTCCAGACTGAGGTTATAAACTTGACCAGTGCCAAACTGAGGTTATACACTTGAAAAATGCCAAAAAGAGGTTATACACTTGACCAATTCCAGACTGAGGTTATACACTTGACCAATTCCAGACTGAGGTTATACACTTGACCAGTGCCAAGCTGAGGTTATACACTTGTCCAATCATACTCTTTAGTTGCAGAGCTATCTTTAAAAAACTCTTTTAGTGTCTGCGCATGTGAAGATTTCAAATCGCAGCGATCGAATTTTCTGTATTTGATAGTATTATCTGTGTTATCAATTGAAATTATAATCACCTGACAATGAAATGTTATCTTGTATTACAGTTCACGTGGTTTATGCACACCCAAACAGGTATTGATAGCTTATTTTACAATTCATATGGCGTACGTACACCCAACCATGTACGGTTTGCTTGTATTGCAATTTATATAATTTTACTTCAAATGTCATTGCCATAATACACGATCGCAATCGTTGTGGGGATTATTGGAATAAATAGTTGTATATTTTACCAGTATTTAATAAGATCTCTTAGATAGTGTTGTGGCTTTATAGCCAGAGACGTACGAAGAAAAAACGATTGCAATGCCCACTAGTATAAAATATCTTAATATGCAATAACAGCATTACTAATTTCACAAGTTCCTTAAGCATTATTATATAACAGAAATCAATTGGAAGGACATGATGTACATTCTGTTGTCAGAAATAAATCTGGAAACTAACAGTAGTTTGTAGACGAGGAAATGTTACTTTCAAGATGAATGCCATCACAATTTTATTAAACGCACACGCGAACAATGGATATAAGCAACATAATAACTAGATTAGTAATTAGAAATGTTAAACGCATAAACAACATAAAAGGAAACACCTGTGAATAGTATGCTCATCAGTCTTGTTTTAATTATTACTGGTGCATTCGGGTAGGTCATCAAAATATGACCACAAACACTCTGACACACAACTATATCTCCCAAATACGACAACAATCACTTTGACACACAACCAAGTCTCCCAAATATGACTGCAATCACTTTGGCACACAACCATGTCTCCCAAATATGACATCAACCAGTTTGGCGTACAAACATGTCATCAAAATATGATTTCAATCGTTTTGGAATACAAACAGGTCATCAAAAAATGGATGCAATCACTTTGGTACACAATTATGTATCCCAAACATGACTACAATCGATTTGGAATACAAACAGGTCATCAAAATATGACTACAATCACTTTTGGAATACAAACAGGTCATCAAAATATGACTACAATCACTTTTGGAATACAAACAGGTCATCAAAATATGACTACAATCACTTATGCATAACATAGGCAATGAACATATGAATACAATTATCTTGGCATACATCTATGTCATCACTATATGTATCAATATAAACATTCAGTAGAATCTACAATACTATTGAAGGTTCCAAGATAGGTGTCGGATTATACTGTGCTTGTACATATGGATAAATCACAAAAAATATGATTATTTTTATCTTGACATACAGACAGGTCCCGATATGAGACTCACATCAATTGGGAACACGGATATGACATCAAAATACGATTTTTATAAATTTGGCATAAATTTAGATCACATAATAATAATAATAATAATAATAATAATAATTATTATTATTATTATTTTTATTTTTATTATTATTTAATATACATATTGGTCACGAAATAATGACGGCTATCCAAGTGGACAAACATGTAGGTCACCAAAATCTGATGATTTTCACTTATGCATACATACTAGCCACCAACATATGCTTACTTTTTCTTGAGCATATATATAGTGCGCCAATATTAGTTTACTATCATTTGGTGTGTATATATATATATATATATATATATATATATATATATATATATATATATATATATATATATATATAATTACTACTATCTGCGCATACAGACAAGTCAACTAAAAATGATTACTATCATCTGAGCATACAGTCAGGTCGACCATCTGGTCGTACAGTCAGATCAACGAAATGTCATCAGTGTCATCTGAGCATACATACAAGTCTACCAAATATGATTACTTCCATTTACAGATCACCCGAATATCATCACTATGATCTGAGCATACAGCCAGGTCAACCAAATAGTATTACTACCATCTAAACATACAGCCAGGTCAACCAAATATCATTACTACCATCTAAGCATACAGACAGGTCAACGAAATATCATTACTATCATCTGAGCATACAGCCATGTCAATCAAATATCATTACTATTATCTGAGCACACAGACAGGTCAATCAAATATCATTACTATCATCTAAGCATACAGACAGGACAACCAAATATCATTACTACCATCTGAGTATACCGACCGGTCAACATAATATAATAACTATCGTCTGAGTAATACAGATATGATTACCACCTTCCGAGCTTACAGACCGATCAACCAAAAGAGATTATTACCATCTGAGCATACCGACAGATCAACCAAATATTATCACTATCATCTGAACATACAGACAGGTCAACCAAATATAATCACTATCATTTGAGCAATACTGACAGGTCAACCAAATATCATTACTACCATCTGAACATACCGAGAGGTCAATCATACATCTTTACTGCCATCTGAGCATACCGACATGTCAACTAAATATGATTACTACTATCTGACCATACTGACAGGGCAACCAAATATGATTATTACCCTCTGAGCATACCGACTGGTCAACCAAATATAAATGAAATTATTAGGAATATTAAAAGCATACAATCAGTAGAATACACAACACTCTTACAATTTCTAAAAGAAGCCGCAGATTAGTTCTGTCTTTTAGGACATTTTCTCGGGAGTATGATTGACAATATAACTGACAACCTGATTTTTAACATACCAATATTGACAACATAGTTGACAACATAATTAGCAAATATGCAACATATTTATCATCAGGGCCTGAAAGTTGGCAAAAATGCAAAATTCCTGGAAACAGCATCATGGTTCACAACTGAGCAAAATGGTTGACAACATTTGGCGACATAACTGAGGGTGGGAAAACAATAGAAGAAATTCCCGCACAGGAAAGTGAATTTGAACTGTGAATTTTGATGGTTGGGCAGTGTTTAGAGTTTTCTTTAACAGTGAAGATTGTAAAATGAGTCACGGGTACATTGTTATTAAAAGTGTGTTCATACTGTGGTGAATATAAAACTATTAGAATTGTAGATGGCGCAAGTATCAATTAAAAAATCATAATGTGAGTTGGTGATATTTATATTTACGGAGCATCTCTCTCCAGCTTCTGTGCTAAAGTCTTGTTCATAACATGTCTATGTATACTTTTTTTTTGTTTGTTTTTCTTGCATTTTGCTTTGTCCTGTTATTATTATTTTTTTGGGGGGGGGGCACCAGACAGTTGCCCCCCCCCACTTAGCCAAAGTTTATAAAAGGTTTATGTGTGTTTGTTACACCCAAAGGTGTGTTGTTTGTGTTGTTATTTTGGAAATTTTGGAGAATCGCTTCGTTAGAAATTTCGATTGGGGTATTTCTGTGTTCCCTAGTGTATCTATAGGGTTGTTCATCCGAAAGTGGTTTCTATTACCCTTTCGGAGTTCCTTCCCTTTTTATTTGTCGACCTTGCTAGGGTCGCCTATGTCCCGTGTTTGCTATGTGTATGTGTTATATGTCTGTAGTTGCTATATTGTGTTTCCGTGTAGGGACACCAATTTTTCCAAATTAAATAACCCCAAGTTGTCCTGACTTTCTCCTTGCTTACATCAGGAGAAAAATATTCAATTTTGAAATTTGGGCGAAGAGCGTTTTTTCATAGAAACTATTTAAAACCTTAGTGGTTTGTATGTGTGTGCTGAAACACTTTCGCAGATAGGAAGGGATAGGCCTTGCCCGATTTGGGGTTTATACTTCATTTATTTGTTGTATATCTCCCATCTAGAGCATGTCCACCCATTTTAAATATCCCAAAAGGTCGAAAAAAAAATTCTCAATAGTCTTCCCTTTCCGGGTATTGGCGCAGCAATGCAGCTGCACTATGTTAGTATGTGTAAAGGAAGAAGAAATAAAGGGAGGGGTACAGGTAATCTAATGAGGGTATATCTATAAGTTATTTTGTCCATTCCTTGAGGGTTCTTTTTCTACACTCTTTTATGGGCCTGTTCACTTCGCGTAGCGCCATGTGACATAGCCCCATAACGTCCTTGTCTGTACTTTCCTCAAGGGGGACTCCTATACTACTTATCTATTATTATTACCTGACCACACGCTTTCATTGTGGTAACTATATACTCTGTGATCTTGTATAATGTGCTTTTATTAAAATTTCCATCTAAAAATACAATATTTTGAGGTTTATATGTGTCATATTTCCTAATTTCTGCTATTACCCTTTCTCTGTCTTCTTTTGTCTGTGTGCATTCTATTAGTGTGTGTCTTTTGCTAAAGGGTAATATTTTACACAGTGGATATTTGGGCGGAACTCTGACCATGCGCCGTCTCGCTGCAGCCTCTCCCGTCAACCATGCATCATGCATGTATTTGAAGGAGAGGCTTTGAATCTTTAGGGAGCCTAGTTTAGACCAGTGCCCCCATGCTCTCTTCCAATTGACATACATGTGCTCTTTTTCAATTTTGCATGGTAGTTTCCCTGTTATATCATTTCTAATCCAATCGTAAGTAAGTTTCTCTTCTGTTTCCCACAATTCCTTCCTATCCCTATATTTTAATAATAAGTCTTTGATGTTTTTAAATTGCCTCGGACTTTCTAACAATTTGGTAAATTTGTTATTTTTGTATATATCTACCCTATTTCTCAAAATGAAGCCGAACCAATATGTATATATTCCTTCCCACGGTAGTTTGGGGTCCGCATTTAATTTTTAAACATATTAATAATATTGGTTATTTAAATAAGTATAGGGCTGGGAAGACCAATCCCGCCCCCATTTCTTTAGCTATGTATAGGGTTTCCTTATTAATATAATGCAATTTAAAGTTCCATATATATTTAATTATCTGATTATCTATATTGTTTAATGTAACGTTACTTATATCAGTGGACTTCATAATATAATTTAAATTGGTATACATATATGTTTTGGCCACTTGGGCCCGTTCCATGATGCATAGTGGCGTTAGTGCCCAGATATCAACGTTTCTTTTAAACTCATTTTCCATTTTTTTTGCAGTTTTCTTTTTTCTCATTTGGTCCAAAATATATCCCTAATGCTTTGACTGTCTTATTGAACAGGTGTGCCGGTAAGTCTGAGTGCTTACCACGCCAGTTGCCTATCTCTAAGATTTCTGTTTTATCGTGGTTAATTTGCGATCCTGATGCATTACCGAATTTTTCAAATTCCTTAATTAAGTGTTTAAAGGAATTAGGATCTTCTATAAAGTTTGTGCAATCGTCTGCATGTTGTAACATTTTCACATCATCTTTCATGTTTGGAAATTTTATACCTTTTTTATACCTCTGTTGAGTTTTATGCTGATACTTAGCATTTCGATTGCTATTACGTATAATAGCATGGATAGTGGGCATCCTTGCCTCACTGATCTTTGGATATCAAATTTATCTGTCGTGGCTCCATTACCTGTACTTTAGAGGTTATATTATTATACAATATTTTAGTCCATTTTCGGAAGTTTTCTCCGTAGCCAAATTTTTCTAGGACTTTTTGTATATAGTTGTGTTCAAGTCTGTCGAATGCTTTTTCTTGGTCAAAAAGTACCATGGCAGCTTTTTTCCCATTGTCCTGTAGATAGTCTATGATTGTTCTTATGTTTAATATATTATTTTGGATTTCTCTCTTTTTAGGTCCACATGTTTGATGTATGTTTATGATTTGGTCCAACCCTTTTTTTATTCTATTTGATAAAATTTTGCTTAAAATCTTGTAATCATTATTTAGGAAGGAGATGGGCCTCCAATTTTTTAGGTCATCTCTTTCCCCTTTTCCTTTATATACTAATATTATGATTCCCTCCCTCATTGTTTCAGGCAGTTTGTTATCTTTAAGTAATATATTATTGTATAACCATTCAATATGGGCGACAACTCTCCACAGAATTTCATATAGAAATCCGCGGAGAGTCCATCTCCTCCTGGTGATTTCCCTTTGTTTGGTGTTAGGGTACTTTCTCTTATTTCTTCCTGCTAGATGAAATCGTCACATAAGTCTTTATGTTCTGACGATATCACCTCGCAGGGGATTTTTAAAAAAATATTCATCAATTAAATCTCCTGTAATGTTTTGTGATTTATATAGATTAGTGTAAATTTTTTTAATATATTCCATGATTTCTCCCTGATCTGTTGCTATCTTATTTTCTGCTACTTTTAATTGGTCTAGTATTTTTTCTCCCCCCCCCCTCCTTCTTTCTTCTCTTTTATATAGTCCTTCTGCCTTTTTATCGATTTGGGTAAATTTTCCCGCTCTGATTTCTTTTCCTCTAATTTCTTCCCCTATAATTTCGTCTAATCTTTTTTTCCACTTGGCTTCTAATTCTTTATTGTTTCTTTTATTAAGTTGAAATTTAATTGCCTCTATTTCCATTTTCAATTTTTTACTTTTACTATTTGAAAATTTTATTGCAATTTCTTTAAATTTCTTTTTTAGAGTTTCCCATTCTATCATAATATCTAGATTTTCTTTTTGTTTAAAGTTCTCTATTTCCTGTTTAATTTCATTTATAAAGTTTGTATCTTTTAATAATGAATTGTTGAGCATCCACCTCCCATTTCCCCATCTTTTCCTATTTGTAATTTCCATAGTCATATATATAAGTTTATGGTCTGAAATTTTAAAATTTACTATCCCAGCTTCTTTGTATAATTTTTCATTGTAATTTGTACAGAGAAATTTGTCTAACCTACTTCTTTTATTTATTTTATAATCATATGTTTATTCTTTTCTTAGTAAGTTTAACCTTCTATATATGTCTATTAAGTTGTGTTTCTTGATGAAAACTTCCATTTCCGGTTTGATTCTTATGTCGTTTGGTGCTAGGTCCCCCTCCCTGTCTATATTTTCACCTACCCAATTAAAATCCCCCCCCCCATAATTACATTTTCCATGGAAAACTTTTCCAGGTATTTTGGCAACTTTTCTAAAAATATTTTCTTATGATTTCTATTAGTTGGCATAAATATATTTAAAAAGTGAGTTTTTTCTATGATTATATGTAGGAGCCTTCCTTTAAAATATTTTCCTTCCTCTACTCTTTCCCAGTTCAACCCCCTTTTATTTTTTTTATAAGAGTCGCTACTCCCCCTTTAACATCATTTCCTTCGTAATCGTTCATCAAGAGTATGCCATCTAAAAAACTTTCACACAGTATTCTGTTTTCATTATTAAACCCACTGTGCGTTTCTTGAATAAAAATTAAATCATATTTTAGGTCTTTTGGAAACTTTAGTATTTTATCTTTATTAATCCTATTAACATTAATAGACAGGAGCTGTAAGTTTATTCCTGCCATTCCTGTCTCTTACCAGGGTGTCGTATTGATGGTTATACCTTAAAATTTTGTTTATCTTTAAATAATTTTGTTTCATTGTACTATATTGAAATTTGCGGGATGGGGCACTGGTTTCCCCACCCCCCTCAGATGATCTGGGTGTAATTTCAATTTCTGATGTTAGTGTGTTTGTTGGAGTTGTTTCTTGCAGTGTACTGTTTGTTCCATCAGTTGTTTCGGTCCTAATTGTTTCTTTTGTCTCTTCATTTGTAGTGTGTTCTTCTGTATCCATCTCTGTTCCTGTTTCATATTCTGATTCATCTTCTTGGTTATTTCCATGGTCAGTTTCCTCATCAGTAGCATTTGTTTCCCTCTCACTCTCTTGATCTGTTTCCTCATCTGTTTCTTCTTCTCTTATCTTTTTTTGTTTGGTTTGGGTCTTTTGACTGGCTTCTTTTATGGGTGATATAGCCCTCTCTTGGGGGATATAGAATCCGCTTTCCTCCTTTTCCTATTTCTCCTAGGTAGAGGTGTGGCTGTTAAGGGCGTGGCTGCTATGTTTTCATTTTCTTCTTCCTTTTGGGTTGGTTCAATCTCAAGACCCTCGAATTTGTTTTTGGTGTTTACATCTGTTTCCATTGCCTGTGTGGGAACCCATCCGGTTTTGTTGGGACTTAGAAACTGCTCCCACTCTAGTGTTTTCTGTCCTTCTATGTGGGTTATGTCGAGTTCCGGTAGTGTTTGAATCACTTCTTCTGTTTCTTTTCCTTCCCTCACCTGCTTTACGAGCTTGAGTATCTCCGAAATTTGTTCTAGGTTTCCCATTTGTTGTTGTTGTTGTTGACTCTGAATCCAGACCAGTTACGATCGCTGTGTGATTGGTCATTGAGGAACCTTTGTTCAAGTCTTCCAGTGCACATATTGGCATTAGAGGGTGAGATTTTCATGCATATTGCAGACCCGTGGACTTGCAAGATGTGTTTATTGTCATAGAATGACTGACAGCGAGTGGCATGATTTGATCTGACGCAAAAATGCACCTGTGTTTCATTTTTGCCGGAAAGATATCCTTATTTCCTCAGGAAAATAAATAAATAACAACAGCAAGAAAAAGAACAAGAAAATAAAATCATGGCACATTCCAAATGGATGGGAACAGGTACATCCTCGAGGGTATTGTGCATTACGCCGATCTGAGAATGTAACCATAAATCGTAGTCATGTGTTCTTAGTAATCTATCAATCTCATCTATACCTGTTCCTGAAACTTCTTAGTAAGTTATTAATCTCCGCCATACAATTTTCTGGAACTTATATATAACCACCATAAACTACATTGATAAACAAGAATGTAAACAAGAAAAAACAACCATGAACTATCTAATAACGACGATAATAATAATAACGACGATAATAATAATAATAATAATAATAATAATCATAACAGGATAATAAGAATTGTGCTTATTTTTATAAACTCAATCTATGTTTCATCTAATTCTTTCCTTAATTATCTAAGTAAATTCTTGCTATTATTATTATTATTATTATTATTATTATATCGCTTGGAATTATTCATGCATATATTTGGTTGTTTCGTAATGGCTCCCTTATCTCCTTAATAGTTTGTATATGATGTGATCCAAAACAACGATAAACCTGACCTGAACCAGTTAGAGATTATTTTGATCTGTTTTATGGTGCCTTATGTCAGAAAAAGGTCAGCTTTGCCTGACATATCGTCAGGCTTGCTTAGATATATTAAAATAAAAAATGTACCAGTCGGAAACAATATGGTTGATGGAGGGAAACAACATCTAAGATGCATGAAGCCCTTAATTAAGAAGGCATGCAAGAATGCTGTCTTGTTTGGGCCGTGTGGTAGCACCTTCCTAAACTTTCATTCACAGCACATCTTATGTTAATACTTTAGTTTTCCTAGCATCATAACATAATCAGAGAACTGTCGAAGAGAGCAGGCAGAGCAACAGACTGTTAATATCGTTATGGCAAGGACATTTCTCCGGTGGGGGATTCAAATCTTCCGAGTAAAAATGAATTTCCATCGAATGGCATACTGTCTGATCCATGTGATTGTCACACAAAGTGTGTACGCCGAAAACTGTGTCTGTAATCCTGTGATAAACATAAGAACATCAGACATCGTCAGTGATTTAACGAACAAAACTATTGTGTCTGTGACAACTCAACTCCAATCTGGACAGGTGAAGCAACTTTTTGAAAACGTCTCCAGTATACTTCTAGACAACCAGCAGAATCGATTTTTGAGTTTTCTCCAGCTTGCTGGTATTGCGACACGCCCAAAGGATTGTCAGGATATTAGGGTGATGGGCGAAACTAAATCAGCGGTATATGAAATATTTGCTACCGGAACAGAAGGATTCCGAGTGAGTTGCGATATGGAGACAGATGGAGGCGGTTGGACGGTTTTTCAAAGGCGGACGGATGGATCTGTTGATTTCGATAAGAACTGGTTAGATTATCAGTTTGGATTTGGAGACTTAGAGAAGGAATTCTGGTTAGGTAACCAGCAATTACATGCAATAACTGCTCAAGGGTGGTACACGCTTCGTGTAGACATGACAGGCAGCAAGGAAAATAAGTGGTACGCTAAATATAAAATGTTCTCAGTGGGTAACTCAGAGAGCAAATATGTCTTAACGGTGCAGGGCCACAGTGGAACAGCCGAAGATAACTTTTCGTTTCACAACGGTGCACCTTTTACAGCAAAGGATAAAGATTACGACAATTTTGAAGGCAATTGTGCTGGAGATGCACGTGGTGGCTGGTGGTACAAGGATTGCTATCATTCTAACTTGAATGGAAAGCATGGATCGGCTAAGAGATGGCACGGAATACAGTGGATGAGCATAACAGGTGAATATGGATCACTTACCTCTGCTGAAATGAAACTTAGAAGATGGATAAAAGGAATGTAAGCATACTAGTTTTTCAATTCACTCTAGGAGGAAGAGCTTTTATTATACCAAGGAGAAAACGTGGTTTCTTAATAAAATAAACTCTCGGTTAAGACTTCATTGATTTAGGTGTTTGTGTGTTTGGTCCTTTCTATTAAAAATATTAAAAAAACAGATTGATAATTGTACTATACAATGACATCTTGTTTCACGCATAAGTTGCTGTACGTCTAATTAAAAGTTTTTATTGTAAATAAAAATTCAAAGTCTGTCCTCTGTGAATATTTTGTAAACCTATTGTTCAAATGAAACTTTCATGAATGTACCTACAAATGTTATTATAACGTGTCAAGGGACTAAGTGCTGATGGTGACTGGGAAAATACCACATGCTTGGTTCCTTAACTTTCATCACAACCGAGCGGAAACAATGCCAAGATAATTGCGTGAGCTTACCTTGGGGTCTTTGTTTGCCTTTATTTGCAATGATCTTAATCAGAAAACACTGTCGTTGAATGGGTCTCAAACGCACAAGCGCGACAAATAATTTTCTTCCAATCAAACTAAAGACCAGGCACTTACCACCAAACTCTAATTTCACAAATTTGCTTTCTTTATTTCATCCCATTTCCGTGATTTATCAGTATGTAATTCAAACTTCTATGACGACATTTTACATCACGTGCAATAAAAGAAAAGTCAAACACCTAATAAATATCAATTTACTTTTCTGTTTTATTATTTACACTTATACTTGATAATTTCCATGTATTAAGAAATCAGAGCGAGACGAAAGTACGAAACTAAGCAACGATATCATATGATCCTGCGAATAACGTTCAGTTACACTACTTTAAAAATAATCACGCTCATTACTCGGCTTGAGAGGTATACGGCGCAACCTAATGTCTATTACATAATCAAATAAATATATTAAAATATATGAACGGAGAATTAAAACAACAGATAGCTTACTTCTCTCATATTACCACTCTTCAGAAAGGCACTCGTCTGAGAATTAGCACAGCTTAATACCAGTGGTCATGAATCAGAGCGATATGCTACAGTGTGAAGACAGGTTTACTACAAGTGGTCATGAATCATAGAGATCTGCTTCAGTAGGATCAGAGGCTTAATACCAGTGGTCATGAATCATAGAGATATGCAACAGTATGATCACAGGCTTCATACCAGTGGTCATGAATCATAGAGATATGCTACAGTAGGATCAGAGGACTCATACCAGTGGTCATATATCACAAATATGATACACTAATGAAATATTGCTTTCCCGATTCGGGATTGTTAACGTATGATTCAAGAAGCATAAAACCACACACGTTAGATCATTCAAGAAGTCAGAGGCATGACCAGTCACTCCCATCTAACTAAAAGTATAATTCATGATCGCATAACAAACACCTAAAATAATATATTTGAACAGAAGGGTTACAACCTACACTGTAAATATCAACTACGTACAAGGCGGGCTCCAATTTAGCCGTTGATTCCTAATGCGCTGTGTGGTACTTAAAAATTCCAGCTTCTTCTCGCCGTGATGGTCATCAACGCAGTCAAATATTTGTCAATGGAGAAGAAGAGTTATACGTTCTGTCCGCTTTGTCTTTTTGTGACACTGAAATTTGAATTATGCACTCTTTCACCTTCGATTATTTTAATCCTCTGATTTTGTACAATAGTGTTTATTATGTTCGGATCATGGCAAATGCTGTGTTATTTTCCTTTCTTTTTCTGTCCGCATTGAGCCTTGAGCTCATTTTGGAAGGAAAGTCTGGCTTTCCGACGTTGGAAAAGGGAAGGAATACACGTAGAAAAGTTCTACATGGTAGTATACTTGTAAGATACGATCAGGTCAATGTCTTTTATTGTATAAAGTAAGGTGATTACCATTTTGCGTTTCTATTTGACGGTGAACAGATATAGTCTTTTATGCAAATACCGCTGTATTGTTTCTCTTGGGTACAGTTTTGGAATGGAATTCTAACCCTGGTGTGAAGCGGAATATATTTATTTACAAATGGGGTGAAACTAAATATATTTAACTGGATAGCGCTTGGGATAATAATTACACGAGTCACTGCAATTCCCATACACTCTTTCATGAGACGAGGCAAGCTGAACCATTTTTGACCTACATTAAAATGACTGAAATATCGCAACATCTCTTTTGGCAAATTAGAAGCGTAACAAATTATTTTACAACTTACTTCCCTTTCAAGATTCCTTATGGAATAGTTTAGTGAGTTTGAAGAAGAGAACTTTACAACAGGTTTTGTTTCTTACTAACAAAAAGCTATTGACGAACCGGAAACGATGTGTTTTCTACATCATTGTCCAAATCATGGAGTTATGTCATAATCGTTTGATGGTGTGCGCAATGCTGCTTGATAGAATCATCAAGGTAAATATTACTTTGACAGTTCGAGTAAACTGTTTTCATAATATGGAAAAGTGAGAACCATTGTTCAGTAAATATCAATAATGTTTCTCTTGAAATTCACTTGGAGGGGGCACAAGAAGAAAAAGTTCGCTTCCCAGTACACGAGTACCTTAGGCTGTTCACAGGAAACTTACACCACCAATACCGCCTACTGTAGCGAATAACAAGAAGCGGACCAATGTAGTAACATTCAGTTCGCTATGGCGTCTGGTATGAGAGAGATCTTGAAGAAAATTTACTTGTATTCGATCCTAGATATGAAAATGTCACACCCTCCAAAAACAATATGGCAAACCTCCAAAAAAATCATAAATATTTTCTGGTGTGGAATCACGGTAGGTTACAAAAATCATATGTTTACTACTGTAATATCTTAATGCACAAATACCCACACTGGTCTTTCTGTCTATGTATAACGCTTGCCGAACAAGATGTCGCAAGCTCGAAACTCGCCCATCCCAAATTTGTTCTTCTCGTTTTTACTTTGTCTTTTTCGTTAAATTATCGCCCACATTTGTCTTTCTTTTTGTCCCGGCTGCAGAACAAGAGTTCGCGAGATCTAAATTCGCAGTGGCATCCCAAATTTGTTGCTACTCTTTTATTTTTTATGTTCAAACTTTCGTTTAGACTAGTTCCTCCCAGTTTTTGCATTTTTTTTTGTACTTGTTTCATCACGGTTCTAGGACAGGCAGTTAACATAATACAGGTATACAGTCTTGTTTTTATTCAGTGTTTAATAACTTAAATCATTAAATCTACGTACAAAGAACATACTACAGGAAAAACGGTCTTTCGTTCTGTTCTTGCCGAAGGTGATTTTCTTTCTTGTTTGATGTAAATTGAGAATCACTTCGTCGTCTGTAATACATGATATTACAGATGCATGATTATATCAATGCAAAACATTAAGACGGCGGAACGCAGGCTAAACGCCCCAAGTAAGAACGCAAGAAGCAGGAAGATGTACATACATACATACATACATGCATGGATACATGCATGCACGCACGCACGCACGCACACACACACACACACATAATTACATACATACATAAAAGCAACCAAAAACGTGGCAAAAGCTAATAAATATGTTAAATATATTACAGTTGCTAGAGCCGATAGAGATAGGGTAGCTGTCATGTTAATCAATCATATATATATATATATATATATATATATATATATATATATATATATATATATATATATATATATATATATATATATATATATATATATATAAGATGTAACGACTGACTGCTGAAGAGACCTCGTTTTTTATGTCCAGATGTGGATGGTCTACAAATGAATACTGGGGTCAAGTTAATCTATCAGTGAGTATTCAAATTTAGTTTCAAGCCATATCGATACAATATTCCTTAGGAAACGTCTGCACAATTACGCTCCAACGTAATTGTTTTTCCAAAACTGGTTTTATCGCAGTTAAACAAACATAAGGTAACAAAGAAAGAAACCTACTTGTTTCATGAAATCTTTATAATTGTCAGAAGACACAGATTGTGTTCTTACGAAGAAATTTTAAGAGATACTATAGATAAAGAAGATTGTGTGGAAAAAATATAAACAATACTCATCCGCACTAGCTACAAAATGCCTCCCTTTGGATAGCAAATTATTTATTTTGATTAGGAAAGGTTCAACAAACCTGTGAAATACGTCATGCTATTATATCATTGGATAATGTCAAACACTTTCCAGCAAAGAATTTATTGATACCTTTAAGTGACATATACCAATCATTTGCGTAGGTACAGGTCGTGTGTGTGTGTGTGTGTGTGTGTGTGTGTGTGTGTAACATTGGAATCTTAATCGAATTAATATATTGAGAAGATTGACTATTGTAAATCCCGTGATGTCCAACGAGGATCGCAAAATATGATTAAATATAACGTATTTAACATCCTTGAACGATGAAATAATTACAAAGGCAGTGTTGAGAACATACAGATGAACGACAACTCGATAATCAAGAAAACATTTATAGACTTCCTAATGGAATGTGCCGAATAATATACCTTACACATAAAGAAACATAAAAATATGACAATTTATATAGTTATTTTTACAGAACGACAATCTTTTATGTATAATAAATACCTTTACGTTAAATGACTTAAAACGTGCGTTATTAATCTTCCCAACGTCTATCAAGGTTTTCATACCGACCATACTGGTGTAACAGTCGACTCCAACTATAATCAACTATAATCAAGATATACCTGATCTGCCATCGCATTCTTTTCCTTCAGATCTTGGTCTATGGTGTTCGACTGATTGTGCTTAACAGACTGCATGGACCCAGTTTTGCTGACGCATTGTTGGATGCGGTATAAGCGGGTAAACACTACATTTAGTCAACACTTGCCATTTTGTTATATCTTTGGTTCTGTAAAAGGCATTTCAAACACAGAACTATGCTAAATTCTTGAAATTGACTTCATCCCTTGAAAATAGTATCGAATCATTGTGCAGAGACTTTGAAGACTTTATAGTCTTCCTCTTCTAATTCCAAGCTGAGGTTATAGACTTGAAAAATGCCAAAAAGAGGTTATACACTTGACCAATGCCAAAAAGAGGTTATACACTTGACCAATTCCAGACTAAGGTTATACACTTGACTAGTGCCAAACTGAGGTTATATACTTGAAAAATGCCAAAAAGAGGTTATACACTTGACCAATTCCAGACTAAGGTTATACACTTGACCAGTGCCAAACTGAGGTTATACACTTGAAAAATGACAAAAAGAGGTTATACACTTGACCAATTCCAGACTAAGGTTATACACTTGACCAGTGCCAAACTGAGGTTATACACTTGAAAAATGCCAAAAAGAGGTTATACACTTGACCAATTCCAGACTAAGGTTATACACTTGACTAGTGCCAAACTGAGGTTATACACTTGAAAAATGCCAAAAAGAGGTTATACACTTGACCAATGCCAAACTGAGGTTATACAATTGACCAATTCCAGACTGAGGTTATACACTTGACCAGTGCCAAACTGAGGTTATACACTTGAAAAATGACAAAAAGAGGTTATACACTTGACCAATTCGAGACTGAGGTTATACAATTGACCAATTCCAGACTAAGGTTATACACTTGACCAGTGCCAAGCTGAGGTTATACACTTGTCCAATTCCAGACTGAGGTTATACACTTGACCAATCATACTCTTTAATTCCAGAGCTGTCTTTTAAATACTCTTTTAGTGACTGCGCATGTCAAGATTTCAAATCGCAGCGATCGAATTTTCTGTATTTGATAGTATTATCTGTGTTATCAATTGAAATTATAATCACCTGACAATGAAATGTTACCTTGTATTACAGTTCACGTGGTTTATGCACACCCAAACAGGTATTGATAGCTTAGTTTACAATTCATATGGCGTACGTACACCCAACCATGTACGGTTTGCTTGTATTGCAATTTATATAATTTTACTTCAAATGTCATTGCCATAATACACGATCGCAATCGTTGTGGGGATTATTGGAATAAATAGTTGTATATTTTACCAGTATTTAATAAGATCTCTTAGATAGTGTTGTGGCTTTATAGCCAGAGACGTACGAAGAAAAAACGATTGCAATGCCCACTAGTATAAAATATCTTAAAATGCAATAACAGCATTACTAATTTCACAAGTTCCTTAAGCATTATTATATAACAGAAATCAATTGGAAGGACATGATGTACATTCTGTTGTCAGAAATAAATCTGGAAACTAACAGTAGTTTGTAGACGAGGAAATGTTACTTTCAAGATGAATGCCATCACAATTTTATTAAACGCACACGCGAACAATGGATATAAGCAACATAATAACTAGATTAGTAATTAGAAATGTTAAACGCATGAACAACATAAAAGGAAACACCTGTAAATAGTATGCTCATCAGTCTTGTTTTAACTATTACTGGTGCATTCGGGTAGGTCATCAAAATATGACCACAAACAATCTGACACACAACTATATCTCCCAAATACGACAACAATCACTTTGACACACAACCAAGTCTCCCAAATATGACTGCAATCACTTTGGCACACAACCATGTCTCCCAAATATGACATCAACCAGTTTGGCGTACAAACATGTCATCAAAATATGACTTCAATCGTTTTGGAATACAAACAGGTCATCAAAAAATGGCTACAATCACTTTGGTACACAATTATGTATCCCAAATATGCCTATAATCACTTTGGCACACAACCATGTCTCCCAAATATGACATGAACCAGTTTGGCGTACAAACATGTCATCAAAATATGACTTCAATCGTTTTGGAATACAAACAGGTCATCAAAAAATGGCTACAATCACTTTGGTACACAATTATGTATCCCAAATATGCCTATAATCACTTTGGCACACAACCATGTCTCCCAAATATGACTACAATTATTTTGACACACAACTATATCTCCCAAATATGATATCAACCAGTTTGGCATACAAACAGGTGATCAAAATATGACTTCAGTCGTTTTGGAATACAAACAGGTCATCAAAAAATGGTTACAATCACTTTGGTACACAATTATGTATCCCAAATATGACTACAATCGATTTGGAATACAAACAGGTCATCAAAATATGACTACAATCACTTTTGGAATACAAACAGGTCATCAAAATATGACTACAATCAAATATGCATAACATAGGCAATGAACATATGAATACAATTATCTTGGCATACATCTATGTCATCACTATATGTATCAATATAAACATTCAGTAGAATCTACAATACTATTGAAGGTTCCAAGATAGATCACATAATAATAATAATAATAATTATTATTATTATTATTATTATTTTTATTATTATTATTTTTATTTAATATACATATTGGTCACCAAATAATGACGGCTATCCAAGTGGACAAACATGTAGGTCACCAAAATCTGATGATTTTCACTTATGCATACATACTAGCCACCAACATATGATTACTTTTTCTTGAGCATATATATAGTGCGCCAATATTAGTTTACTATCATTTGGTGTGTATATATATATATATATATATATATATATATATATATATATATATATATATATATATAATTACTACTATCTGCGCATACAGACAAGTCAACTAAAAATGATTACTATCATCTGAGCATACAGTCAGGTCGACCATCTGGTCGTACAGTCAGATCAACGAAATGTCATCAGTGTCATCTGAGCATACATACAAGTCTACCAAATATGATTACTTCCATTTACAGATCACCCGAATATCATCACTATCATCTGAGCATACAGCCAGGTCAACCAAATAGTATTACTACCATCTAAACATACAGCCAGGTCAACCAAATATCATTACTACCATCTAAGCATATAGACAGGTCAACCAAATATCATTACTATCATCTGAGCATACAGCCATGTCAATCAAATATCATTACTATTATCTGAGCACACAGACAGGTCAATCAAATATCATTACTATCATCTAAGCATACAGACAGGTCAACCAAATACCATTACTATCATCTGAGTATACCGACCGGTCAACATAATATAATCACTATCGTCTGAGTAATACAGATATGATTACTACCTTCCGAGCTTACAGACCGATCAACCAAAAGAGATTATTACCATCTGAACATACCGACAGATCAACCAAATATTATCACTATCATCTGAACATACAGACAGGTCAACCAAATATAATCACTATCATTTGAGCAATACTGACAGGTCAACCAAATATCATTACTACCATCTGAACATACCGAGAGGTCAATCAAACATCTTTACTGCCATCTGAGCATACCGACATGTCAACTAAATATGATTACTACTATCTGACCATACCGACAGGGCAACCAAATATGATTATTACCCTCTGAGCATACCGACTGGTCAACCAAATATAAATGAAATTATTAGGAATATTAAAAGCATAAAAGCAGTAGAATACACAACACTCTTACACTTTCTAAAAGAAGCCGCAGATTAGTTCTGTCTTTTAGGACATTTTCTCGGGAGTATGATTGACAATATAACTGACAACCTGATTTTTAACATACCAATATTGACAACATAGTTGACAACATAATTAGCAAATATGTAACATATTTATCATCAGGGCCTGAAAGTTGGCAAAAATGCAAAATTCCTGGAAACAGCATCATGGTTCACAACTGAGCAAAATGGTTGACAACATTTGGCGACATAAATGAGGGTGGGAAAACAATAGAAGAAATTCCCGTACAGGAAAGTGAAATTGAACTCTGAATTTTGATGGTTGGGCAGTGTTTAGAGTTTTCTTTAACAGTGAAGATTGTAAAATGAGTCACGGGTACATTGTTATTAAAAGTGTGTTCATACTGTGGTGAATATAAAACTATTAGAATTGTAAGTAGTGAATGGGGGCACTTTACGTACAGTGGGAATTAGCATTACACACCCCCCCCCCCGGGTAAGATTACCGACAATGGAAATTTAACATGGCGAAAAATCGTGGGTCAGATTACGTACAAGGGGAATTAACATGGAAAAAAATCGTGGGTCACTTTACGTACAAGGGGAATTTAACATGGGGGAATAGAGTTTGGGCTTGTCTAGGGACAAGGGGAACTGAACATGGGATTTTTTTATTTTTTTTTTTTTAAATTTTTTTAAAAAAAGGGTAGGCAATTGGAAAGTCATTCTCTTTTCGAGAAATATGCGTGGCCCTGAAAAGGGCCTTTGGGTTTATGTTAATGTATCCATTAACATAAAGGGCACCGCATTGGTCTTCTTCTTGTCCTTAGGCTGCGTCTCACTGTTGGCCCGTAAATCAGCACTCTTTTGAGGCATCCTTGTCTTTCTACGTAGATTCTACGTATCCACAGACTGGTGTTTGTCCTGTGGACAACGGTCCACTTGGATCGGACATACATGAGCATGTCCGTCCTGAACACCATGGAAGACACAAGGGTGGATGATTCGACTGTGGTCCACATCATGAAGCGACGAGAACAGGTGAATCAATGCAGTGAACTGCGCTTATTTATAGGTAGAGGAAGGATTGAAACGGATTGAGTTCATTCACCAATCCGAATACGCGTTACAAAATTCAGTCAGCCCGCATCCAATCCGAAGAGAGCAGTCTGTGACGTCACGTGGTCTATATAGATTCGCTAGCGCTTGTGTGCAGTCAATCTATGCGACAGTGATTCAACATGACGGAAACTCAGAAAACGATCCATTGGGGTGCACCAGCAGGGGAGACTGTCCAAGGGAACCCGGACTTACTTTCAGAAGAGGTACATTAGGATTTTGTCGATTTTTTTACCTCGCAAGAATTTGTTCCGGAACCTTCGTTACCTTCTTCATTACCGCAAGTGGAGAATTTTAGACAGAAACAGAAAGAAGAATTGGAGAAATTTATACAAAGACAAAAGGAAGCGGAACAAGCTTTTCTCATACAGCAACAGCAGCAAGAAGAAGAAGAGGTAAGAAAAAAACAACAGAAAGAAGAAGTAGCAGCAGCAGCAAAGAAACAAGAGGGTGAAAATCAAACGGTCACGGTACTGTTGGACATTTTAGCGGAGTTAAGAAGTCTGAAACAAATGTATCAGACTTCTTTATTACGACCGAAGAGAATACGACCTTCCCGAGCTAAACACGTCAACCCTGTGACTAAGCCTACCGTACCACCCTTAGTGATTTCAACCCAATCATCATCATCATCATCAACATTACGCAGTCCAGAAGTAGGCCTTGGCCGTGGCAAAGGCTTAAGGCAGTTAAAGTTGATTGCTTAAATTCACCCCTACACCATAAAGAAAAAAAGGCCCTTTTCAGGGCCACCCACATTTTCTCGAAAAGAGATAGCCTTTCAATTTGCCAATAACTCAAAAAAAAAACAAAAAACAACCCATTTTACCCCATATAGTACGTTTCTTTGTATGAGTGCGTGAGTGTACGTTCTTATTTTAAAATCATAACTCAAAGACACTTACCTTATATCATTAATTTATTCGTTTATCCATTGTTACAATCCAATTCACAATTCACAACACAACACTTTAAAAAAAGTTCATTGACTTCTTCTTTCTCCTTGTTTAGTCTCTCTGTTTTTTGACTTTCTTCACCGTCACACTCTTTTCTTCTTCTTCCTCCTCACTTTCTTCCCTTCTTCTTTTCTTCTCCTGTTTCTTTTTCTTCACCTGTCTGCTTTCTTCCTCTGAAAAATCCCTCTCTTCTTCCGAAGAATACCTCTCTTCTTCTGAAGAATCCTTCTTTTCTTCTGACTCCTCTTGTTTCTTTTTTGGGCAATCTGGAGACCAATGTCTTTTTTCTTTACAATAATAACAGGTATCTTGACTTTTTTCTTTTTTAGTCCCTGTATTTTTTCTTTTTTGACGGTCTGGACACTCTGAAGACCAATGCCCTTTCTTCTGACAGATATAACAAGTATCTTGACTTTTATCTCGAAAGGAAGGAGAGTAGTCCGTGGGCTGGTCTGAAGAGAATTTTCTAATGACCCCTCGCAAAGCTCTGACGAAACGTTCGATTTGGTTAGTCTCTTCCATCGTTGTGCTCAGCTTCAGAGTGAAATGAATAGTGAAAGGACAAGACACACACCCTTTTATATACGCTGGTCTGCCATGACTATAAATTAGTCCATGGTGTTTAAACTTGAGTCATTTGACGTTTTACACTCAAGATGAAACGGTCCTATTCATTTGAGAAGAAAGAAGAAGAAAGTAAGAGGCAGAAACGTGATCTATCGCCTCGTACCAGGGCTGAAATCTTGGCACAAATTCATGCCAGTGATTTTGAAGAGGACATGAGTGAACCAGAATTTGAAACCTCTAAACCAAGTTCACCACCCTTAGTTAACCCTGAAAAATACTATTCCATTCGAGAGACGGAAAAGCGCTCCTCTAGAAAATTTAGAACCACGGCTTACAAAATGCACGGTGAAGTTTAAAGATTTCAAGGCTGAAGTGCCGTTAGAGAAAGCAGAAGTGTTCATCACTGGGGTGTGGGATTCTTTGCTCACTGCACTCAAGCGACAATGTCAACCCAAAGAAGACGATCGCTTGAGACTTTCCATACAACACGACGGTTTGAAATCTCCTGTTTGGATCGAGTTTAGCACCCCTGCAGAATTGACCGCTTCCAAAGTCATGGACAAGATTCAACACGTACAACAATCTAATGATCAGTTTGACATCACCGATGGTAAAGCCACACTGGACATGACCCGCGTCTCTCCTCCTCAAGGGACTGGACGCAAAAAGATGTTATTGTTGGACGACCTTCGCAACACCAAAAAGAGTCTCGTCCGAATTAACAACACTCATGACCATATGTGTTTAGCCCGTGCCATCGTGGTGGGACGAACCTATGTCAACAAGAACGACACGGTAGAATGGAAAAGAACCTGGGACACTATTCAACGTTCCGATCGAGCCAAACAACGAAACGAAGCAGAACTCCTGTTGCAACAAGCCGGACTGTCCAAAGACACACCCTGTGGCATTCCTGAGATGCAAAAATTGCAAGATGTCCTAGCTCCACGATACACCTTGAAAGTGCACCCTCAAGAAATGCGCGGGCCTCTATTGTTTCGAGGCCAAGATTTTAAGGATGGAAAATACATTCATGTTTATTATCACGATGACCATTTCGATACCATTACCACCATCACCGGATTCCTGGGATACAGTTATTATTGTGAGAAATGTGATTATGGTTATAACAATCGAGAGCAACACAAGCATTGTGGAATGAAATGCCCAGGATGTTTGGCCTCTCCACCCTGTCTGAGCGAAGAACCAGTGCCTTGTTCAACTTGTCTGCGCACGTTTGTCAGCCCTACCTGTTACCAACAACATTTGAAGACGCAAGGTTCACAGCAGAAATGCGCTTGTCAACTCCTGAGATTGTGCCCTACCTGTGGACAAGGCCTACGTGCCAATAGTACCAAGGCACACGTATGTCGAGGAAAGAAAAAATGTCACATTTGTCACCACATTGTGGACTTGGAACACCAATGCTACGTGCAAAAATACCAACCCCCACCAGAGAAAGAGGACGGTCAAAAGAAGAAAGGCAATTTCATCTTTCTCGATTTCGAATGCATGCAAGAGACCGGCATTCACATTCCTAATTTCTGCGTGGCTCATCGAGCGTGCGAGAAGTGTATTCAAGAACCTATCTTCAGTCATTGCCCTCACTGCAGCAAGATTCCCGGAGGGCGTGAAAAAATCTTTCGGGGACCGAACACGTTAGCCGATTTTGCCCAATGGGTCTTAGACCCCATCGACAAGACGTGGAGCCAAGAGGACATCGAACGTTACGGAGATTGTCATCGTTATGCCACGGTGATGGCTCACAATTTTTCCGGATACGATGGACAGTTTCTTCTCAGATACTATACGGAACAAGGCACCGAGCGTCCTAAAGTGACTTTGAACGGAGCCAAAATCATTTTCATGCAAGTGGGACAAGTACAGTTTAAAGATTCGATGAGCTCTTTGACCATGCCTTTGAGTCGAATGCCTAAAACGTTTGGAATGACAGAAATGGCTAAAGGGTACTTTCCACACCTTTTCAATACGGAAGCCAATCAACACGCCGGTCTACCCCATTTACCTGAGGCTCACTATTACGACCCCGACAACATGCGTACCGAACAACGAGAAGCTTTCTACGCTTGGTACCAGGCTCACGCCTCGGACCCTTTCGACTTTCAGGAAGAAATGCTAAAGTATTGTCGTTCCGACGTGGACATTTTACGGCGTTGCTGTGGAAAATTTCGAGAACTGTTCATGGAACACGGAGGGGTCGATCCTTTGAAAGAAGCTTGCACCATTGCCAAAGCGTGTTCCTTAGTGTACCGACAACGATTCATGCCTGAAAACACCGTGGCTGTCATCAGTCCTCAAACGACCCACTATGTCAAGCGTCAAAACTCGGTCAAAGCCCTACGTTGGTTACATTACTTGTGCGACAAGGAAGACAAGTGGATTCAGCATGCCCGCAACGGAGGGGGTGAAAAGACCATCGGAACGTATTCGGTCGATGGCTGGGACTTAGAAAACCCCAAGATCGTGTACGAGTTTAACGGTTGCTTATTTCACGGATGTCCCGTCTGTTACCCTGATCGTAGCACTAAAAATCAGTTTTTACAACGAACCATGGAAGACTTGTACCAGGACACATGTCAGCGGCGCCTAAAGTTGGAACAGGAAGGATACCAAGTGGTGGAAATGTGGGAACACGAGTACGATCACCGTATGAAAACCGATCCCGAGTTTAAACGCCTCGTGGAAAGTTACCAGTTTATGGACCCCCTGAACCCGAGGGATAGTTTGTACGGAGGAAGGACCAATACCACCTGTTTGCTGTACCAAGCCGACGAAGAGAAAGGAGAAGAAATCAAATACTTGGACGTGTGTTCGCTGTATCCCTACGTGTGCAAATATTGTCGCTTTCCTGTAGGGCACCCGCAATTGCTGACGGAACACATCGACCTGAAAAACATTCGACAATACGAAGGTTTGATCAAGTGTAAAGTTTTGCCTCCCACGAACCTATACCATCCCGTGTTACCTCACCATTGTCAAGGCAAACTGATGTTTCCCTTGTGCCGTACTTGTGCTGAAACGTGCAACCAAGACCAGCCTTGCCATCACACCCAGGAAGAACGTGCCTTGACGGGAACCTGGGTCAGCGTAGAATTGTTCAAAGCTCTGGACATGGGATACCAAATGTCAGAAGTGTACGAAATTTGCCACTTTCCCAAGACACAACAATACCACAAGGGTGATCCCAGTCAGAAAGGCATTTTCGCTGACTACGTGGATGCCTTTTTGAAACTGAAACAAGAAGCTAGCGGCTATCCTTCCTGGTGTCACACTCCCGAAGACCAAATACAATTCAAAGAGAAATAGTATGAACAAGAAGGTATCTCTTTAGACCACATCGAGAAAAACGAAGGCAGGCGATCGTTTGCCAAAGTGATGTTAAATTGCTTGTGGGGTAAAATGGCACAACGACCGTGTTTACCCAAGACGGAATATTTGACAGAACCTTCCCGCTACTTTCAGATGATTCACGACAAAACCAAATACATGAAACACGTGCACGTCGTTCGAGAGGATTTGATCTTGGTCAATTACGAAGAAGATCTGGACTTTGTACAAGACGACCCTTTTGGAAATGTCATCATTGCGGCTTACGTGACTGCTCATGCTCGCTTAAAATTGTACGAAGCTTTAGAACTGTTAGGAGAACGCGTCCTGTACTTTGACACGGACAGTTGCATTTACATCCATCATCCGAGTCAACAGCACCCTGACATCGAAGGAGACCGTTTAGGAGCCTGGACAGACGAGCATCCCGACGACAAGATTCTAAGTTTCGTCAGTGGCGGTCCTAAAAATTACGGCTACGAATACCGGGACAAACAAGGAGAAGTGCACACGACGTGCAAAGTGAAAGGACTGACTCTGAATTATCGTACCAGTCGAGTGGTCAACTTTGGGGTATTGAAAGAAGCCTTGCAATCGGGAGAGGATGAACACTTTAAAGTGACCACCTATCAACCGAACAAGATTGTACGTTTACCCACTCACCACATTGTCAGTCAGCCCTTGGAAAAAGTCTATCAAATCGTGTACCAGAAGCGAGTGCGACTTCCCAATCATTTCACCTTACCGTATTTACACGTTGGTATAAAACATTGGTTGTAAGAGGAGAGTCACCCGCTAGAAGGATGACTTCGCCACAGCAAGAATCGAGTGAGAAACCCGATGAGAACTCCAAGTTCAAACCCTACCATTTTCCAGTCTTCTTACCTGACTATTGTGATTGTGCCCGTCGATTGGACACGTTTCAGAAATGGCCTACGGATAGGGAAGGATTACCTTCTTCGCATGTTTTAGCTAGAACAAGATTTGTCTACTTGGGACCTGTGTCAGGATTGGGATACGAGGTGCAGTGTTTCGCTTGCGGACTGAAGTTACGAATGGATCTATGTATCTATATAGATTCAGCTATTCTGGAACATACTCGATGGTCTCCGCACTGCCCTTACCTTTCTATAGCCTTTCCACCCATCACACTACGGTACAATTTTGACGGTACCTTAGAGACGGTACCTTCCAAAACAAGACATAAAAAACGTAAAAAAGGAACGATGTACAAGCTTGAGACTGCATTGCGAATAGTATAAAAAGGGGCTATGGTCAAGATCGATAGTTCATTGTGACTACGAAGACCGAGCGAACAAGATGAATACTTTCAGAGAAACACAAAACAAGTTGTTTAGAAAGGCACAATTCAAGTGTGAGGCTTCTGAAGTGGAATGCGATTGTGAGCCTTGCGATGGGTACGATGCTGTACGTTGTGACCTGATCGATGCCGTAAAGCATCATGGGAACTTTGTTCTCACGACCCCTATCATGGAAAGTGATGCTGTGCGTGTCAAACCAGAGGGATGCGAAAGTGATGCCGCTCGTCCTCTTGGACATTTTACTGGGTTTCGTTTTAAAGGGGAATGTTCACCTTCACGTCTACCCCCCTACGGATGTCATCCAGCCCTGAGCAAACTCCTGCCCATGTCACTCAACCCTCATCGAAACGAACCTGTGAAAGACGAATATTCGTTCCCTGTGCGTTTGTCGGAATACTGCGACTTTGAAAATCGTCCTCAATCGTTCAAAGGAAAATGGCCTAAGTATCTGGGAGGACCGAGCCCCGAAGAATTAGCCAGAGCCGGATTTTTCTACTTGGGCGAAGGAGATAAAGTCAAGTGCTTCAGTTGCGGTGTGTCACTTCACCACTGGGAACCGCAAGATTCGGCCTACGTAGAACATGCTCGATGGTCACCGAATTGTCATTACTTACCCTTAGTGGGACCGAGACATTGAAGTAACTTACCATAATCTGGTCATGGATACTTTACACCAGAACATTCGTTCTTTGCCTGTGGAGTTGAGAGAACGCATTTACCGAGAGCTGGTGAAAATACAAGTGAAACGTAAAGAACAATTGCATCCGTTACGTCACCGGTGTTTGAACCACTGGTACCTTCAGGCTATACAAGGACTGATTGAGTTGAAAGTGTTCCATTGGACAGACATTGATCAACGACCCCCTGGTTTTAAAAAGGAATGGTTTGGTATGGACGATTCTATCTACTACATTATAAATGTACTGCATCGAATTCCAGAGGAAGAGTTAACGAATTACCAACATCTTGTACGCAATGTCAACTTGGTGAAAGAGGAAACTTCTGAACGAATTGTAACGTGTAAATTAGTAACTAAACGATTTAGATTCGACACTGACTTGAAACCATGTCTGTGCAAACAGTACATTTCATGTGTCAGACCAAAGAGGATTTAGTATGACCTATTCATGGATACTTTACAAGAGAACATTCGTGCTTTGCCTGTGGAGTTGAGAGAACGCATTTACCGAGAACTTATTAAAATACAAGTGAAACGCAAACGCAAAGTTATTCAACCGTTTTTAAATTATGCTCTGTTCCAAAGTATAAGAAGACTGATTATGAGTGGATATTACATTAGGCACAAAGTTAAACGAGGCTATTGGCCACCACCCAACGATTCCAAAAACAGTGTATATACTTATGGATACTTTACAAGAGAACATTTTGGGCTTGCCTGAGGGGTTGAGAGAAAGGATTTACCGAGAGCTGGTGAAAATACAAGTCAAACGTAAAGAACAATTGCATCCGTTACGTCACCAGATCTTTAACCACTGGTACCTGAATGGTATAAGAAAATTGATTCGTCAGAAATTGTTTCAGTGGTCAGACATTGTTCAAAACTTTGAGGTTGCCAATGATGTACATGTTCATAATTTTGGTTACTTCGACATTCACTTACTGCAACGCATTGAGGAAGACGAGTTAAAGGATTACCAACATTTGTTACGTGGAATCTGCTTAGCGGAAGACGAAACTTCTAAACGAGCTCTGACGTTTCGGTTACAGTATGTAACATTTAAATTCCCTACTGGAGAACGAAGATCTCTGGCTAGAAAGTACGTGTATTGCATCCGAAAAAAAGAGACTATAAAAACAGACTGCCATGCCACGACTTATGTCACATGTCATTGAACAGATTCCGTGGAAGGAACTCAATGACCATATTCAAACCGTGGATCATTACCATCGATTATTACAAGAACTGTATCCATTCAATTTGGGTCGACAAGTGGTGTGTGTCTTAGTGACTTGTTTTCTGGGATTTCGTTTACCAGCCGATTCTTTGTGGACTCTTTACGATCAGTACTTACCACCTCAATGGCCTTAAATGGTCACGAGAAACTCCTTTTGTTCAAAGCCTTGCGTTTTCATCTGGATACTTCTCGACCTCAACAGGAAAAAAAGATTCGTCAACTTTTAGCTACCCAAGACGTGTATGACGATGTGTGTGTAGCTTGTGACTTACATCCCCATTGGACAGATGTCCGTGCCTGGAAAGAATGGGATTTTGAGGCTTGGACCCAAGAAGTGGCCCAGTATGCACGAGAGTTGTTCAAGGAAAAAAGTTACTTTTCAACCTGTTGTAGTGACGGTGCCAGAAGAACCCGTCACCCAGGACGGGACTGTCGTGGACAGGCCTGAAAGACCCTTTTGGGAGGACACTTGTGTGACCTTACCCCCTACTATTGAACTGGTTAGAACATTACCCAAAACATGTTGTTGTACAGACACTTGTGTTTATTCCACGTTAATGGTTATCATGTGCCTTTTATCCTTGTACTTAAGCCTTTGGCTTTTATGTATTTTTGTCTTTCGTATTCATGTTTGAAAAAACATTCAATAAACGTGTTCTGAAAAAGTATATAAACTCTTGTCTTGTTTGTTTTCGTGTCACAAGTGACATTTCTCACACTATCGCTACCTCTGCTGTCTCTGCTCCCTCTTCCTCTACTGTCAAAGTCATCGACGAACACTTAGATCGTGCCAGTTGGGAGGCTTTGTATCTTCGCCATCCCTTTAACATGCTCATTGCCGGACCTAGCGGTTCAGGCAAAACCGAATTCGTCAAACGTTTGATCGAACATAAACATCATTTGATCGATCGGCCACCTCAGCGGATCGTGTGGTGTTACCAAGAGTGGCAATCGGCGTACAGCCTCTTGCGAGAAAGTCAAGGCGATTCCATCGTGTTTGTGGAAGGCATTCCTAAAGAAGACGACAGAATCGTCTCTGACTCTCGTCAAACCCATTTGGTCATTTTCGACGACATGTTAGGAGAAGACGAAGAAGAAATTAAACTGTGGTTCACGCGCAAAGGGCATCACCGTAATGCCAGTGTCGTTTACATCACCCAAAATTTGTTTCAACAAAGTAAAGCCCATCGCACCATCAGTCTCAATGCGCATTACGTGGTCTTGTTTAAAAGCCCTCGAGATAAATCGCAAGTGCAAGTCTTAGCCAAACAGTTAGGAACGCCTTGGCTGACTCAGGCGTACGACGATGCCACTCAAACACCACACGCCTATTTACTCGTCGATTTGAAACCTACCACCCCCGAGGATTTGCGATTTCGTACCCACTTGTTTCACCACTGGTGCCAAGACGGAGGGCCTGTCCTGTACACGTCTCCGTCCTCGACTTCATTTCACTCCCCATAAAAAATCTATAAAAACCTCAGACCTTTTCTCGTCTGTCTCACACAACGTCAACATGACGTCCCTTCAGTCGCATCTTCCCGTCAAATTGATTCGTGCCTTGTCGAGAAAAAAATCCACAAATACGAGCTCGTGTCTTAGAAGCTAGTCTCAAAGAAGTCTTACGATGGTTCACGGTGACGGCACGTCAATTACTCCAAGGAATCATTCAGATTCCTCATCAAACCAAACGCTTTTTCGATCGAAACAAAGTCTCTTTGGTCCAACTGGCCGATCCCCGCATCGACACTCAAACCAAAAAACAAATCATTTTGAAACCTGGAGGGAGCGGTACTCTAGGAGGGGTCATCATTCGCTCTCTCTTAAGATGGGATCCTAATGCCCCCAAAGTTATACCCAAGAAAAAAGTCCAACGAAGCCCCAAGAAGAAAAAGAAAAAGACCAGGTCCCCAAGGAGAACTTCTCCAATGGCGGGACCCTCCTCTGATCAGACACCACCACCCCGGAAAAAGAAAAGAAGCCCCCAGAAAAAGAAACAGAGAAAAAGTCCCCAGAAAAAGAAAAGTCCACAGAAGAAAACTAGTCGCAAGAGAGGCACTTCGGCCAGGACGCAACTTTACACTCGCAAACCACGATCTGCCACGGCAGTGACTACGTCTCCGGCATCCTCACGTTCATCCACTTCTCCGTTGATGACACCAAGAACTGAAGAGTACTTGGAGACGTTGATTACACCAAGAACTTCTCCGGTGATGACCCCAAAAAGAACTTCCCCAGTGGCAGGACCCTCCAATTTAGTGGCAGTGGCTGCTGCTCACAAAGTACCTTCTCCCAAAATCAAAGTCCAAGAAAGATCGGGCATGTTACAAAGTTTACTGGATTTGTCCAAGCAAGAACTGGCTCGATTTAGTCCGTTGCGTACCCCTGCACGACGTGTCATGCCTGTCTTCAAACTGATACGACGTAAAGACAATCAGTGGCGACGCGTTCCAGTATAAAAAAGGCCTGTGACCAAGTCGGGGGTATCAGTGTTTTTTGGTACTCCTGAAGACTCAAAGATGTCACCCTCCAGAAAACCCCAAGGAAAGAAAAGGAAAGGACTACCACCACGTTTAGTCAAACATGGGGACATGTTATCTATCCTGTCCAAAGCTTCTCCACCCCTACGAAAAAAACTCATTCAATCGGCCTCCAAAGAGGTCATCAATACCGTGTGTGAATGTTGTTTGAACGTCTTGAAAGGCACGATCCCTTTGTCCAAACACCAGAAACAATGCTTAAGCAAACATCGTCACGTTCTTCGCCAAATGGTTCAAAAGAAAATTCCCATTCGTCAATAGAAGAAGATGTTGGTCCAACGTGGAGGCATTTTACCCCTCTTGTTAGGCCCCTTACTGAAAGGAGTCTTGGGAACCATGTTGGGAGGACTGGTGGGAGCAAGATAAAAAGGCCCTCGGAAGTCCCAAGATCTCAGAATCGACCCCTGACAGCCCCATGGAAGGACAAAAACTAGCTTTAGTGCCTTACAAACGATGGATGGAATATCATCGTTGGCAAGAACAACGCACCCCACATTTACCTCCCAATCCCCATTTGAGCGAGATGTCCCAGTTACAACACGAATTGCAGTCCTTGATGGATCGCCAAGATTTGTCCGAAACTGAAAAATCGCAAAAGTACGGTCAACTCTTGCAACGACTGCAACTCTTTCACCAGAAAGCTTTAGACGAAACAGCTCTACCCACTCTGAAAGATTTTAAGACCTTAATGAAAAGTCCAGCACCATCATCACTACCACCACCACCACCACCACTACTACCATCCCCAGGGGTCACCAGAGATGCTACCCCACGAAGACCTGAGGAAGAAGAGATGCGAGAAGTGTTTCAAACACCGTCAGCAGCTCCCATTTCAAGTAAGATTGCAGCATCCTTGTTGACCCCGTCCACCACACCCCAACGAGAAGAAATGAAAGCTTGGGTTAAAAAGATGATGTCCACTCCTCCTTCAACAGAAGTGAAAAAGAAAGAAGGGAAACCAGAAGTGAAAAAAGAAAAGAAGACCAAAGCCATTCCATTGCCACCTCCACCACCACTACCTTCGACTTCTACTCACGTAGCCCGTCGGACACGTAAATCCGTTTCCAAACCACCCTTTCGACCCCCTCAAAGTAGCATCACCGAAGAGTGGGTGACTTATTAACACACCAACCAACACAAAAAAATGGAAAAAGTCTTAGCCAGCATTTACTACGATCCCTCCCATCCTGCAGGTTACGCAGGAGTTCAAAAATTGTATCGTGCTGCCAAAAGTCGACTGAAAAGTCTCCGTTTACCTCAAGTGCAACGATGGTTACAAGAGCAAGCTACCTACACTTTACACAAACCCATTCGACGCAAGTTTGCCAGAAGTCGCACCCGAGTGGAAGGCATCGATCATCAATGGCAAGCCGATTTAGCCGATGTCTCTCATTTGGCCAGCTACAATCGTGGCTACAAATATTTGTTTTGTGTCATCGACGTCTTTTCCAAATTTGCCTGGGTCGTACCCTTGACTTCCAAATCCAGCAGCGAGTTAGTGCGAGCCCTGCAACGGGTGTTGAAACAAAGCGGTCGTCACCATCTTCGATGGCAAACGGACAAAGGTACCGAATTTCTGAACCAAGCTTTCCAAAAAGAATTAAAGAAACGTGACATTCATTTTTTTACCACCGAGAATCCCGAAACCAAAGCCAGCATCGTGGAACGTTTTCAACGCACATTGAAAGAACGCATGTGGAAATATTTTACGCATCACCACACTCTGAAGTACATCGACATCTTACCGCACCTGGTGCAAGCGTACAACCAATCTTACCATCGAAGCATCGGACGTGCCCCGCAAGAAGTGACTCCCGACAGCGAAGTGTTGGTGTTTGAGCGCCTATTTGGTACGTCCCCGACGAGGGCTGTCCCCAAGAAAAGTGGAGAGTTGGCCGTAGGAGATTGGGTGCGCATTGGCAAAACCAAACGCACTTTCGACAAAGGTTACTTACCTAACTGGATGACCGAATTGTTTCGCGTCACTGGACAAGTGCATGGCCGTCATCCTACCGTCTATAAATTGGAAGACATGAACGGAGAAGTGCTCAAAGGAACGTTTTATTTGCCCGAGTTACAACGTGTCACCAAAAAAGAAGACGACGTGTACGACATCGAAAGCATTCTCGAACGCAGAACCCGTAAAGTGGGCAAACGACGTGTCAAAGAAGTGAAAGTACGTTGGAAAGGATATCCACCCAGTTTTGATTCTTGGATCGACGCTTCGCAAGTCATCGACTATAAAAAGAAGTGACCATCATGCCCTTTCACACAGCAGACGCAGCTACGTCGACCACTCCTCCTTCACCTAGTTCTTCTGTGCAAGATTTACAAAAACAACCCTTGTGGGTGTGGTGTGGAGAACGTGTGCCTAAAACGCAAATCGTCTTTTTCTGCCAAATCTTCGTGGTGTATTGTGTCATCGGGGCAGCCATTGCCAATTTGAGTTTGCAACAAGGAGACAAACAATTGTGGACCATTTTATTGAGCAGTTGCATCGGTTACCTGCTTCCCAATCCCTCCCTGAAATTCTCCTCGAACGGGAACCACGGGAACCTTGTGTCCAGTGCCAGTGTCAGTCACCACTCCAACCACAATCAGAACCCCATTTTAGACGGAGACACGCCTCTGACGTCCAGTAACCCCTCGGAGAGCCACAGAACTCTGGAATTATGAATCACCAAAACCAATTTTACTTAACCTTACCCAGTAACAGTTCCATGGAGGTGTTTCCCAACAACACGTTGTGCTGTTACACGGCCAAATTACCTCAGGCCATCCCCTTAGATCACGAAGCCCATCGGGAAGTGGCTTTAGTAGAAATGATTCACCCGACCTAAGTCCTCAATGTCCTTCCCAATCAAAATTCTTTTACGGTGGAAGTTCATGACGAGCAATTGCAACAGGAGTTGGATAAGAAAGTCAAATATGACAATAAAACCTATGATGAAAAAATTAGAACGTGGACCTACCATTTGTTGATTCCCCCAGGCTATTATTTTAGTGGTCAACATTTGGTCAGCACCATAGCCACCAGGTTTAATGGCGTTTTTCTGAAAGCTTTGGAAACTGTCCAAAAAAAGGTCACCATGGAGTACCACAAAATAGCTCGTCGCTTCTTGATGAAATTTGAGCCGAGTAAAATCGTGTCCATTGTATTTGGTCCTGAATTGTTTGACATGTTGGGCGGGGACATGGAGATGAGGAAGAAAATAGAAAAAGAAAAAGGCGAATTACCAGTCATTTATGACAACTATCCTTTTGCCAAGTTTTTTCGTACCCCGGTAGAACTGAACCAAAGACTGAATTTGATGTTCGTGTACTCCGATGTGGTGGAGTACAACGTGGTGGGACACACCTCCGTACCGTTACTGCGTGTCATTCCTTTCAAAGTGGATTCTGCCGCGAACGCTGACGAGGAAGGTGGAAACACTTACCACGTCCACCGCGAATTTGTCCATCCTCACTATTTGCCTGTCAGCAAGTCGTATTTGGACACGGTCAACATTACTATAAAAGGAGATTTGGGACAAAATATTCCATTCACCAAAGGAAAAGTCACGGTGAAACTCCATTTTCGAAAACGGTTCTCTCACGAGTTGTAAGTCATGTATCCAGTGTACCGAGGGGTTGTACGACAGCGAGGACACGGTTTAGGAGACATGTTAAAATCGGCCTTTCGTTCGGTGGCCCCGGTGTTGAAACCGATGGTGACACGCGGATTGCACGCCTTGAAAGATGCGGCACTGACGCAAGGCAAAGAATTTCTCCAAAATGTCATCATCGACAAACAAAACCCTAAAGAAGCCTTCATGAGGGCAGGCAAAAATGTCTTGCTGCAAACGGGCAAAGACATTTTGGGCCGACGAGACATACCTATAAATGCCCTGCACGCTACCGAGTCAGGCATTCAGCAAGGACAAGGCAGAAAGAGACGACGCAGAAAACACCCTTTCACACGACTTCAAGCGAGAAAGGCCAAGAAAAGAAGAACCGTTCGAGACTTAGACGTTTTCGATTATTGAGAAAGAACAAAAAAAATGATGCACCGAGAGTCTTGTGCTTGTTCCAAGACGGAACTGGATATGTTTACCATGCCCCCCACCATGATGACCATGCAAGAATCCCAGTGGGTGGAATTTCACCTGGTCTCCTCATTGACCGATTCCGCTCCCATCGAGTTTGAAATCAAAGGACAGCCCGAAGATTACATCGATCTAAATAGCAGTTACCTATACTTAAAAGTGAAAGTGATCGAACCACCCAACGCTGACCTAGCCGATGATTATGTAGTAGCTCCCGTCAATAATTTCATGCATTCCTTGTTTAGCGAAGTGGACTTGTACTTGAATAACAAACTGGTCAGCAGCAGCATGGATACTTACCCTTATCGAGCCTACCTGGAAAATCTCTTGACGTACGGAAAAGAAGCCAAGAACACTCATCTGGATGCTTGCGTGGTATGGAAACCTGACCAAGCGACTAAGTTCAACAGCATTACAGTTGCTGGGGATGCTCAAAATACAACGGGATTTGTAGAACGACGAACGAAAATTGCTAGAAGTCGTGTTTTAGAACTGATGGATCGCTTGCATCTAGACATGTGGTTGCAAGAAAAGTATTTGCTGAACGGGGTGGATATCCGCTTGAGACTGAATCGTAGTAGTGCCGCTTTCCATTTGATAGGTACTCGTGCTTGCAAAACTGTCATCGAGGAAGCCAGACTCTACGTACGACGCGTGGAAGTGTTACCTAAAGTGGGAAACGACGTCAGTCAGACTTTGAGCAGAACGACCGCCAAGTATCCGATACGACGCGTGGAAGTGAAAACCTTCACCATTCCTGCTGGACAGCGATCCATGATCGAAGATCATCTGTTCCAAGGACAGTTACCCAAGCGTTTGATTGTTGGTATCGTCAAGAATTCAGCCTTCAACGGAGCCTACCACGAAAATCCTTTCAACTTTCATCATTACAATGTGTCCAAGATCGAAGTCAGTCGCGACGGCTAGACCTTGTGTACCCGACCTTTCGAGCCTAACTTTGGTTCCGCGAAGAATTATTTGAGATCGTACTTGTCCCTGTACGAAGCTACCGGACAGTTAGGAACCAACACCAGTCACGGCATTACGTACGACGATTATGCAGGAGGCTATGCTTTGTGGGCTTTCGATTTCACTCCAGACCAAGGCAGCGACGAGGGACATTTCCACCCTATAAAATCCGGCCAGATTCGTGTGGAAATTCAGTTTGCGAGTCCACTACCCCCAGAGAACACAGTGAACGTCATCCTGTATGCAGAATTTGATAATACCATAGAAATCAACAGTTTGCGAGAAGTCATTCTAGATTACTAGAAGTCATGGAAAACTGTTATCCCTCTTTACCTAGTGGAGAAACTTTAGACATGAAATGTGAGGAGACCATGGAAAAAGAAGAAGTGATCATGATGAAGTCAAGATGGCCAGAACAAGAAGCCCATTTAGTCTCCTGTTTTGCCAAACACTTGGTCGAAAAAATGACGGAATTGATCAAGAAAAATTGCTATGGATGTCAAAACGATCATCCCAGTCAAATTCAACACGATAAATGCCTGATGTTAAGTCAAGAAGAAAAATTGGACGAGTATCTGGACGAAGCTTGGAGTCTCATCTCGGACGAAGACGTGTTGCATCAGTGGTATAAAGACTTGCGTGAACATTCTTGTCCACCATTAACCACTCAAGAGATCCATCGTATCGAAGCTCTCCTGAATCAGAGTGAGGAGACGAAACGAAGAAACGGTTATTTGTCAGACATTTTCAAGCAAAAAGTCAGGATCGAATTGACGACTTATTATTACCTGTGAAGAAGAAAAAAACACACAAATCAATGGATACCTGGGAACGTTATTACCTTTTGAACCACAGTTCGTATACGGCTTCTTGGAATCCTGTCGTCTGTGCTAAAGATGAACTCCCTCATCGCAAACCTCAAGACCATCTAGCTTACGTGATCAACACGGACGACAGTCATCTCCCAGGAACCCACTGGGTAGCCGTTTACTTTCCTCAAGAAGGATGTGTGGAATATTTCGATTCGTATGGATTGCCCCCTTTGGAAGACGATGTCATTGACTTTATGAGAAGCAATGCTCAAACCACCCGATTCAATAATGTGAAATTACAAGGCACAGATTCCTTGGTGTGTGGACAGTACTGTGTGTATTTTCTGCATCATCGCAGCCTGGGCTATTCCTTAGAACATTTAGTGACTCATTTTGATCCTCGTTCTTCTTCTAGAAACGATGTGAAAGTAGATCGATGGTTTTGTGACCATTAAGCTTATCTTTTGTCTCAAGCAAGGAAACGTAGTGTCCATCAATGGCCTAATGACTTCCAACAGTGGAAATCACAATTTCATTCACAACGTTGTCAGCCCCGTTGTCAGCCCTGTTTAAAGTAGACTGTAAATTGAAAAAAAATGTTTGGTATTTGAAACAATTGTTTGATGTTATCATGTTGGATTATTGTTAAAAATGTTAGAGTTGTTGTTTAGTGTTAAGTGATTTTTGAATAAAAAATGTTGTGTTTTGAAAAAAAAATGCCTTTGTCTTTTGTTTGGCTATAAGAATGTTGATTCATGCTCTTTAATTTCTTACTATCCCTCTCATGACACTCATTGAACGTTGCGACTCGAAAACCGTGGGGGATGTTTTCCTTCACGTCCGCGCTTAGACTTTAAGAACCGGGGCAGTTTCCAGTCTAACCATCCATTGTCGACTCATCCTCCTACTAAGATGTGCTCCAAACTAGCTAAGCTCAACGAAGCCTACGTGAATTTGCATAGGGTCAGACACAGTCTGATACCGAAGCCAGAAGAAATAGAGAATGTGAGAATGCTAAAAGTTACTGAAGACCTGATAGAAGAGCTCTTCAGAGAAGAAGTGAACAGGGAGAAAGAAGAATGGACAGAGAAGTACAGACTTCAAAGACAGCAGCGACAGCAGCAACAGCAGCAACAGCAACAACAACAACAGCAGCAGCAGCAACCTGAAGCTGACAGAGGCTTTGTCGATTGTCGTATCGACACCAAAGAGTTCTTCTTCTCTTTCCGAAGAAGCAGACCTATTGCCAGAAAGTCTATCCTCAGAGGACATCGCATTCTTAGAAACTAAAAAAGATTGCCATAACAAACAAAAAAAACAAAAAAAACAGCCCTTTTCATGGCTACCCAATACTCTAGAAAAGAAATAACCATCAATTTGCTAATATGTGTAGGTAGAGTAGTGTAAATATAAACACTAACTCTTTTTTAAAAAATGTGAGGGTATGTGTTTGTGTATAAGATTGTGTGTTTGTAAGTGCTAACGTACGTTGGTATGGATAGTAGATGAAAATAATGTCTTTTTTTGGTTTTTGAGGTGTATATTTGGGGTTAGATTGGATTGCTTTGCGTATGTGGATAGTCTATTGAAGTGATTAATGAAAAAAAATTTTAGAATAGGAATGGGTAGCATAAAAAAGTGAGTGAGTGTTTCTTTAAGGTCCGCGCGTTGTTGTTTTTGGTCATGATCTAGGTAAGATCAATTTTATGTTTTTTAGGGGGATGTTTTCCTTCACGTCCGCGCTTTCACTATAAATTGAAACTCGTTCGGCAGTCTAGCTACCTTTGTTGATTGATCAACAGTAAAAAATGAGCAGCAGACTGACTAAATTGATGGAACTTCAGATGCATCTGGAGTATGCCAGATACCTACTGAACGAGCTGACTGCGGAGGCCCTTGTGGAAGAAGTGAGAATAGAACAGGAGGAGGAGGAGAGAAAAATGAAAGAAAAGAATGAAAGAAAGAGAGAGATCAGGTGTCACCCTATGATGAACCCTGTGTGCAAGGTGACACCTGAGGCAAGGACATCTCGCCAGCCTGTAGCTGAACCACAATCACAACGAAGACAAAGACAAAGAAGACAGAGGGAAGAAGAAGTGTTCACTATTCCGCAAACGGAGTAGTGGGATAGTGAAGCCACTCACCCCCCGTCTGCTCTTCAAACGAGTCATGTGAATTTGACTAATGATTGGAGTAGACGTTGTGTCTGTGGTGCCAGACCCGGAAGGTGCCACCATTAACCAGGGGCCTCTGAAGTTAAAAACAAACAGCCCTTTTCAGGGCTACCCAATACCCTAGAAAAGAAATAACCATCAATTTGCCAATGTGTGTAGGTAGAGTAGTGTGACTATAAACACTAACTCTTTTTTCATAGTGTGAGTGTATGTGTGTTTGTGTTAGTGTTTGTAACTGCTCACGTAAGTTTGTGTGAATAGTAGATTATGGGTTTCTTTATTGTTTCTTAGCGTATGTGAAGAGTATAGTTTGGGTTTTATTATAAGAAATGAGAAAGTAGGGGGATGTTTTCCTTCACGTCCGCACGTTGTTTGGTCGTGATCTAGGTAAGATCATTTTTTTATGTCTTGGGGATGTTTTCCTTCACGTCCGCGCTTTTCGTATAAGAACCCATAGTATGCGTCGTTCAAACCATTCTACAAAGAAGATGCCTTCGAACCAACTTGACAAGATGCAAAAATTACAAGACGTTTTAGACAATTTAGGAATGATGGAGCAGATGTTAGTAAGACTCAATGAAGACCACTATTCCTATAGTACCCATCGTGTAAAGATGGAAATTAATAACTTGAGAAAAGTAAAGGACATAATAAGTGGTGTCATGAAAGAGATAAAGGAGGAGAAGGAGGATGAAGAGGAAAGGATAAGAATAAGAAAATGGAATGAAAAAATTGAAAAAGAAGAAGAAAATGAGAAGAAGAAGAAAGAAGAGGAGGAAGAGAAGAAAGAAGAGGAGGAGGAGAAAAAAAGAAGAGAAAGAGTGTAGGAGAGAAAATAAGAAGTTGGTGGAGAAAAAGAAGAAATTAGAAGCAGAAGAAGAAAAACCAAAGGCCCTTTTCAGGGCCACGCATATTTCTCGAAAAGAGAATGACTTTCCAATTGCCTACCCTTTTTTTTAAAATTTTAAAAAAAAAAAAAAAAAAAAAATCCCATGTTCAGTTCCCCTTGTCCCTAGACAAGCCCAAACTATATTCCCCCATGTTAAATTCCCCTTGTACGTAAAGTGACCCACGATTTTTCTCCATGTTAATTCCCCTTGTACGTATTCTGACCCACGATTTTTCGCCATGTTAAATTTCCATTGTCGGTAATCTTACCCGGGGGGGGGGGGTCTGTAATGCTAATTCCCATTGTACGTAAAGTGCCCCCATTCACTACTATTGTAGATGGCGCAAGTATCAATTAAAAAATCATAATGTGAGTTGGTGCTATTTATATTTATGGAGCATCTCTCTCCAGCTTCTGTGCTAAAGTCTTGTTCATAACATGTCTATGTATACTTTTTTTTTGTTTGTTTTTCTTGCATTTTGCTTTGTCCTGTTATTTTTTCTTGGGGGGGGGGGGGCACCAGACAGATGGACAGATGCCCTCCCCCCCCCCTTAGCCAAAGCTTATAAAAGGTTTATGTGTGTTTGTTACACCCAAAGGTGTGTTGTTTATGTTGTTATTTTGGAAATTTTGGAGAATCGCTTCGTTAGAAATTTCGATTGGGGTATTTCTGTGTTCCCTAGTGTATCTATAGGGTTGTTCATCCGCAAGTGGTTTCTATTACCCTTTCGGAGTTCCTTCCCTTTTTATTTGTCGACCTTGCTAGGGTTGCCTATGTCCCGTGTTTGCTATGTGTATGTGTTATATGTCTGTAGTTGCTATATTGTGTTTCCGTGTAGGGACAGCAATTTTTCCAAATTAAATAAATCCCCAGTTGTCCTGACTTTCTCCTTGCTTACATCAGGAGAAAAATATTCAATTTTGAAATTTGGGCGAAGAGCGTTTTTTCATAGAAACTATTTAAAACCTTAGTGGTTTGTATGTGTGCTGAAACACTTTCGCAGATAGGAAGGGATAGGCCTTGCCCGATTTGTGGTTTATACTTCATTTATTTGTTGTATATCTCCCATCTAGAGCATGTCCACCCATTTTAAATATCCCAAAAGGTCGAAAAAAAAATTCTCAATAGTCTTCTCTTTCGGGGTATTGGCGCAGCAATGCAGCTGCACTATGTTAGTATGTGTAAAGGAAGAAGAAATAAAGGGAGGGGTACAGGTAATCTAATGAGGGTATATCTATAAGTTATTTTGTCCATTCCTTGAGGGTTCTTTTTCCACACTCTTTTATGGGCCTGTTCACTTCGCGTAGCGCCATGTGACATAGCCCCATAACGTCCTTGTCTGTACTTTCCTCAAGGGGGACTCCTATACTACTTATCTATTATTATTACCTGACCACACGCTTTCATTGTGGTAACTATATACTCTTTGATCTTGTATAATGTGCTTTTATTAAAATTTCCATCTAAAAATAATATATTTTGAGGTTTATATGTGTCATATTTCCTAATTTCTGCTATTACCCTTTCTCTATCTTCTTTTGTATGTGTGCATTCTATTAGAGTGTGTATTTTGCTAAAGGGTAATATTTTACACAGTGGATATTTGGGCGGTACTCTGACCATGCGCCGTCTCGCTGCAGCCTCTCCCGTCAACCACGCATCATGCATGTATTTGAAGGAGAGGCTTTGAATCTTTAGGGAGCCTAGTTTAGACCAGTGCCCCCATGCTCTCTTCCAATTGACATACATGTGTTCTTTTTCAATTTTGCATGGTAGTTTCCCTGTTATATCATTTCTAATCCAATCGTAAGTAAGTTTCTCTTCTGTTTCCCACAATTCCTTCCTATCCCTATATTTTAATAATAAGTCTTTGATGTTTTTAAATTTCCTCGGACTTTCTAACAATTTGGTAAATTTGTTATTTTTGTATATATCTACCCTATTTCTCAAAATGAAGCCGAACCAATATGTATATATTCCTTCCCACGGTAGTTTGGGGTCCGCATTTAATTTTTAAACATATTAATAATATTGGTTATTTAAATAAGTATAGGGCTGGGTAGACCAATCCACCCCCCACCCCCATTTCTTTAGCTCTGTATAGGGTTTCCTTATTAATATAATGCAATTTAAAGTTCCATATATATTTAATTATCTGATTATCTATATTGTTTAATGTAACGTTACTTATATCAGTGGACTTCATAATATAATTTAAATTGGTATATATATATGTTTTGGCCACTTGGGCCCGTTCCATGATGCATAGTGGCGTTAGTGCCCAGATATCAACGTTTCTTTTAAACTCATTTTCCATCTTTTTTACAGTTTTCTTTTTCTTCATTTGGTCCAAAATATATCCCTAATGCTTTGACTGTCTTTTTGAACAGGTGTGCCGGTAAATCTGAATGCTTACCACGCCAGTTGCCTATCTCTAAGATTTCTGTTTTATCGTGGTTAATTTGCGATCCTGATGCATTACCGAATTTTTCAAATTCCTTAATTAAGTGTTTAAAGGAATTAGGATCTTCTATAAAGTTTGTGCAATGGTCTGCATGTTGTAACATTTTCACATCATCTTTCATGTTTGGAAATTTTGTACCTTTTATACCTCTGTTGAGTTTTATGCTGATACTTAGCATTTCGATTGCTATTACGTATAATAGCATGGATAGTGGGCATCCTTGCCTCACTGATCTTTGGATATCAAATTTATCTGTCGTGGCTCCATTACCTGTACTTTAGAGGTTATATTATTATACAATATTTTAGTCCATTTTCGGAAGTTTTCTCCGTAGCCAAATTTTTCTAGGACTTTCTGTATATAGTTGTGTTCAAGTCTGTCGAATGCTTTTTCTTGGTCAAAAAGTACCATGGCAGCTTTTTTCCCATTGTCCTGTAGATAGTCTATGATTGTTCTTATGTTTAATATATTATTTTGGATTTCTCTCTTTTTAGGTCCACATGTTTGATGTATGTTTATGATTTGGTCCAACCCTTTTTTCATTCTATTTGATAAAAGTTTGCTTAAAATCTTGTAATCATTATTTAGGAAGGAGATGGGCCTCCAATTTTTTAGGTCATCTCTTTCCCCTTTTCCTTTATATATTAATATTATGATTCCCTCCCTCATTGTTTCAGGCAGTTTGTTATCTTTAAGTAATATATTATTGTATAACCATTCAATATGGGCGACAACTCTCCACAGAATTTCATATAGAAATCCGCGGAGAGTCCATCTCCTCCTGGTGATTTCCCTTTGTTTGGTGTTAGGGTACTTTCTCTTATTTCTTCCTGCTAGATGAAATCGTCACATAAGTCTTTATGTTCTGACGATATCACCTCGCAGGGGATTTTTAAAAAAATATTCATCAATTAAATCTCCTGTAATGTTTTGTGATTTATATAGATTAGTGTAAATTTTTTTAATATATTCCATGATTTCTCCCTGATCTGTTGCTATCTTATTTTCTGCTACTTTTAATTGGTCTAGTATTTTTTCTCCCCCCCCCCTTCCTTCTTTCTTCTCTTTTATATAGTCCTTCTGCCTTTTTATCGATTTGGGTAAATTTTCCCGCTCTGATTTCTTTTCCTCTAATTTCTTCCCCTATAATTTCGTCTAATCTTTTTTTCCACTTGGCTTCTAATTCTTTATTGTTTCTTTTATTAAGTTGAAATTTAATTGCCTCTATTTCCATTTTCAATTTTTTACTTTTAATATTTGAAAATTTTATTGCAATTTCTTCAAATTTCTTTTTTAGAGTTTCCCATTCTATCATAATATCTAGATTTTCTTTTTGTTTAAAGTTCTCTATTTCCTGTTTAATTTCATTTATAAAGTTTGTATCTTTTAATAATGAGTTGTTGAGCATCCACCTCCCATTTCCCCATCTTTTCCTATTTGTAATTTCCATAGTCATATATATAAGTTTATGGTCTGAAATTTTAAAATTTACTATCCCAGCTTCTTTGTATAATTTTTCATTGTAATTGATACAGAGAAATTTGTCTGACCTACTTCTTTTATTTATTTTATAATCATATGTGTATTCTTTTCTTAGTAAGTTTAACCTTTCTATATATGTCTATTAAGTTGTGTTTCTTGACGAAAACTTCCATTTCCGGTTTGATTCTTATGTCGTTTGGTGCTAGGTCCCCCTCCCTGTCTATATTTTCACCTACCCAATTAAAATCCCCCCCCCCCATAATTACATTTTCCATGGAAAACTTTTCCAGGTATTTTGGCAACTTTTCTAAAAATATTTTCTTATGATTTCTATTAGTTGGCATAAATATATTTAAAAAGTGAGTTTTTTCTATGATTATATATAGGAGCCTTCCTTTGAAATATTTTCCTTCCTCTACTCTTTCCCAGTTCAACCCCCTTTTATTTTTTTATAAGAGTCGCTACTCCCCCTTTAACATCATTTCCTTCGTAATCGTTCATCAAGAGTATGCCATCTAAAAAACTTTCACACAGTATTCTGTTTTCATTATTAAACCCATTGTGCGTTTCTTGAAAAAAAATTAAATCATATTTTAGGTCTTTTGGAAACATTAGTATTTTATCTTTATTAATCCTATTAACATTAACAGACAGGAGCTGTAAGTTTATTCCTTCCATTCCTGTCTCTTACCAGGGTGTCGCATTGATGGTTATACCTTAAAATTTTGTTTATCTTTAAATAATTTTGTTTCATTGTACTATATTGAAATTTGCGGGATGGGGGCACTGGTTTCCCCACCCCCCTCAGATGATCTGGGTGTAATTTCAATTTCTGATGTTAGTGTGTTTGTTGGAGTTGTTTCTTGCAGTGTACTGTTTGTTCCATCAGTTGTTTCGGTCCTAATTGTTTCTTTTGTCTCTTCATTTGTAGTGTGTTCTTCTGTATCCATCTCTTTTCCTGTTTCATATTCTGATTCATCTTCTTGGTTATTTCCATGGTCAGTTTCCTCATCAGTAGCATTTGTTTCCCTCTCACTCTCTTGATCTGTTTCCTCATCTGTTTCTTCTTCTCTTATCTTTTTTTGTTTGGTTTGGATCTTTTGACTGGCTTCTTTTATGGGTGATATAGCCCTCTCTTGGGGGATATATAATCCGCTTTCCTCGTTTTCCTATTTCTCCTAGGTGGAGGTGTGGCTGTTAAGGGCGTGGCTGCTATGTTTTCATTCTCTTCTTCCTTTTGGGTTGATTCAGTCTCAAGACCCTCGAATTTGTTTTTGGTGTTTACATCTGTTTCCATTGCCTGTGTGGGAACCCTTCCGGTTTTGTTGGGACTTAGAAACTGCTCCCACTCTAGTGTTTTCTGTCCTTCTATGTGGGTTATGTCGAGTTCCGGTAGTGTTTGAATCACTTCTTCTGTTTCTTTTCCTTCCCTCACCTGCTTTACGAGCTTGAGTATCTCCGAAATTTGTTCTAGGTTTCCCATTTGTTGTTGTTGTTGTTGTTGACTCTGAATCCAGACCAGTTACGATTGCTGTGTGATTGGTCATTGAGGAACCTTTGTTCAAGTCTTCCAGTGCACATATTGGCATTAGAGGGTGAGCTTTTCATGCATATTGCAGACCCGTGGACTTGCAAGATGTGTTTATTGTCATAGAATGACTGACAGCGAGTGGCATGATTTGATCTGACGCAAAAATGCACCTGTGTTTCATTTTTGCCGGAAAGATATCCTTGTTTCCTCAGGAAAATAAATAAATAACAACAGCAAGAAAAAGAACAAGAAAATAAAATCATGGCACATTCCAACTGGATGGGAACAGGTGCATCCGGGAGGGTATTGTGCATTAGGCCGATCTGAGAATGTAACCATAAATCGTATTCATGTGTTCTTAGTAATCTATCAATCTCATCTATACCTGTTCCTGGAACTTCAGAGTAAGTTATTAATCTCCGCTGTACAATTTTCTGGAACTTATATATAACCACCATAAACTACATTGATAAACAAGAATGTAAACAAGAAAAAACAACCATGAACTATCTAATAACGACGATGATAATAATAATAATAATAATAATAATAATAATGATAATAATAATAATAATAATAACAATAATAATAACTGTAACAGAATAATATGAATTTCGCTTATTTTTTTAAACTCAATCTGTATTTCATCTAATTCTTTGCTTAAATATCTAAGTGAATTCTTGCTATTATTATTATTATTATATCGTTTGGAATTATTCATGCATATATTTGATTGTTTCGTAATGGCTCCCTTATCTCCTTAATAGTTTGTATATGCTGTGATCCAAAACAACGATAAACCTGACCTGAACCAATTAGAGATTATTTTGATCTGTTTTATGGTGCCTTATGTCAGAAAAAGGTCAGCTTTGCCTGACATATCGTCAGGCTTGCTTAGATATAAAATGAGAAATATACCAGTCGGAAACAATATGGTTGATGGAGGGAAACAACATCTAAGATGCATGAAGCCCTTAATTACCAAGGCATGCAAGAATGCTGTCTTGTTTGGGCCGTGTGGTAGCACCTTCCTAAACTTTCATGCACAGCACATCTTATAATAATACTTTAGTTTTCCTAGCATCATAACATAATCAGAGAACTGTCGAAGAGAGCAGGTAGAGCAACAGACTGTTAATATCGTTATGGCAAGGACATTTCTCCGGTGGGGGATTCAAATCTTCCGAGTAAAAATGAATTTCCATCGAATGGCATACTGTCTGATCCATGTGATTGTCACGCAAAGTGTGTACGCCGAAAACTGTGTCTGTAATCCTGTGATAAACATAAGAACATCAGACATCATCAGTAATTTAACGAACAAAACTATTGTGTCTGTGACAACTCAACTCCAATCTCATCACAACCGAGCGGAAACAATGCCAAGATTGCTGAGTGAGCTTACCTTGGGGTCTTTGTTTGCCTTTATTTGCAATGATCTTAATCAGAAAATACTGTCGTTGAATGGGTCTCAAACGCACAAGCGCGACAAATAATTTTCTTCCAATCAAACTAAAGACCAGGCACTTACCACCAAACTCTAATTTCACAAATTCACTTTCTTTCTTTCATCCCATTTCCGTGATTTATCAGTATGTAATTCAAATTTCTATGACTACATTTTACATCACGTGCAATAAAAGAAAAGTCAAACACCTAATAAATATCAATTTACTTTTCTGTTTTATTATTTACACTTATACTTGATAATTTCCATGTATTAAGAAATCAGAGCGAGACGAAAGTACGAAACTAAGCAACGATATCATATGATCCTGCGAATAACGTTCAGTTACACTACTTTAAAAATAATCACGCTCATTACTCGGCTTGAGAGGTATACGGCGCAACCTAATGTCTATTACATAATCAAATAAATATATTAAAATATATGAACGGAGAATTAAAACAACAGATAGCTTACTTCTCTCATATTACCACTCTTCAGAAAGGCACTCGTCTGAGAATTAGCACAGGCTTAATACCAGTGGTCATGAATCATAGCGATATGCTACAGTATGATCACAGGTTTACTACCAGTGGTCATGAATCACAGAGATCTGCTTCAGTAGGATCAGAGACTTAATACCAGTGGTCATGAATTATAGAGATATGCAACAGTATGATCACAGGTTTCATACCAGTGGTCATGAATCACAGAGATCTGCTACAGTAGGATCAGAGGCTTAATACCAGTGGTCATGAATCATAGAGATATGCTACATTATGATCACAGGTTTACTACCAGTGGTCATGAATCACAGAGATCTGCTACAGTAGGATCAGAGGACTCATACCAGTGGTCATATATCACAAATATGATACACTAATGAAATATTGCTTTCCCGATTCGGGATTGTTAACGTATGATTCAAGAAGCATAAAACCACACACGTTAGATCATTCAAGAAGTCAGAGACATGACCAGTCACTCCCATCTAGCTAAAAGTATAATTCATGATCGCATAACAAACACCTAAAATAATATATTTGAACCGAAGGGTTACAACCTACACTGTAAATATCAACTACGTACAAGGCGGGCCCCAATTTAACCGTTGATTCCTAATGCGCTGTGTGGTACTTAAAAATTCCAGCTTCTTCTCGCCGTGATGGTCATCAACGCAGTCAAATATTTGTCAATGGAGAAGAAGAGTTATACGTTCTGTCCGCTTTGTCTTTTTGTGACACTGAACTTTGAATTATGCACTCTTTCACCTTCGATTATTTTAATCCTCTGATTTTGTACTATACTGTTTATTCTGTTCGGATCATGGCAAATGCTATGTTATTTTCCTTTCTTTTTCTGTCCGCTTTGAGCCTTGAGCTCATTTTGGAAGGAAAGTCTGGCTTTCCGACGTTGGAAAAGGGAAGGAATACACGTAGAAAAGTTCTACATGGTAGTATACTTGTAAAATACGATCAGGTCAATGTCTTTTATTGTACAAAATAAGGTGTTTACCTTTTTAGGTTTCTATTTGACGGTGAACAGATATAGTCTTTTATGCAAATACCGCTGTATTGCTTCTCTTGGGTACAGTTTTGGAATGGAATTCTAACCCTGGTGTGTAGCGGAATATATTTATTTACAAATGGGGTGAAACTGAATATATTTAACTGGATAGCGCTTGGGATAATAATTATACGAGTCACTGCAATTCCCATACACTCTTTCATGAGACGAGGCAAGCTGAACCATTTTTGACCTACATTGAAATGGCTGAAATATCGCAACATCTCTTTTGGCAAATTAGAAGCGTAACAAATTATTTTACAACTTACTTCCCTTTCAAGATTCCTTATGGAATAGTTTAGTGAGTTTGAAGAAGAGAACTTTACAACAGGTTTTGTTTCTTACTAACAAAAAGCTATTGACGAACCGGAAACGATGTGTTTTCGACATCATTGTCCAAATCATGGAGTTATGTCATAATCGCTTGATGGTGTGCGCAATGCTGCTTGATAGAATCATCAAGGTAAATATTACTTTGACAGTTCGAGTAAACTGTTTTCATAATATGGAAAAGTGAGAACCATTGTTCAGTAAATATCAATAATGTTTCTCTTGAAATGCACTTAGAGGGGGCACAACAAGAAAAAGTTCGCTTCCCAGTACACGAGTACCTTAGGCTGTTCACAGGAAACTTACACCACCAATACCGCCTACTGTAACGAATAACAAGAAGCGGACCAATGTAGTAACATTCAGTTCGCTATGGCGTCTGGTATGAGAGAGATCTTGAAGAAAATTTACTTGTATTCGATCCTAGGTATGAAAATGTCACACCCTCCAAAAACAATATGGCAAACCTCCAAACAAAATCATAAATATTTTCTGGTGTGGAATCACGGTAGGTTACAAAAATCATATGTTTACTACTGTAATATTTTAATGCACAAACACCCACACTGGTCTTTCTATCTATGTATAACGCTTGCCAAACAAGATGTCGCAAGCTCGAAACTCGCCCATCCCAAATTTGTTCTTCTCGTTTTTACTTTGTCTTTTTCGTTAAATTATCGCCCACATTTGTCTTTCTGTTTGTCCCGGCTGCAGAACAAGAGTTCGCGAGATCTAAATTCGCAGTGGCATCCCAAATTTGTTGCTACTCTTTTATTTTTTATGTTCAAACTTTCGTTTAGACTAGTTCCTCCCAGTTTTGTAATTTTCTTTGTACTTGTTTCATCACGGTTCTAGGACAGGCAGTTAACATAATACAGGTATACAGTCTTGTTTTTATTCAGTGTTTAATAACTTAAATCATTAAATCTACGTACAGAGAATATGCTACAGGAAAAACGGTCTTTAGTTCTGTTCTTGCCGAAGGTGATTTTATTTTTTGTTTGATGTAACTTGAGAATCACTTCGTCGTCTGTAATACATGATATTACAGATGCATGATTATATCAATGCAAAACATTAAGACGGCGGAACGCAGGCTAAACGCCCCAAGTAAGAATGCAAGAAGCAGGAAGACGTACATCCATACATACATACATGCATGCATGCATGCATCCACGCACACACACACACACACACACACACACACACACACACACAAACATACATAATTACATACATACATTCATACATAAAAGCAACCAAAAATGTGGCAAAAGCTAATAAATTTGTTAAATATATTACAGTTGCTAGAACCGATAGAGATAGGGTAGCTGTCATCGTCAATCACACACACACACACACACACACACACACACATATATATATATATATATATATATATATATATATATATATATATATATATATATATATATATATACTATTATTTAAGGTGGGTCGTGGGCAGTTTTGTCGTCCTCAGACGGTTTCGTGGGCAGATAAAAGTTCGTGGGCAGATTTCCATCTGCCCACGAAGCACGTCGTCCTTTTCTGCACTCTTGCCACAAATATCAATAAAATAAATGCATATTTATGCTGCTGAATGTTAAATATTCGATAAATATTCATCTGCAAAATAAATAATTGCCTTTTTACCTATTTATTTCCATTTTTTCATTAATGAATTGAATTGAATAGCACAACTTGAGTTACCTCCCATTATGTACTAGTATATATTGCACCTTAAAAATAGATTGACCCGGAAGTAGTATGTTTCAAATTTACTGCCCATGATGACAGGGGGTCGTTACAAAGAAAATCAAGGGATGGGGTTCTAACCTGTAACAATATAATATGTTAATAGTGTTACAGGTTAGAACCCAAATCTGTTGATTTTCTTTGTAACGAGCCACTATGCCCGTGATTATTATTGTGAGAGATCAAAACTGCCCGGGAACCAGGATGTGGAGTGAATAATCTGCCAATGTCGCCAACAAGCACCATACATATATACTATTTATTTTGATCTCTAAGAAGTTTTCAATAATGCTAATTAGTAACATTATAATGAGTGAGCTGTTATATGTCTTTCGAAATACCTCTATTCACTATTGCTTGTCCTGAGCCCAAACTAAGAGGATTGTGGCTGTCATTAGAAATACAAGTGATACCATTTATTTAAATCCAGGCTTAGTAAGTTCATAACTTCACTTAAGTTCATATTATATGCTGCTGCATTTTCTTCTCTCAGTCTACCATTAACAACGACAACAAAAGAAAAATGGTGTTTACTCAGAATTTGTTCCTATATTTATCAAAACATTTGTTTTGGAACAGATATTTTGTTGGAAAAGCTGAAAGAATAAAATTGGGGGAAAATCATGATGGTATAATAATACAATTGTTTACTTATAATAAAAGAATACTGGATTTAGTGTACAACATCCTTGCAATAATTAAATGGCATTGTGAATATGCAGAACCCCAATTCTTTAATGTACATGTACTGTTTAAGGTACAAAACTGTTTTGCATACTTCATAACTTATTTCTCTAATAGTACAAATAATAGGAGACAGAAGACATTTAGAAAGAATTAATTTGTCAAAATAAGTTAAATATCAAGATTAGTTTAATGGACGTTTGAAAATTTACTATTAAAGTAAAATTGCCTATTTTTGAGAGAAACATCCTAATAGTAATACACGTAATTTTATTTAAATTAGCAGTAATGTAGAGGATGCTGATTTATTTATGAAATATACCATAAACGTGTGTTTCATGTTCATTACTCCAAAGTAAAATACCCAAGAACCACCTCAGAAAATCAGTAATGACATATTCACGTAAAACACAAAACACAATTCTAAAAAGGTGATGGAGATGCAGTTATCAGCTGTGAGTCACATAGCTAACACATGTTGAGTAGCAGACTGGATGATTGGTATGGAACGAATTGTATTTGCCTTGTCAGAATAGTTGGTAAAGATTTTAAGAGGACTTCCTGGTTGGAAAAAAGTGAATTGGAGAAATGTATTATTTTTTTCATCGTATGTGTCCTTGTTTCACTTCATTAATAATAATGATATGACTTTTGACAAATCTTTTTGTCCGAGTGACTCAATGCTGAAAAGTGTAAAAAAATGTCGAGGCTGCGACAGATGTGTCCTCTGTAGAAATGGGTGTTTATTAAACTAGGTCAAAATTAGGTAGTGTAAAAATAGGAAGTGGAACAATACACAATATGGAAAACGCTCGCTGTGGAAGACATTGGGCGGACATACAGACACATCAAGATGTATTTAATAAGATTCATACACATATTATATACTGTTGTATAGCTCTCCTTGTATGCTTCAGATTTATACTATAAACATTGAAGTGTGTGATACCGAGACAAACGGCAATGGAAGATGCACGTATCAAGGTTATGAAGATTGTTAAATTCACAAGCGATACAGAGTCAAATATACCAAAACTTTCATATTGCATTTTCTTACATTTCTACTATCACAGATCGATTTAGACTGATGCGAAACCTATCAATTTATATCAAATTTGTCAAAATCGGGGTTTATTTACTATTGTTATGAGTTATTCACCTGTATGGAAAACGATCGTATAGGAAGACATTAGGCGAAATGACAGACAAAGGAAGATATACTTAATAAGATACATACACATACTATTTACAGTTGTACGGCTTTAATTATATGCTTTAGATATATAGCAATAGCATCGAAATATGTAGTACGATCGCAAAACGGCAATGGTAGATTCACGTAGCAAGGATATGCAGATCGGTAAAGTCGCACCCGATATTCAGTAAAAAGAACAAAACCTTCTATTTTGCATTTTCACACATGTCTATTGGCACAGATCGATTTAGTATGATTAGAAACATATCAATTAAAATCAAATTTGTCATCTGATATCAAATGTGTCAAAACCGTTGTTTTTGCGATTGTTATGACTTATTCGCCCATATGAAAAACTTTCGTATAGGTCGGATCTAGGCGCACGGACAGACAAATAAAGACGTGCTTATTAAGATATATACACACATTTTATAATATTGTATAGTTTTAATTCTATACTTCAGATCTCTAATATTAGCATCGAAGTATGTGCTACAATCACAAAACGGGAAGGGTGTATTAAAGTAGCAAGCATATGAAGATCGGTAAAGTCGCACCCGATATTCCGTAAAAAGTGGAACTTTTTTATTTTGTATTTTCACACACGTCTATTGGCACAAATCGATTTAGGCAGATGAGAACCTATATATTAATATGAAATTTGTCAAAAGCTGTGTTTGTTTACTATTGGTATAAATTATTCACCTATATGGAAACCGTTCGGATAGGAAGGCATCGGGTGCACAAACAGACATATGAAACCGTACTTAATAAGATACATACACATATTATTTAATGTTGTACATCTTAAATTATATGCTTCAAATCTATAGTATTAGCATCCAAGTATGTGCTACTATCGCAAAACGGGAAGGGTAGATGCACATATCAAGGATATGAAGATCGGTAAAGTCGCAAGCAATAATGAGTCATAAATACCAACTTTTTTATTATTAATTTTCTCGACTTTTTTTGGCACAGATCGATTTAAACTGATGAGGAACCTATACATTGATATTATATATGTCGAAATATATGGTTGTTTAAGATTGGTACAACTAATTTACCTATATGGAAAATCTTTGTGTTGGAAGGTATTTGGCGCACGGAAAGACAAATGAAGACGTACTTAATAATATATGTAAACATGTTATATGCTGTTGTTTAGCTTTAATTTTATGCTTGAAATCAGTAGTATTAGCATCGAAGTATGTTGTAACCCCCCTCCCCTTAGTACGCTACTGCAAGCAGACTTTGTTAAATGCTAAGAGACACTAATTGCTCGAAAATTATAATTTAAAAATATTTATGTATTTATGGACTCGTATATTATAACCTTATAATGCGCCTTCATTTTCCATCAGGTAGGTCTCCAGGTCGAGTTGTCATGAAAAACAGGAACCAGTATCGTACATTCTTTACTAAGCGACTTCTCCGATGGTGCAATGTGTCTATAGAGCGTCCGCCTCGGATGCGAGGGGTCGCGTATTCAAACCCCGGCCGAATCATACTAAAGACATAAAAATGGTACTAGCAGCTGCCTCTTTTGGTGCCGATCATTAAGAGGTTAGTGTTCGGATTAGTCGGCCTGGTGTCAGGATAGTGTGACTGGGTGGGACAAGTTTGTCTTATGTCCGCTAAAATGCAAAAGCCTACTGAACCAAGTCGAACAGGTTACGTATTATACAACTTATTTTCGAGGTTTCAGCGCCCCCCCCCCCCCCTTAAATGCGTACATATATTATCAGTATACCTCCATGCTCAAGCCTATGCATTTGGGTTACCCCCACCCCCACCCCTCTATGCGTACATACTAAATGGACGGCCCCTAACCATTCATGAGATGGTATTGATTCAAATTTACGAGTGCGATTGTGATGTACGCATTTCCCTACACAAACACGGGATGGTATTATTCAACCGTACATGTCCACAAAACTATATATATTTATAGATATATGTATACAACCATGGTACATCAATTAGGTATCTAATTACATAATGACAGTGTAGTGGTTAGCAAATTTGAGAAATATACTTTTTTATTCAGACACCATGCCAAAAGGAAAGAACTAACTTACAGTTTACGCTGAACTAAATTAAATTTACTATTTTTGTTTCCAGCATGGTCGGAATATGTTTACATGTTTCATATTAGGAAACAATTTGCATTATGGCTAAGTATATCTAAGAAGGAAATAAGATGTTCTTACAAACTCTTATTTTGTTGGTGTATTGGTTACCTCTCAACATATGAACCATTCTTTGCCATCTCACGATTATAATCCGTATGTACTTAAGCGTTGTCTCATTTGTAGTGTTAATTTTTAAATGTATACTTTGCTTGTAAAATGATCCCACTTTATATAAATGTACAAACACCGCAATCGTGATGTGCTTACAGGAATACATTCTTCTGAGTTCTACTGAAGTCAGTTATTCAGTATAATTTGTAAAACGATATGGACTGATTGATAAAAGTGACTGTTTTCTTTACTTTGGTTTGTCGCAATATTTTTCTAACAAAGTACTAATATACACTGGTCACACATGACGCCCCAAAGAAGCAGTTGTAGTTAATTCTTTTTTACCTGTAGTAATGGGATTTTTACAATATATGGCTGTGGCAGATGTACGTCGATTATCAGACAATGGTCGGCTTTTGCACTATTCGCTTATTTCCCTACTTCGAGTGCGGACTGATTGACCGTTAAGCAAAATCTCAATTAATCTCTGCGATTTATGTGCAACGTACGATATTGTCCCCAGTGTTTATTTAATTCCATCATCGTTTAACAAAACTTCTTTTCTTATCCTCTCTAAATCAACTTTTGTTGACCAAAGACAATACATTTTATAAGCAAGGCAGAACGCAAAATCACATTACCCATCCACGAGTACAATGAAAATATGTAAACAAAAATAGTTAATAAAATTCCAAGGTATGTATAATATTGTAATATATTTTGGAGTATGCGCATTTGTTTACCGCTCTCCATTTTAAGGATTCCTTATATACTTGCTTGAATATGGGAAGTCGGTGCTGGGATTATAGTCTTTAGACCAAAATAATTAGCCAATTACTAGGGGCAAACGTTACGGAGTGAAGTGTAAGTGAGTTTCAAGATGACATGGTTTACTTTTGGTGAATTCAGGTAAGAGCCGCATGAGTATCCCTGTCACTCAGTAGTCCCTATTCAAATCTAATTGCGTGAATTGATCGTGTGACTCCAGGTGCAGTATTTATGACTGGAGATTGGTAAATTATACAATGGAATCAACAGAAAAGGACTGTTCCGCCGTCGGCGGGCGCCATTTATTGTTGCTGTGGTGGTAAATATGTTACAAAGTTACAGGCGAAATGAAGCTAAAAATCATGATTTAAAAGGCCTAAGGTGGCGTAGTAAAAACGGTTCCCTGTATTAGGTTGTTGAGTTGTATAGTTTCACGGCGTGAAATACTGGCGGTAAGTTACGGAAAGTTAACGAAGAGAAGCTTTGCAGTTGTGACATTGACATACAATTGGGAAGTTGGGATTTGTGGTCATGTATTAATTAGAGTAACATTACTGATAGATTGGACGCGTTGGACTTTCCAGTTTGCAGAAGTAGTTGTACAGGATTCCTTTGAATCGGGGAAACCTATGACTCGTAGCGGGATTCGCGCAAGGGCTTGACATCGCTCGGTCAAGAAACCCATTTGGTTGATACAATATTTCTTGCGTGAGCATAATGCAAATGTGTATATTGGCTTGCACTGTTTGCAGCTATGATGTACGATGTTAAGATCTCAGTCGGTCAGGATATTCTTTAACAACGGTATCTTTTATCCTAACACGTCTTTCAATACGGTACCATTTACCCCTTGCAATAAAGTATATCAGTTGGAGGTTGAGGATGAACTAATCGATATTGAATTTCTCTAAGTACTGTTTGGTCAATGTTCGGATCTCATTATCTTGTTATTGCAAAAAATATATATTGGTTATAATCAATTACACCTTTAGTTTTATGATTATTTAGACATTCTATATAAATCCAGCATGGTATCAGTTAATATTTCGACGATATTGTTATATGTGACCAGTACATTTGAACATGTATGATTATAAACAGTAAAATTAGGCATTTAAACTGTAGGAAAAAAAATTCTACTGAAAAATGTTTCATCAGCATAAAAAACTAAGGCTTGTCAAATCCGAGACTAGCAATATTTTATAGTACCTATATTTGCTCTTTTCAGGCCAAGTTCTCACGTAATGGCTTGTTTTAGTAAATTGCTTGTTTTTGTGTGGGGTTTTTTTTGGTGCTCCCACACAAAATGCGCATGCGCGGAATTTATTTTCCGTTGCCATGACGTATAAAAGTTACCGGCCATGCACCAACATTTTTCTTTATACATCAGATTTGCATAACATGATTAAAAGTAGTTATACTTGAACAAAAAGAACCAAAAAAAACCTATAAAGTGTACAGAAAAATTAATTTAATTTCTCGAAATAAAAGTATACATCACTGTTACTTAGATACGATTTTCCACCTATAGAGGACGCCAGCAGGAAATGACGTACATTTATCCCCACAAGACGAAGTACTGGGGGGGGGGCCGGCACCAGACAGACCCCCCACCCCACTTTTCCAAAAAATTATAGTGTTTTATGTGTATTTATCCCCCCCCCCATGTGTTGTATGTTTTATATTATGCAAAAGAATTTAGGTCAAAAAAATTTAATTCTCCTTTTTAACGGGGTATTTCTTTTAAAACCTAGTTTTATCTATAGGGTTGTTTTTCCGAATAGGTTTCCATCTTTCCATCACCTGACTTGAAATCCCTTCCCTATACTCTTGGTTGACCTTGGCTAGAGGTCGCCTATATCCCGTGTGTGCTATATATATATATGCTATAGTTTGTGTATGCTATATTTTGCTTCCATGTTGGGATAGCCTTTATTTTTTCCCAAATCTCCCCAGTAATCTTAGGACCTTATAATCGGATCAAGAAAAGGTTTATTTTTATTTATTTAATATATTTTTGAATTTTGGCTAAGTAACGGTGTATTATAATTTAATTAAGAAAAAAAAAACTTAATGTGTTCTGTGTGCAAATATATTGTGTCATTATTCACATATTGGATTTGTAAATTGAAATCCGCTGTACTCGAGTTGGAGTCCATACACTTTTTTATTTGCTTGTATTTCTCCCACCTAGAGTTAGGCCGTCTCAAATTATTTATTGGATTTCTGCCAAAATCTCTAAAAATGGTTGTTCTTCCCACACACACACACACACACACACACACACACACAGTGGGGATTTACCGTGCAGTGCGAGAGCTGCACATTTTGAGCAAATAGAATTAGAAGAGAGACTTATTAGATCCTTTGTTTTCGTGTATGTATGTAAAGTTTCCTATATGAGGTGTTTTTCCCGACTCTTTCATAGCCCCATGACGTCATTATCTCGTTCTTTTCCCATATAGTTTCTCTGTCCCGATAATTAGGATTTGTGATAGTTTACGTAATATAATTAAAGTCTATTTAATTATTTAATTTTAATTGTAATGGATAATAAAAAGAAACTGAAGCTGTTTAGGAAAATTTATAAGAATCTAAAAGGGTGGCGGCTACAGCAGATTCCAATCCGGGGTGGGGGTATGAGGGCAAGGGTTCACTTTGTGATGGTCCCCTTTAAGGGGAGATTATCCATTGCCCCATCTCCCTCCCCTTCTTTTCACCCTTTGCATCCCCGTCCCTCCCATTCACAAATCTTCCTAGAAGTTCTTTTTTCTAATTAATTTGAAAGGATTACAAAAAAATTTGCCTATTCATTTTTTTTATGTTTATGACTTGGTCACACGCCATCATGGTTTTAGTTATGTTATCTGTTATTTTTCCTATTAAAGTTTTGTTAAAGTTGCCGTCTTGATATAAAACTTGGTTTCTTCTGTATTTTTATTTCTTGGATATCTCCATAATTAATTGTATCCTGTCTTGTTTCCTAAACTCGCACTGTGCCATCGCATGATATTTTGTGAAGTTCGCACATTTGCACATGAGATAATTTACATGTATGCATATGTCGTGTAGATATTTGAATATCAAGCTTTGTATTTTTGGAGAGCCGATGTTGGTCCAGTACCTCTAAGGTCTGTCCCAATTAACCGAGATATTTCCTCCTCTACTTTATTTTTAATTTTAGAGGTTAAATTTTCCCTTATCCAATTATATGTTTCCTTAGTTTCAATTCCCCAAAGTTCCTCATTTTCCCTATATTTACATAAAAGTTCCTTTATACTTCTAAAGGTCCTTGTTGTTTCTAGTCTTTTTACCAGTTTATTATTTTTGTAGATGTCACTTATGTTTTTCATGCTAAAACCAAACCAGTAAATGTATAAAGCTTCCTAAGGGGTTTTGGGTTGGATATTTACTTCTTTTACATTATAAATTAAATACTAGAGAGGAGGCCTAACTCGAATCGGGAGAAACACAAATAAATAAAGAAAGAAAGTGCGGACCCTGACTCGAATACAACCTACCTCATTTTGAAAATAGACTTTAATGTGAGAAACACCACACCATAGTCAATCACATAAAACAAAAGGTTTTATTTTAATTTCAAATGGTAGTATACCGTTCATCTCGCCGGAATTCTAAATTGCAAATTAATTCAAAAGCAACTAAATTTATACCAGGACAAACAAATAAATTTGAAAAGTCCATAGAAAAATATATATTAAGACAACAGAGACAAATTTGACATAGTATTGCTGTCCCTACACACAGACTATATAGCATACACACACCATAGCATTGATACACATAGCATACACGGAACATAGAAAATTCTTGACAAAGATTACTAAAAATCAAGGATATGAAATCTGAAAATGGGAATAAGACCCATGTTTCAGACTACTACCCTTTAGAAAACACTAGGACTAATTATAAACTAAAAGTTTGATCAAAATTCCTTTTTTAAACTTTAAACAAGCACACACATCTTGGGGTATACAAGAGTACATGAAAACACTTTATTTTTTATGTGGTGGGGGTCATCTGTCTGGTGCCCCCCCCCCCCATGATACTTTCGTAACTCATACCTGTGAAAGATTATCATTTGCACTCACATTGTATGTTCTTTAAAATAATGATTTTTTTTTTTATTTGCGAGATATCGTCGTATAGTTAACCTGGATACAATATAATCTTGGTCCGTTTGCACCTTGAAACTTATCATGCGTGAATGGCAGGCGCCTTCAAGCAATCTGGTGATATTTTCGTCTCTTTTGCGATATTTTTTTTATCTGACATTAGCGATACACACACAGTAAGGATGCATACGCATGCCGGCATCCGCTACATTTACGGAGTTCGTTGATATATTTTGTTCTGTAAATTTCGCATGATGAAAAAAGAAGGAATACATTATAACAATGCAAGGTTAGTTTCTTTTATTTTATTTTCAATCAAGTGTTTGTTTATTGTACCGTGCCGGGGCGGGGTGGGATGGGGGGGGGGGGCACAAATTCAACACAAAATTAGTTCCTTTATTATCTGCATGGAATAATGGAGCAAATATGATTGACGATATTGACTGGTAATAACAAGCTTTCAATTTACGCGCGCACACACGAAGACAACTTGAAAAATAGAAACAAACAATAAAATTAACTGGTAACTTCGCACTTGCTCAAGGCTTTGTAGTTACAATGGGGGGGGGGGTCTGTGCTATTATCTGGTTAGGCATGACTATTTCGCAGAAATACAAACAAATCTTTTGAGATGAGCATAAAATACAATTATTTCTTTTCCTCCATACATTTACGATGCTCTCAAAGGACCCACATATTTAGGTAAAAGTATGACCGTTACCAGGCGTTACCGAGTTGAAAATATGCCGAGTAAACTTACGAATTACGCCACGTACAATGTATAAACAACACTTGGCAACTTTTAATGATAAAAGATGGTGTTTTTATTTATTTACTTATTTATTTAGTTATCAGAACTCTTTCAGAATAACAATGTAACTGCCGATTATACAGCTCGCCTCTAAGAAGATTTTCGTAGTTTCCAACTGCCATGCATAAAATAAGTTTATGCCAAAGTGATCGTGACCTACAAAATGTTGGCCATTGTCACAGGGCATAAAATTCATAAAACAATAAAGAACATTCCTTTTTGTTCTACCAAAGCAGCGGAACCATAATGAGTTGATAAAACACAAGGATATTTGTTGTTATTTTGCAAACCATTGCTAATAAAATCAGCTTCAGAAACTATTATTATTGTCCGCCCTAGAGGAAAGATTTTACAAGGTGGAAATCACTGACTGTCAGTATCCCTGGAATGACAACCAGTATGACAACTATAACTAGTTTGTGCATCAGTAAATAATCTTGAGTAGCCACTGCACCTGAAATGCGTGCAGTCCATTCATCGAATACCTCCTATTCATTCATTGTATAATACACATTTTACTTACTAAGAATACCCTATCACAGTATAAATGTTTAGTCATAAATCGGGAAAGTTTACAACTGTATATGCATATTTATTTCTATTTTAACCGTACTGTCATAAAGGTACTTCTGTGGAGGCTAGTGTGTATATGTCATGATGAAAGCTTATGTCATTAATAGTTTTCTTTCTTTGCTCTTTACAAAAAATCAAAATAATAAGACTTTCGTTATCTTTTGTCAGATTTCATATTTTCTTGAGAATTTTTTAAAAAATGTATCTGGAAAGTAAACATAAAAAATACGATAATTTAAAAAATGAAATTTGGGTCTCCATCTAAAGAATTTATATATTCTTAGTTACTACTCAGTAATTTTTAATTATTCATAAATGATTGTAAGATAAATTAGTTTTACAGTGTAAAAGTGCGAGTTTGCTCCATTTACAGAAGGGTTTACTTGCTATTCTCTTTGTATAATTCTCCCAGCTTTAAACTACAGATACAGAACATTACATAAGACAGCGAATTTCAGTCTTAACCTAAAGCTCGAGGCTGGAGAAGAGGTCACTAAATTACCGTTTCCATAGTTACACACTGGTCAGATAGAGCAGTCTCCCGCAGGTATCATTCCCTATAGATGAATTAGAGGCCAAGTAAACTGCCTTCATTTCATGAGCTATACTAGTGTAGTATAGATGAAATAAGTTTTAAATTGCAAAAGTTGTCTCTTTTGTAACCAAAGTGCAAATCAATAAAGAAATATAATGACATGTAAAATTACATGAACAGCAATGAAGGATCTTTTCACGAGAGTCGCAAAAGATTGAAACTATTTAACGAATTTCATAAATTTCATTTTAAATAAACTTAAATGTAAGATTATGTTATGTGTATCACATGACAGAAATGATATTCAATAAAAAGCATAAAAATAGGTTACATAATTGACTTTAAATTGCATTCGTCATTACACCTTCAATTCATATGTCGTCATGCCGGCATTTGCTGAGTTACTGGGTGTTATTAAACGTATCATATAGTTACGTATGATACTGGAAAATATCATATGGGTATATTAATCTTAAGAGGAGCAACATTGGCTCAGTGGTTAGCGTCTCAGACCTGCGACCGAAAGGATGCAGGTTCAACCCCTGCCATCGGATCAAATCCTCGACCTTATTGGAAAATAATGAGATAACAAGTACATTCTACAAAGACATGGAACCTATTACCTCCACTGAAACGTACGAAATGATCATCTATATTTGCAACAAGTGATCAGGAGAAGTGCGACCTGTTGAACTCGGAAGTTTGATATGTTACACGTTTAAAAAATTATGATAAACAGTTACCGCATTTTGAAGTTAGAAATGAAACTTTTATTTCTGCCATCATTATATATAAACAAGAAATTATAGATGTAGTAACTAGTCTTGACCTAAACAAAACCGCTGGAACCAATCCAATAAGTAATAAACTTGTACAAGTATAGTTGAAGAAATGTATGTTCCATTGCAAATACATTTAAATAAATCACTCCCAGCCAGCGTGTTCCTAACACAGTGCAAGCTAGCGTATGACATACCGATGTATAAGAAAGGAGATAAAACACTACCGTCTAAATGCAGACTAATTGTTGACTTCAGCTAAATTATATACACTATTCATAAGTCCAACCTTAGAATATACTTCTGGAGTCTGGGATAATTGTTCTATTGAAGATTCGGAAAGATCAGAATAAAGGGGGGAAAATCAGATGGAAGATGCACGGATCGTTCCAGATCTATACCCATTAATTCTTCTAGATAGTCTCTTTATGCGGAAACTGCTTGGTTTGCACAACGAAGGAAAAGGAAGAGATTATGCATTATGTATTCGATTATAAATACTCAAGTACCTAACTATTTAAACGAACTTCTTCCACAAAGGAGATATGAGGCATCTAATTATCGTCTACGTTACTCTCAAAGTATCACACCAATCTCAACCAAACTTTATATTTTCACACGACCTTTTACCATATACGATTCGTCTTTAGAACTTTCTGCCTGATGATATCCGAAATCCTCCAAATCTTTCTATTTTTAAGAAACGTTTCTCTAATTTAACTAACGGGTCATCACACAAGCAGAAAGACATCTTATTGTAGGTGAGTAGTCACGTCACTTTTCAATGATAAATCTAGACTTAACCAAGAAGTGTATTGAAAGGTAGAGCGAAAGAGCTGGGATCTTTGGCATTAGGTAAGGGGCAATAGACAAAGCGTTCAACTTCTTCATTATCATAAGCACATGCACACGTGAAAGAGTTAACTAAATTCACCATGTAAAGGTCGGATTTCAGGAGACTACCTGCTTGTCTAAGTTTAGTATGTAGGATATTAAGGTGACATTTGTCAGTAGCGTAATTTTAGCGTGATGACCCGTTAGTTGAATTAGAAAAACGTTTCTTAAAAACAGAAAGATTTGGAGGATGAGAAACCTATAAACTAATATCAAATGTGTTAACATCGGTGGTTCTTTACAATTGGCATGACTTATTTGGTTATATACAAACCATCAAAAAACGGCAAGGGTAGAAGCGGGTAGCAAAGATATGAAGATCGGTAAGTCGCAAGCAATACCGAGACAAAAAAGGCAACTTTCAAGGTAGCATTTTCACACATTTATATTGACACGGGTCGTTTTAGACTAATGAGAAACCAATGACTGGATATCAAATAGGTCCAAATCTTTGTAGCTTTTTTTACGATTAACATGACATATTTAGCCTTATAGAAAACGATCATGTTGCAAGGATATAGGCGCACGGACAGAGAAATGAAGATGTACTTAATAAGATACATACACATAATTTTTACTGTTTTATTGCTTAAGTATATGCTTCATATCACTAGTATCAGCATCGAGGTATGTGATACCATCGCAAAACAGCAATACTAGAGGCACGTAACAAGGATATGAAGATTGGTAATGGTAAAGTCGCAAAGGATACTGGGTAAAATATATAAACTTTTCTAGGTTGCATTTTCACACATTTCTGTAGGCATAGATCAATTTAGACTGATGAGAAACCTACCAAATAATACCAGATTTGTCAAAATCTGTGTGTGCTTACGATTGGTATGACTTATTCGACTCTAAGATAAACGTTCGTGTTGTAAAGCTCTAGGAGCACTAACATTCAAATGATTATCATCGAATTATATGGTACCATCTCAAAGCGGCAAGGGTAGAGGCACGTAGGTAAAATATAGAATATGATGATCCGTTGATGATCCGTAATATCGCAAGCGACACCAAGTAAAAAATATCAACTTTTTTACTTGCATTTTCACACATTTATATATTTCACAGATCAATTTAGACTGATGAGAAACCTATCAATTGATATCAAATTCGTCTAAATCGCGTTTTTAAAAAATTACTAATGTTATAACTTATTTGCCTATATGGAAAACGCTCATTGAGGAAGACATTGAGCGGACATACAGACACACAAAGATGTACTTTATAAGATGCATACACATATTATATATTGTTGTATAGCTTTCCTTATATGTTTGAGATCTATAATATTAAAATTGAAATATGTGGTACCGTGGCAAACTGCAATGGTAGAGGCACGTATAAGTGGCAACCGATATCGAGTCAAAAATACAAACTATTTTATTTTCATTTTCACACATTTCTGTTGGCACATATCGATTTAGACTGACGAGAAACCTAACAATTGATATCAAATTTTGCTAAATCGGTGTTTATTACTATTGTAATGACTTATTCACCTGTTTGTTAAACGATCGTATAGAAGACATTAGGAGAAAAGACAGACAAATGAAGACGTACTTAATAAGATACACACACATATTATTTACTGTTGTACAGCTTTAATTATATTCTTCAAATTTGTAGTATTAGGATCGAAATATGTGGTACAATCGCAAAACGGCAATGGTAGTTTCACGTACCAAGGATATGAAGATCGGTAATGTCGCACCCGATATTCAGTAAAAAGAACAATCTTTTTTATTTTGCATTTTCACACATGTCTATTGGCAGAGATCGACTTAGAATCATGAGAAACGTATCAATTGATATCAAACTTGTCAACATCGTTGGTTGTTTGCGATTGGTATGACTTATTCGCCTATATGGAAAATATTCGGTTAGGAAGGCACTAAACGCAAGGACGTACAAATGAAGACGTACTTCATAAGACGCATACACATTATTTACCGTTGAACAGCTTTTATTATATGTGTCAGGTTTATAGAATTAGCATCGAAAAAATGTGATACGATCGCAAAACGGGAATGGCAGATGGACGTAGCAAGGATACGATGATCGGTAACGTTGCAAGCGATACTGAGTGAAAAATACCAACTTTTCTATTTTGCATTTTCACCCATTTATATTGGCACAGATCTATTTAGACTGATAAAAATTTATCAACTGATATCAAACGTGTCAAAATCGTTCTTTGCGATTGGTATGACTTATTCGCCCATATGGAAAACTTTCGTATAGGTCAGATGTAGGCACACGGAAAGACAGATAAAGACGTGCTTAATAAGATACATACACATATTTTATAATTATGTACAGCTTTAATTCTATGCTTCAGATCTATAGTATTAGCATGGACGTATGTGCTACCATCGCAGAACGGGAACGGTATATGAACGTAGCAAGGATATGAAGATCAGTAAAGTCGAACCCAATATTCAGTAAAAAGTACACTTTTTTGTATTCTGCATGTTCACACATGTCTGTTGGCACAGATCGAGTTAGACAGATGAGAAACCTATATATTAATATGAAATTTGCCAAAATCGGTGTTTATTTACTATTGGTATGACTTATTCGTGTATATCGAAACCGTTCGTAGAGGAAGGCATTGGGCGCACGAACATACATTATGAAGACGTACTTAATAAGAAGATACATAAACATATTATTTACTGTTGTACAGCTTTAATTATATGCTTCAAATCTATAGTATTAGCATCCAAGTAGATGCTACCATCCCTAAACGGGAAGGATGGAAGCATCAAGGATACGAAGATCGGTAAAGTCGCAAGCGACAATGAGTCGCAAATAGCAACTTTTTTATTATTCATTTTCACACATTTTTTTTAATTATTTTTTTTTTTTTTTTTTTTTTTTTTTTTGCACAGATCGATTTAAACTGATGAGAAACCTATAAATTGATATCATATATGTCGAAATCGGTGGTTGTTTACGATTGGTACAACTTATTTACCTATATGGAACATGTTCGTGTAGGAAGGCATTTTGGCGCACGGAAAGACAAATGAAGACGTATTTAATAAGATATATAAACATGTTATGCTGTTGTTTAGTTTTAATTTTATGCTTCAAATCAGTAGTCAGCATCGAAGTATGTTGTAAACTCCCCCTCCCCTTAGTATGCAACTGCAAGCACACTTTGTCAAATGCTAAAAGGCACTAACTTTCTTGAAAATTATAATAATCAAAAAAAATTCCGGATTCGTATATTATAACGTTATAATGCGCTTTCATTTTCCGTCAGGTGGGTCTCCAGGTCGAGTTGTTATGAACAACAGGAAACAGTATCGTACATTCTTTGCTAAGCGATCGCTCAGGTGGTGCAGTGTCTGTACAGAGCGTCCGCCTTGGATGCGAGAGGTCGCGGATTCAAACCCCTGCCGAATCACACTAAAGACATAAAAATGGTACTAGCAGCTGCCTCTTTTGGCGCCCATCATTAAGATATTGGTGTGAGGATAATGTGACTGGGTGGGACAAAATGCTGTATGTTTGTGGCATGATGCCACATTGCTAGACATCATTATAAACTGTCACAATGAAGACATGGTAGCGATATGATTGCATTTTTTTTTAAAGCTACGTTAAAAATTACACACACACACACACACACACACACACACACACTTTGCTTAGTTATTTGCTATTTGAAGAGATGGAATATTGTTCATATTTCAACCGCTTTTTATTAATGATCATCGATGTGACCAACATATACGATAATAATACTCCCGATGATGATGATGATGGTTGTTGTTCTGATTTCTGTATTACTACTGCTCCATGGGTATATTATATATCGAACTTGAAAACAGAAGCACTACCAGCAATAAAGCAGCTTTGAAAACAAATCGCACTTAATCGATATCAATATATATTGACATCAAAATGAACGTGAAATGCTCTGTGCAACTGTATCGAAATGAACTATTACATGCTGGGGTTTTTTTTCTTTTTTGGGGGGGACAGTTTTAGACCGAAAAAAGTAGTACTTCAAGGCTCTGTCTATGGTATAAATATGTTCATGTACACTTTTCCATTGTAACTTTAAGTGTATAGACTGCAAATACGATGAAGCACAAATCGAGGACGTCGAGTGTTAGCATTGGAACAATGTTACTACTTCGGTCGAGAAGGATAACGACCTATATATGTATTCCTGCCCACTACCATGTAGGATGTATCAAACTGTATATTACTCAAGCGCTCTTTGTCGAGCGTGCTGGTGTGTGTGTACAAAAACAAATGGAATATAATAACTTTAACTGAAATATATACAATTAAATTCTATATAAAAGTGATGCGGCACCTGGGAGTAAAGCAAAAATGGAAGAAACAAATTTCCGGATCGCTACTATCAACAGCAATGGGATAGACAAAGCGAAAGCAGACAAAGTAGCCAAAGAAACAAACTTTGGTGTAATAATGATACAAGAAACACACTATAGAATTAAGCCAGAGTTCGAAATTTTAGTAGAAGACAAACTTAACGCAATAAAGATATGCAACAATTTTGCAAATAATGATATTAGAGTTGGTTGCAACAATAATATTTTTAAAAAGCTGGGAAAGGTTTGAGGAGGTGGGAATTTTTTAAGGGACGGTTGCTACGTGTTAAAATGTTTAATTGGCATATTATAAATGTGTACATGCCAGCTAATAGAAATAAGAAACTAATTTTAAAGAAAACTTATACACCTACCTACAACAATATTCGATGGAAAATCTAATCATAGGGGGAGATTTCAACTGGGTAACTATAAATTAAACCAGTCTAGCAGGATTGATAAATTTTACGGAAATTTTTATGATCCATTAATATATATTAATACTGCAATAACCAACCAAAAGCTATCAGACCATTTCATGCTCACTATTGACCTAAAAATGAAAAAAATAGAAAAATGTGGGTCAGGACTATGGAAACTAAATAATAAGATTTTAAATGACAAAGAATATGTCGAAATAATAATTAAAAAAAGAAATTTAAACCGTCAAAAATGAAGAAAATATTAATATAATAATTGATTGGGATGTTTTAAAAAACAAAATAAAAGGTATAAATATTCAGTACTCAAATAGAGGGCGGAAAAACCCCAGAAAAAAAAGACAAACACGAACTCAAATTAGAACTAAGCAAAACAACAAACGACGATGGAGAAAGAAAAAAAAAAACGATTGACAGACAAAATTAAAATCGTTGAAGAAGACGAAAATCAGGGGAGAATAATAAGGGCGGGAAAATTTACAGAGATCTACAACGAGGCAAAAAACGTATATAAGCGAGAAGAATTTAGAAAAGGGGGTGATACAATTTTAAACAATATCAAAATAAACAATGTAACCCATACTGTAAAAGAAGATATCCTAAATAATATTTCCAAATATTATAAAGAACTATACACCACACACCACACAGAACATATACTTCAGCACAATCGACAGCTACTTAAAAAATGTCGACTGTGAGATGACATCAGCAGTACATAGAGACCAATGTGATGATGTCATCTCAGATGAAGAAATCACAAAAAGTATATCAACACTCAAAAGTCACCAGGGAAAAATGGACTCATCGTGGAATTCTACCAAAAGTTCCACGGTGAACTGACGCCGATCTTAAACGCTTTGTATAATAATATAGTTTTAAGTAAAAATAAAATGACTAAATCTATGAGGGAGGGAGTTATCACAATTATATACAAAGGGAAAGGGAATAGAGACGAGATTAAAAACTGGAGGCCTATATCACTTTTAAACACGGACTATAAGATTTTAAGTAGGATTTTAACAAATACAGTAAAGGGTAGGATAAACAAGATAATTAATGTAAATCAAACTTGTGGGGGAGGGATATACAAAACAATATTTTAAACATTAAAACTATAATTAACTACATAAATGAAACTGGTATGATGAGTGCTATGGTACTCTTCGACCAGGAGAAAGCTTTCGACTGATTTGAACAAAACTGTATAAAGAATGTTTTTAAAAAATTTGGTTTCGGACCCAATTTCCAAAATGGACCAAAATCCTACACACTGGGATAATTAAACGGGAAATGCACGAAAGAATTTGAAATACAACGATCAGTGATACAAGGATGTCCACTATCAATGCTAGAATACGTAATGGCAATATAAATCCTACGTCACACGATAAGAAACAACCCAGATGTGCAAGCAGGGGCGTATTAACCATTAAGCAGACTAAGCACGTGCATAGAACACCAGGGCCAAAGGGGGCACCACAAAGTTGAGAAAAGGGTGAAAAGAAAGAAAGAAAAAAGAATGAAGATTTGTAAAAAAAACTGATACAACTAGTGCAAATTGATCATGATGTTCTGTTTCTTGATCATGGTACACCCTAGGGTTATCTTCTCAGGTGTACGTGGAAAAGAGGGGCGCGCCAAGATTTGTCAGTGCTTAGGGCACCAGTGAGCCTTAATCCGCCCCTGATTATACAAGGCATACAAATACCAAACCTAAAAAAGAATTAAAAAATGCTCTAACATGCATATGATTGCAACATCTTTATAAGAGAGGGGAAATGCTATAAGCGTCGGGTTCCAAAAATAAACCACAACAAGCACGAAATCTTAAAAATAGTTAACTGGAGGGGCAACCACCCTGGATTATCGCCCCCCCCCCCCACACACACACACTTACTGAGAGACACTGTAAAGGCTCTAGGGGTTTACTTTGGCAATAAAAAAAAGAAGCTGTAGAAAATTATGAACATATTATCAATAAAATAAGAGAAAATGTGAAAATCTGGCCATGGCGCCATTACCTATCATGGAGCGGGCCCAAGTGGCCAAGACTTATTTATACTCAAATATTAACTACATAATTAAATCCATAGATATGGATAATACAATTTTAAACAAAACAGACAACGAAATAATAGATTATATATGGAATCATAAAATGCATCATGTAAAAAAAGAGACATTATATAGGGCCAAAAGTAGAGGGGGCTTGGGGTTGCCGAGCCCTCTACTACTATAATTAACTAACATAATCAATAGATTAAAAAAAAAATGCACTCAGACCCGGCTACAGCGTGAGAAGCACCGTACATCTACTGGTTCGGCTTCACCTTGAGAAACCGACCAGAGATATACAAAAATAACAAATTAATATAAAAAAAATCGAAGTGCCACGCAAACATATGAGAACTAATTTTAAAATATAGAGACAAAACAGATTTATGCAAAATTTAATAAGTAAAAGTCACGCTTGGATTAGGGAGGAGGTAACCAAAAATATAAAATGTAGAGTAGAGCAGGACAACTGAGGGGGTAAATTGGACAAAAAATTGGAAAAATTGGGGAAAATAAGATCTGTCAAAACACAAAGTATAATTTTTAAATACCTGCACAACACCTGGCTAACAGGCGAAGAAACAATCAAACATCGTATGCTGAGGATAATGCCGAAATGCCCTTTATGTAAAACAGCGAACTTCACCAAACTACATACGATTGTCCAATGTGATAAATCTAAACATAATAGGATAAAGTTAATAATGAAAATTTGCAAAAAATATAAGTATAACAAAAATAACATTTTATTCATAGATTTAGACTACGAAAACAAAATCGTTCTAAAATGTATAGACTATATAGTAACTACGATGATATCCTGTGGACAGGTGATAAAGATTTTTAAATAAGATACGTGGTAAAAATAAGAATATTAACCACAACAAGAACTCAGTACGTCTTACGACGAATAGATACTTACCGTCAGGTTGATATAACGCAATTGATGTTGGAATTGGGGGAGAGAGGGGGAGGGAGGAATAGGTATTACAGACCGAAGGGTCGCGTAGCGCAATTGCGAGCTGATGCCATACCCATACCCCCTCCTCGCACCCCACAACAGCCATATTTCAAAGAAAATTTCAAATTCTATTTCAAATATTTCAAAGAAACCCATATAACTTTTTTTTTTAAAAGAGAAAAGGGAAGAAAGGAAGAAAGAAAAAAATAAAAGAATTTTGTAATTTAATTTTTTTTCTTCTTTCTCTGAAAGAAAATTCTAAAGACATATATAGGAAGGGATACAGGGAAAATATAAGGGGGAAGTAAATGGCGATGACATCATGGGGCTAAGTCACAGGGCTCAGTGAAGTGCATAGGCCCATCATGAGTCTTTGAAAACACCCAATGTAGAACATAAACAGACAAAATAAAGACACAAATACATACTGTATAACACTTAGTTTAAAACCCTACTAACTTCTCCCGCACTGCATGGTTGACCACTATAGAATAATGTGGTCTCATAAATACGTTTGGATCTTTCAATAAAGCATAATCAGATAAACTAAATAAAGGAGGCCTAACGCGACCCAGGAAAAACACATAGAGAATAAAGAAGCGTGAACCTTGGATCGAGCGTAACCTACCTATCAACATCTTTAAAGACTATTATGAGGAACGACACATATTATCACTCGAATAATAAAATAGGAAATTATTTTTTTTTAAACAAAGTCTAAATAGTACACCATTCCATCGTCAAAATTAGAAAACCATAAAACAAATTAAAAGATACAATATAACATCATAAAGGAAGAAATACAACTGGGAAAGATATTTGATCTATACTTGCTGTCTCAAACATAAAGAAAATATAGCATACACACAATATAACACCATTACATATAGCAAACACTGAGACCTAGGCGACATATAGCAAAGGTTACAAAACATTTCAAGGGAATGAACTTCGAGCAAGGTGAGGGAAACCAGACTCGGACGAACAACCCTTTAGATAACACTATGGAAACATAAATACCCCATCAAAAATTCTAAAAACTAAATTTTTTATATAAAATTTTGTTTTAATAAAACGTAGAACACATCTGAGGGGGAAATACACAAATATAAAATACTTTTTATTTTTTGGGGGAAATGGGGGCATCTGTCCGTTGCCCCCCCCCACTCCCAAAAAAGTGTGTGTGTGTGTGTGTGTGTGTGTGTGTTATTATACCCATTACATTACTTGCAAAATATATATGGTGCTGACATTTTCGGCAAGAGGGAGACCTACCGATATTCTGCATATAATTATTTTAATGTTTTTCAGAGCGAGAGTATTGGGGCCTGATCTGTTCAATATATTTCTCAACTGATACAGCAGGTATAATCAGAGGCGTAGCGGGGGGGGGGGGGGGGGGAAGGGGAGTACATATGTCCCCGGGCGCCAAGGTACAGGGGCGCCAAAATGAGGCTTACAACGTTACATTATAATAAGTAAACAAGGGTAATATTCAAAAATGTGATTAAACGGGGAGGGGGCTGGGGCGCCAATTTTATAGTTCGTCCCCGGGCGCAAAATATCATAGCTACGCCTCTGGGTATAATAGAGACCCCCCCCCCCCCCCGAGTTTGCCACAGAGCGCTCGTGTAATATACGGTTTAATACAAAATACATGATTGTGGGCAGGAATATACAAAATTTGGTCCATATACATGATCGTTGGTATCTATTCAAACGAGGGCCATGAAATACATTAGCAAATTCCTACAGTATTTTAAGGCAGGCGATTACGAATTATTTAAACCACGTTTTTCATCTGTCACAGATTTTATAATCATTTTGAAGTGGCTGCTTTATCTCGAGGAAAACGAGCGGTAAGTGTTATACAAAACAAAATCTTAATAGCAATTTGATCACTTTCGCGTCATTTGACAGTAAGAATAGTAATAAACAGAGGATAATTTCTTTTCCTACGTTAGGCCTAATACCTGGTATGTTTTTTAGTGTGGTACACACACAAAAAACAACCCCAAAACAACACTAACAACATTTTAAAAAACCCACAAAAACGAGTGCCGTGCCGAATCCACGGGCTAAAATGCTTTATTATCATTTTTTTTTATTTATAGCATCAATCACAAATTGAAATATATACAGTATTAGCGTTGGAAAAGAAAGTTTTCTTTTTGTTATATTTTTTTTTCTCACCCTAGCGAAACACTTTCTGCAAATTACCTTAATAAAGAAAAATAATAAATTAACCTAAACCACTTTGAATGTCGACCGTATCTTTTATTTACACGGCATCATGCGCGGAAGAAAATACCAACTGAACCGGGATTTCAGACAGCAGATGAATTGAAGTTGATTCATTGAACATCATTAGCAATTGTACAATCAAACAGATGCAACAATGAAAAGTGGAACTATGAAAAATCGAGAATGTTAGATTTGCGAAGGATTTATTCCGAATCATTGTCTGCTAATAGAGAATTCATGTCAGTTGCTGTGTCGGCGATGCCCACACAGCGCGCCGTCCAAATGTGAAGTTGCGTTTTGCTGACAGACATAACACTGTGCCATAATTTATCTGATGGCATGTAAAGAAGCTGCTTAAATTATAGTATTTAAAAGTTTCTTCATTTTGTAAGAGCTCAAGAAATTAATTCTGGTTTGAAAGACAAGATGACGGTAAAACTCAGAAGACGTAGCTGTACAGTACCGTTGGTGTTGGAGACGTCATAATAAAGGTAACTGCGTTAACTTCGCTTTTTGTTTGGTAATTTGTTGGATATTATCTTTTGCTGATCTTCTTTGAGCTTGGAGTAAATTTTACATTCTGAACATTTTTATTTGCACTTATCTGCTTAATATGTATTGCTGGGATATCATATAGAATATGAAGTCAGTATAATGGTACTATATTACATATTTGAATGATAAAAGACTGGTAAATGATATAATGATAAACTACAAAATAAATAATTTGCCCAATATCCCAAATATGTTAATTAAAACAAACATTGAATGTAAATTCAGATATAATGAGCAGTTGTAAGAAGTAAGAAATAACATTTTATCCATTGAACCTGTTATGTGTTATCATCATCAGTTTTAAAATAAACACATGGAGACAAGTTTGCTTAAATTCTACAATTAACACACACACACACACACACACACACACACACACACATATGGTATTTTAATCTAATACAGAAATGGTGACATTGATATATGCAGACCAATAGTTTTTTTCTTCTACAGATATAAATTAAAAAGCCTAATTCTGAGAGTTTCACCTACAACATTCATGATGGGAAAGGGCCACTAATTAAGAGCTGACATATGTGGAAGAAAAATACCATCCATGTTGAAAAGGGCTAGAGGTAATGTGAGAAAACATAATTTATCAATCTTATTTAACATTATTGTTGATATTTTATCTCAACTGGTCAAAAGGCTAAGTGGGTTTATGTAATGGTCCAGAGTGTGTTATTTATTTCACATCCCCTTCTGTCTTTCAACAGTAAGAAATTAGCTACTTTGGAGTCCATAGTTCTGATCAATTTGTTTATATAAAACTTGGTTTTGGGCTTAAATCAACATCTTGGATAAATCTAATAATGAGCAAAATCCAAGTATATACATGTGATCATGTATAAGATTAGTTGAGTTTTTTAACCAGCCTAAAAGCCATACTTCCACAATATAGGCTAAAATCATTAAGTTGTCCTTGAAGTTTGATGAGTGTTAACCATTAATAATAATAAGGTGATCTTTCATCTGAGTATGTTACCACTGCATGCAATATTTATACATGTAGTGCAGTTTTTACTAAACGTAGAATACATGCTTATATAAATGAGATCTAGATTGAAGAAGTGAAGATGCATACAAATACATGTGGTTATAACCACTACTGCTGATTCAAGTTTGATCATGCTTGGCCATTGGGCTTATAGAGTCAAGTTTCACAATGATGCTTATTATGAGTGTGATAAAGGTATGGTAGTGAAGTGACCTTGCATCTGATTGGCAGAGTTTCTTATGATTTGCACAACAGTGTTTATGATCCAATTTAGATCTGACTTGTTTAATTATTTGCTTGTATGTCTGAGGCTATAAGCAAAATCTATGCATATAATGTGGTGGTTCTACATCTCACTAGCCATTCTTGCTACTGCTCTTAAAACTATTTCTCATTAATTTCATCAGACTTGGTGAATAGATTTATCTCATCAAGATATAGCAAAAGAGCAATTTTGTAAAAAAAATATTCATTCATATTAAACTCAAATTCTGCATCTGATTGGTTGACCTTGCAAATACTATAAGGGCTCTATTTCTGACAAAAAGATTATTTTGATCTAATGTAGCAGAAATGCTTATATGATCAAAACATTGAACATATTTGATGACAAATAAGAAATAGTTTTTCATGCAAATTTGATAAACATTGATAAATCGGTTCATATCATTAAAAGCTTGGAAGAGTTTGATTACATGTGAGACCATCACATATTAATCATTCTTTATTTAGAGAATTATTTTTGTCAGGATTTAGTAAAATATGTAAAATCAATATGGACTGGTTTTGTTATGTACAGCAACACTAGTTGTTTACTGAGTACTGAGGGAATTGGAGTAAGGCAAGGGTACATTGCAGTAGGTAACCTGGTTGACTTGATAACAGGATTTTAACACAAACATTTTTATCAGGAGTCTAGCATACTAACCATTGATTCACTGCAGATCCTGCCCCCATTAGTTACCTTTTAATACATAAAGCATTTGGGTTTTTTATGTCACAAATCCCATAGGGATTAAAATTAACATCATAGGTCTCACTGGATAGTTTCGTATTTTGACATCCCTCTAATTTTTAAGGTAGAAGGCATGAACCTAATTATCACAAGCCTAGCATTTATAAATTTACACATAAGCTAAATCTATAATGTGGTTCAGATTTACTTTGAGTTAGGCATGGAAATAGGTTGGCTTGTTGGTGACTGCCTGTCACAGTTAGATGAGCATTGGAGATCATATGCGTAACTTAGTCTGCAAATGAGCTGCCGACTTTTATTTGTGTCTGCTACAGAGGTAAATATAAAAAAATCTTGATGGTAGAGGGGTGATGAAAAGTATGCTAATTTGTTATAGTACTAGTGAACTTTATTCATGCATAAGGCACATACTGATTCTTTTAGTTGCCTTGTCACAGAAAAATATTGAAAATAGCTATTTCTAGTAAAAAATGAATGTAAAATGTACCTGCATCCTTTGACCCTACCAGAACCAAACTAAAAGCTCAAATTTGTGCAGCTGCTTTTGCTCATCACAAACATAATTGGGAGTATAACTGCTAACCCTACCCTCTAGCACACATTTCATTCATTCATTGGATTAAAGTCACGTGCACCTTTCGGTATGTGCGACTGTTTAGTTTGTACACGTTTGTGTACTTTTTGAATTTAGCGATTAACTTATACAATGCCCCCAAGCAAGCAAGCCGAAGCCCAGGTGCCCCAAAAGGTCCCGCCCAGGCTCTCATCGCTGCAACCTTCTCCATCGTTGTACTCCGTTGGTGGTCTGTTTCTGCATCCTGCATCTCCTTCCTCTCTCATTTCAGGCAGTAACCGAAGCACACCAGCAGCAGTATTATGAAATTTTCGTTGCAATCAATGCCCAGTTCCCTATATTTATTGGGCTATTCCTGTACTATCTTGCCAAACATGTGATTGTCACATACGCTTCAGATATTCCTGAGTTGTGAATTTTCCTATCTTTTGTAAGGTCTATTAAATTTTGTGTACTTTGCGTACTTGAATTTTCCGAAAATTTGTTCACATCTAGTAGGCTTTTAGTAGCCCTTTATTTTGTTTTGGAGATCTCAATTTGGTTAAGTATTTCGTACGTGTGGCTTTAAACCAATCAGTGTGTTTCAGGGCCAGTAAGTTGTTGGTCAAAAGAGGGCTTTCGTGGGTCAGAATGAAAGCCCTATGTGGTAAAATTTGTTTGTAAAAAAGAAAAAAAAAAAGAAAAGAAAAAAAAGGTGGGTAGGGAGTGTGTATGCTATATTTGTGTGATGGCTATAGACATTTTTGTTCGTTTTTCTGCTTTTCCCACATATCCCGACAACACACATTCACGCTCACTTTCTCATTCACACTTATAAGTAGATGTGGGGGGGGTGGCCTTATTTCTTTTGTTTGATTTCGGGAAGGCAATTCTTTTCATACTGGGGGGTGGGGGTGGTTTGATTATTTGAGGCATACTCTTTTCATTGTTTCTGCCTTCATTCCCCAAGGTCTGCAAGTGTCCTGTTCTTTCTTCTTTTACTGCCTTAGGACGTTTAACTTCATCCTGTGCCTTTTCCTGCTCTTCTTTATTTCAGCTCTTTCTGCCTTATCCCGTGTCCGTTTCTATTTTGGTCTTCTCGTCCTTTTGATACTGCCATGTTCGCCGTGAGATGTTTTCTTCGAGGGAGGTGGTTTGATTGCCTTTGTTTCCCTTCGCTTTGACCACTTGGCTATTTACCTGTTATTTTTGTTTAGCTTAGCTATTTGTGATTTATTTTAATGTATATTTTTTTTATTTTTATTTTTTTATATTTTTTTTATTTTTTTTTGATCCTACGGGACCTAGCATGCCGTTATAATTCCGAAACAGTGATTTTGTAATATTTTGTCCTTATCTGGTTTTTATTGTTCGGGTTATGATCGGCTGTGCCAGCCTGTGAACCCACGATACCGAGCCGGCCGTCACAATTCCCAAACAGTGATTTGTAATATTTTGACTGGTCTTTGATTTACTTTTTAATATTTTTTTTTTTTGTTTTTTGTTTTTTTTTTTTTTTTTCCTTTTTTTCTTTTTTTTTTTTTTTTTTTGAACCTACGGGGCCTAGCATGCCATTATAATTCCAAAACAGTGATTTTGTAATATTCGTCCTTATCTGGTTTTTATTGTTCGGGTTATGAGCGGCGGTGTCAGTCTGTGAACCCACTAGCCCGAGCCGGCCGTCACAATTCCCAAACAGTGATTTGTAATATTTTGATTGGTTTTTTTCTTTTTTGGTTCGATCTTTTAGGTTTATTGGTTTTAATTTCTTTACATGGTCTCTCTTTATACCCAACCCTTCATTCGGTTTAGATTTGTCCCCTTTTGCCTATTTTGTTAATGAATGTCATGATGTTATTATAGGTCATTCCTATGTTATTGTTTTTTGCCACAAGTAACTCCGGGTATGTCCACCGTTCTCCTATTTGTTCCTGTTGAGATTTTAGTTCGGCCCTTTCCTGGTTGTATTTGGGGCATATATTTATTAAGTGTGCGATTGTTTCTGGAGTTGGGCAGTAGGGGCAGTTTTCGGTTGGTCCCCTTTTTATGTGTTTCCCTGCGCATCCTGCCAATAGTGTTTTACCTGTTCTTATTCTATTTATTATTGTTATATCGTATGGATTTTTGAAGGTCGGACTTTCTACTTTTCTACTTACTTTTTTCATCATCGTGTGTATTAGACTGTTTGCATCCGATTTTTCCCATAGCTCTTGCCACATGTCATTGATCTTGTCCCATGTTATTGATTTCAGTGACGCTGTATGCTATATTTTGGGCTTTTGGTTCGTTTGTGGCGTTTTTTGCTTCTGCATCTGCTTTGTCATTGCCTGGGATTATGGATGTGAGAGGGTATCCATACGAATTCAACGTGTTTGTTGTTTTTTTCAATCTCTTTAAGTAGCAATCTTGCATGATTAATCATATTAGGTCTGCTCTTGGATTGGTCTGTTGCTAACGATTGTAGTACACTGTAAGAGTCGCTTAGAATGACTGCCTTAGTTGTGGGGTATGTTTTGACGTATGTTAATGCCATTAGTATTGCCATGAATTCTACCGTGTATATAGCGCATTGGTCTGGGAGTCTTTTTCCAACGGCGACATCTAATTTTGGGATCACTATCCCTGCTGCAGTTTTATTTGGATTTTTGGTTTTTGATCCATCTGCGAAGATTTGCGTGTATGTCTCGTATTTGTTGTCAGTGTACGTTAGTATTGATGCTCTTAGTCCTATCGGGTCATTTTGTTTTTGTCCTAGTTTACGTAAGCTAAGATCTATTTGTGGTGTGGGACAGGTCCACGGGGGGTCTGGGTAGTACCTTATTTTTTCTGGGTTGATATTTGCGATTTGAAATTTCCTTTTTAATTCTATAATTATTTTCCCACTAGGTATTTTTTTATTTTTTCCTTTTGTATCGAATGGTTTGTCGCATGCTAAGAGGGCTTGTAGCGTGAGGTGGTTGGGTTGGTGTATTGATATTCGAGTCGAGTATCGCAGCATCAATTCCTTCCGCCTTAGGTCTAGCGGGGGTTCTCCTACTATTATTAAGATATCTTGTGTGGGGGTACCATTTAGGACGCCGGTGCATACCCTTAGCGCTTTGGACTGTGTCTAGTTTCTTTAGTAACGTGGCGTTCGCCGCTCCATATACCTGGCAACCGTAGTCCAATTTTGCTCTTATAAGTGCTCTATATAGGGTAACGAGTGTTTTTTTGATCAACCCCCCAATTCACCCCTCTGAGGTTTCTGTGGAGGTTGATGTCTCGTTTGCACTTCGTTACGAGTTCTTGGATATGAGCTGCCCACGTGAGTTCGTGGTCGAATACCATACCTAGGAGTGTCGCTTGTTTTTCGAATTTGATGGGTACCCCCTTTAGGGTTAAGTTTGGAGTGGGTGGGGGGTGGCCACCTCCCGGATTGAAAACTATGCCTACTGTTTTTAGAGGTGACAATTTAAATCCCCATTTATCTGTCCAATTTCCTATATCGTTTAGTCCTTTTTGTAAGTGCTTGGTCGTTTCTCTGCTGGCTGGGTTGCCAGTTTTCCATACGGCGCTGTCATCGGCGAATTGGGATAAGTCAAGGTGGTTGGGTTTTACCGCTGTTTCCAGGTCGTTTATCATTATATTAAATAAAGTTGGGCTGATTACGCTTCATTGTGGCGTGCCATTTTCCAGTTTGTATCGTTCGGAGTAGTCTTGTCCTAGTCTGACTTGTATCTTTCTATCGGTTAGGAAGTTAGCAATAAATTTGTATATATTGCCAGTTATTCCGTATGGTTTAAGTTTACTTATCAGTCCCTTAGTCCACATTAGATCATATGCTTTTTCCATGTCTAAGAAGATGGCTGTAACATATCTGGATTTTTAAAATTTTTCTCTAGATGCTAATTTGACAGCGGTTTCTAGTCTCATGAGTTGGTCTATTGTGCTTCGGTAGTTGCGAAACCCGCTCTGTGTATTAGCTAGTAGTCCTTTGCTTTCTAAATGGTATTTCAGCCTGTTGTTTACCATAGTTTCCATTATTTTACATATATTGTCTGTTAGTGATATGGGCCTGTATGATTTTATATCGCTTGAGGGTTTTCCAGGCTTAAGAATCGGGACCACTACTGCCTTTTTCCATCTTATAGGTATGGTACCGGTTTCCCATATTTTATTAATGAGGTTAAGTGCAATTGTGACAAGTTTTTTGGGTAGGTTCTTGTACATTTCATACCCCAAAGTATCCTCCCCGGGGGATGTGGTCTTTTTGCCGGCGAGGGCCTTTCTCCATTCGGCTTCTGTAAACGGAAGGTTTAGTGGGCCGTCATTATTTCCTGCTTCCTTTATGTTGTCAGAGTTGCTTTCCTCAAATTGCCTTTTATGATTTTTAAACTTATCCTCTAAGTTGGTATTGCTACACATGTTGGCGAAATAGTTTGCGAATAATTCTGCCTTATGTTTGTTGTTTTGTCCAGGTATGTTGGGGGTTATTGATTTAGTTTTGCCTCTCATTTTTTTAATTCTTTACCACACCTCCTTCGATTTTGTGTTAATATCTAGTTTTGAGCAGAATTCTCTCCACGAGTTTTGTTTAGCTATCATAATAGTTTGTTTGGCAGTTTTTTCCTTTTCCTTGTAGTAGTTAAAGTCCCTATTATTTTTAGTTCTTTTGAATTTGTTTAGAGCTCTTTTTTTCTCTTTAATTGCTATTTTACATTCATTATTCCACCAGGGCACCGTGGGTTTGGGTGCTACTCCTTTAGTTTTAGGAATTGTTTCTTGGGCCATTGTGTTAATGGTTTCTATTAATTTGTCATTAAAGGTGTCAATGTCCCGGTGATATATGGTTTCTGGGTCGATTGAGTCACCTATCTGTTTGAACCTAATCCAGTTGGCCTGTTCGTATTTCCATCTTGGTGTGAAGGACGCTTTATTTTGAGGTATTCTAATTTGTATTTCTATATTTATAAGGTAATGGTCACTTCCCATAGGGTCGCTTTCATCAACTTGCCAATCAGAAATGCCTGTTAATCTTGGTGTGCATAGAGATAGGTCTATTGCTGATGTGTGGCCTGTTCTGTCATCTATCCGGGTGTGCATTCCGTTGTTTAGAAAAACTAAGTTGCATTTTTGTGCCCATTTTTCTACAATTTTTCCTTTAATGTCCGTCTTTTGACTCCCCCATAGTTCATTGTGCGCATTGAAGTCCCCGCATATTACCACCCATTCTCCACAGTCTTTAATCATTTTGATTGTTTCGTCTGCACTTAAATTGCGCTGCTCATTTGTTTCATAGAGGTTAACGATTAGTACCTGCTTAGTTTGAGCGGTTATTTTGACTATCTGTATTTCGAAGTCATTGGGCGGTCTACTATCTGTTAATTTATGCATTTCTGATGTAATTCCATCTCTAACAAAGGTTGCTAACCCCCCTCCTCTTGCTGTGGGGGATCGATGCTTTAGGTATTTGGTGTTGTAGCCTATGATGTTTGGGATACGTGAGGTATAATTTAGGTGGGTTTCCTGTATGCATATAACATCTGGTTTTCTTTCCTGTTCAAGTATTTTGTTATTTAGTTGGTCAGCGTGGGCCCTAAGGCCGCGTGCATTCCATTGCCATATTTTGATTTCTGCTCTGGAATCCATCTCTAGTGCAAAAAGTCTTAATAGTTTGTTTAATTTACTGTTGTTTTCGTTTTATGCGTGTTTCCTACCAGTGAGGGTGCTACCTATTTATTTTGTTTTTGGTATCCTGATTTTTGTTTTGGCCTGCTTATAGTTTACCCCATGGGAGATCATATATTCGACTATTAGGGCTTCTCTAAGAGCCCTGGGGCATTCTGCGTGGTTTGGTTTGTGGTTACCACTACAGTTAGCGCAGTGCTGATTGGTGGCGCTACATGTTTTCCGGTCTGGGTGGTGAAGACCACATTGATTGCACCGGAATAGGTTTCCGCAACTCTTAGAGTAATGCCCCCAATTTTTGCAGTTGCCACAGAACCGTGGTTTGTTTTTGAAAGCAAAAATTTTTTTAGCCTTGAGTTTTTCAGCTATTTTGATAGTTTCTGGGGTGGCGCCCTTAAAAAAGAGTACCACTGCAGTGCTATCCTTTCCCCTTCTTGTTTTTAGGCGGATTGCTTTCTCTACTTCCTGTCCTTTACTCCTTATGTAGTCTACTATTTCATTGGTTTTATTTTGAGTTGATACGTATATGACTCCTTTGTTGTGTGTTTTTGGGGGGTTTGGGTCTATGTGTTGTTTTGTTCTGTTGTGTCTAGTGACCTGAACATTTATTTGGTCTATTCTTTCAATTTCCATATATTTGGCAATCTGTTGTTCAGTGGTGCATTTGATTATCAGCAAGTCGTCTCTAGTGCTTTTAAGCGTGAATTCTCCTTGGTGATGTTTGTTCAGTTGCCATGCTATGGTTTTAAAGGCTAACTTCGTTATTTTGGAATTTACTCCCTTGACGAAGAGAGTCAGTTCAGCGGGGTGTTTCTTGTTTTGGATATTTTGCAGACTGGTCTTTTTTCCCCTGGTGTTTGTCTCTTTAGCTGACTTTGTTTCGTTGTCCATAACCGGCTTGCTGGGTCTTGTATTCTGACAGTTAGTGTGTTTCTTATTCTTTCTAACTGGTATTTGGGATTTGGTTTTCCTATTATTCTTACCTTTTGTTGAGTCGTGTGTGACTGCTTTATTTGTGGTAGGGTGAGGGCGTTCTGTTTCATCTAGTAGGTTCGCAGTTTGAGTCCCCTGGCTGCTAGTGTTTTTAACCAGCGTGGTCTGGGTTGTTTTTGTGCTTGTTGAGTATTGTTCCTCAGTTTGGGTACTCATGTCGGATGTAGTTTTGCGGTTACTCGGTAGATTGTCCACATTCTCGTTTACGCTTGGTGACAGGTAGAGTCTACTCATCGAGTCAGTTGGGGTCGAGTTGAAAATTGGCGTTAAGAACTGTATCTGTCGTTTTTCTCTTAGGGGGGATGAGACTGCTTCGGAGTAAGTTTGCCTTAGTTTATCTGCCTTTAGGTTGACCAGGCAGCTGAGATAACTATTTGATGATGTGACATTAATTTTGTTGTTATCCATCTTGAGTTTCTTTATTTGATGTAAGGTATATATGACGGGATATTTCTTTAGTTTTAATCCTGGGTTTGTTTTGATTTCTTGCAATTTATTTGAGTTTAATTCTAGCTTAAAGCTATCTGTCTTAACTATACTTTATTCTACTTAGTACTATGAAAAAGCAACAGCTGTAAGGGGATATGCAAATAGCTTTTATTCTGATTTGTGTAATTAATTATTATATTACTATTATCCAATTTAAACTTATTGAAAATTATTTTCTAGCCAAATGGTCAAAGTAAAAGGTTTTACTTACCCCGATCCAATTTTCTTTTTAAGATCTTTAGAGTTTTTAAATACAGCCTTCTAATTATACAAGTTTCATTACATTGGTCAATAATTAGTCACATGTGATGACACTTGTAACTAATCAAACCACAGCAACTGAGAGCAGACTAAGCACTGATATTTATATGGTACAGTGGCAATATACAGTCTGTCTGCCGCAACACATGAAACAAACTGGACAAATCTGAAAGCCTTGAATTTGACTTTATTTATCTGTATGGTAGAACAGAACCTGAGTTGAAAAGCTTTTAAAGAAAGACCTTGATATCAAACCTAATAATAACTGCAGGAGTTATATTATGGATAATTAACCATTCTCTCAGTTTCAAACTGGGCATTCCATCCCATGGGGTTCTAAATGTAAACCAAGTGTAACTGATATCCTAATGAACTGTAAAGACCATAGCAGCACAACAGCAGGGGACCAGGTATGTCCAGATCCAGAAATCACAGACCAGTTTCAAACTGATGATGAACCACATAAAAATTACACATCTGCTAGAACTTATGTTATGAAGATAACTTAAATTGCATTATTATTAATCCTCCTCCTCACATTCATCATAATTGAGATGCATCATATATGTTTTATTGTAAAATAGTTTATGCAACATAATTCAGTGAAGACCTTTGCTGCCAATTTACCAGTGAACCATTTGTTTCAATGAACATATTTTATGTTGTAACAAGGAGCATCATTTAAACATTATGATACACTTATCATACCTGTATATGAAATCTTATTACTAACACTTATACTTGCAATACTACTACTAATAAAAACACCTGCATTGATAATTTGATTATGTTCAATTGGACTTGTATCTAAATGATCACCAGCTGTATGAAAAGACATATTTTAATATATAGATATTGGATGGAATACTAGTTACCACAATTGAATAGTCATATGATAAATGATATATTATTTTAAACAATTTATATTTGCAGTGAAACATACTTTTACATTATTTTCACTTAAATTTCATTTATAGAGCAGTATACTCTGCATTCATTAAATTACTGAAATGGTTATAATACAACAACAAATACTGCAACTTCCAGAATCACAAAAATCAAAAGATATAAACAAAAACTTCCCTACATGTATCAACAGTTGTCACTTAATAGACAGAACTCTGAAGATTTAGAATAGGATGTTAACAAATTAGGTATTCAAGTTAAAAAGAAAAAAATACCAAGTAAGCTTACTACCAAAAAATCAAACAATAACAGTGAATTTTAGTACATTCCCAGGAAACAGAATATATGATTTTTCTTAACTTGATCTGATACATCTTAAATCTATAGAAAATGATTCATATTGTATGACTAAAATATTATGTAAACAAAAATTCCATCACTTTTTTCAGATGCAACATGCATACCCCAACCCATCCTTCTTGATCATAAAGTATACCAGCATTCCACTATAAGATGGGGAGCTGTAGTGGCTCAGTGGTTAGCTTTCTGGACCTGTGAAATAAGGTAGGTTCAAATTCTACCATCAGACCAACCTGGGTTAGCTACCATGGTGTGTCCTTGGGCAAGGCACTATACTTAAAGTGCCTTGGCACTAAATAACTTACTTGTGTTGGTTTACCATAAAAGGCCAAACCAAACACAAAAAAACAACAACTTTAAAATATGAGTTTTGTCAATACTAAGTAATTGAAAATCATACTGAAGAAATGTTTTTGTTAATACAGATTAATGGATCTAAAAAATCTCTTTCTTCTGCAGGAGTTTAAAATGTTAAATTAAAAAGGTCATGGTACACATTGCTTTGTTCGTACACATCAGGCTCCGTAACCCATATCCAACTAAAAATTTTAGTAGAGTCTGAATAAAACATATTTTAATCTGGATGATAATATTCTTTCTCCATTCATATATTACACCACCAAGATTGATCCAAATAAGATTACATTTTACTATAACACTGAGGATGAGTATGCCTCTTAACAACTTACAAATGTGGAGAGAATGGAGTTAAACTGAACTTTGATTTCTTTTCAACCATAGCACAAGATGATCATTTATTATGAAAAAACCTGAATAAAGTTGGAGTTCATAACCATGACAGTCTTGATACAATATAAATTCAATATATTATTGTTGTCTTGAGGTATAGTTCTGTATATTACAATCTCACACAAGATCAGGGTATATTTTAGTACTATACAGTTAATTCGGGATTGTATTAATACCTATTCTGGTGAATGAACATTAAATAAGATTTACTATTTTGGAACCAGTTGCAATAAAGTTTACTAAACAAGAGAAAATATGACTTTACTATAATATCTAAAATGTAAAATCTGCAAACAGAATACTTGCTTGACTTTACACTTCAACTATATCATAATATTTATTTGAAATGAATTTATACAAATGGCATTAAATTTGGTTTCAGGCTGGTAATGACAATGGTAGTAGTGAATAGGGACGGTCTAGGGACTAGGGAACTTCCATGTTAAAAAGGGTATATCCACTCTGGGGACTATGTAATTTAACATGGGAGAAAAAAAAAAAATATCCATTCTAGGGACAAGGGGAATTTAACATGGGAGAAAGAAAAAAAACTATTCACTCTAGGGACAAGGGAAATTGAACATGGGGAATAAATCGTGGGACTGTCTTGGGACTAGGGGAAATGGAACAGGGTCGGGACCCTATTTTAATAAGGTCCCGACCTGATGGGTCTATGAAAATGGAACAGGCGAAAATTGAAACAGGGAGGGGTCTCTATTTTTTTATTATTTTTTTAAACAAAAAAATAAAAAAAGGGGTAGGCAATTGAAAGTCAAGATCTTTTCGAGAGATAGGAATGGCCCTGAAAAGGGCCTTTGGTTTTATGTTAATATACCCTTAACATAAAGGGCATCTGTGACATCTTCTTCTTGACCTTAGGCTGTGCCTGACTGCAGGACCATAGATTAAGACTCTTTTGAGGCATCCTTGATGCTCCACATAAGATTCTTCGCATCCACAGGCTGGTGTCTGTCCTGTGGATAACTGTCCAGTTGGATCGGACATACATTGATATGTCCGTCCGGAACATCATCGAAGACACAAGCGTTGAAGATTGTACATCGGTCCACATGTTGGGGTGCTGAGTAACAGGTGAAGGAATGCAGTGAACTGTACTTATTTATAGGGGGAGGAAGGATTGAAACGGATTGAGTTTGTTGACCAATCCAAACACGCGTTACAAAATTCAGTCAGCCCACGTCCAATCCGAAGAGAGCAGTCTGTGACGTCACATAGTCTATATAGATTCGCTAGCGCCTGTGCGTAGTCAATCTAAGCGACAGTTTTTCAACATGACGGAAACTCAGAAAACGATCAGTTTGGGTGCACTGATGGTGGAGACTACCCAAGGGAACCCAGACTTACTTTCAGAAGAGGTGAATTGGGATTTTGTGGATTTTTTTACCTTGCAAGAATTTGTTCCTGAACCTTCGTCACCTTCTCCTTCATTACCGCACATGGAAAATTTTAGACAGAGACAGAAAGAAGAATTGGAGAAATTTATACAACAGCAAAAGGAAGCGGAACAAGCTTTTCTCCTACAGCAACAGCAGCAAGAAGAAGAGGTAAGAAAAAAACAAGAAGAAGAAGACGCAGCAGCAAAGAAACAAGGGTGTCAAAATCAAACGGTCACGGTACTGTTAGACATTTTAGTTAAGAAGTCTGAAACAGATGTATCAGACTTCTTTATTACGGCCGAAGAGAATACGACCTTCCCAAGCTAAACACTCCAACCCTGTGACTACGCCTACTGCACCATCCTTAGTGATTTCAACGAAATCATCATCAACAGTACGCAGTCCAGAAGTAGGCCTTGGCCATGGCAAAGGCTTAAGACAGTTAAAGTTGATTGTTTAAACTCACCCCTTACACCAAAAAAGGCCCTTTTCAGGGCCATCCACGTCTCTCGAAAAGAGATAGGCTTTCAATTGCCAATAACTAAAAAAAAACATTTTACCCAATAGTACCTGTCTGTGTATGAGTGTGCGTGAGTGTAGGTTCTTATTTTAAAATCAAAACCCAAAGACACTTACCTTTTATAATTAATTTATTCTTTTATAAATATTTACAATTCACAGTTCACAACAGAGCACTTTAAAAAATTCATAGACTTATTCTGTCTCATTGTTCACTCTCTGTTTTTTTAATTTCTTCACCGTCATAGTCTTTTCCTCCTCTTCCTCCTCACTTTCTTCCCTTCTTTTCTTCTCCTGTTTCTTTTTCTTCACCTGTCTGTTTTCTTCCTCTTCCTCTTCCTCTGAAGAATCCCTCTCTTCTTCTGACTCCTCTTGTTTCTTTTTTGGGCAGTCTGGTGACCAATGTCCTTTTTCTTGACAATAATAACAGGTATCTTGACTTTTGTCTCTTCTAACCCCATTTTTTTCTTTTTTGACGGTCTGGACACTCTGAAGACCAATGCCCTTTCTTCTGACAGATATAGCAAGTATCTTGACTTTTATCTTGAAAGGAAGGAGAGTAGTCCCTCGGCTGGTCTGAAGAGAATTTTCTAATGACCCCTCGCAAAGCTCTGATGAAACGTTCAATCTTGGTAGTCTCTTCCATTGTTGTGCTCAGTTTGAGAGTGAAATGAATAGTGAAAGGACAAGACACATACCCTTTATATACGCTGGTCTGCTATGACTATAAATTAATCCATGGTGTTTAAACTTTAGTCATTTGACTTTTTGCTATCGAGATGAAATGATCCAATTCATTTGAGAAGAAAGAAGAAGAAAGTAAGAGGCAGAAACGTGATCTATCGCCTCGTACTAGGGCTGAAGTCTTGGCACAAATTCATGCCAGTGATTTTGAAGAGGACATGAGTGAACCAGAATCCAAACCCTCTAAACAAAGTTTACCACCCTTAGTCAACCCTGAAAAGTACTATGACATTCGAGAGACGGAAAAGCGTCCCTCTAGAAAATTTAGAACTACGGCTTACAAATACACAGTGAAGTTTAAAGATTTCAAGTCTGAAGTACTGTTAGAGAAAGCAAAAGGGTTCATCACCGACATGTGGGATTCTTTGCTCACCACACTCAAGCGACAATGTCAACCCGAAGAAGATGATCGCTTGAGACTTTCCATACAACATGACGGCTTGAAATCCCCTGTTTGGATCGAGTTTAGCAGCCCTGCAGAATTGACCACTTCCAAAGTCATGGACAAGATTCAACACGTGCAACAATCTAATGACCAGTTTGACATCACCGATGGAAAAGCCACACTGGACATGACCCACGTCTCTCCTCCTCAAGGGACCGGACAATGCAGAAAGACCTTATTGGTCAACAACCTTCGCATTACCAAAACAAGTCTTGTCCAAATTAACAATTTTCAAGACCACATGTGTTTAGCCCGAGCCATCGTGGTGGGATGAACCTATGCCGACAAGAACGACACGGTAGAATGGAAAAGAGCCTGGGAGAACATTCGAAAATCGAACCGAGCCAAACAACGAAATGAAGCAGAACTTCTGTTACAACAAGCATGCCTGTCCAAAGACACATCCTGTGGCATTCCTGAGATGCAAAAATTGCAAGATGCCCTAGCTCCACGATACACCTTGAAAGTGCACCCTCAAGAAGTGCGCGGGTCTCTGTTGTTTCGAGGGAAAGACTTTAAGGATGGAAAATACATTCACCTCTATCATCACGATGACCATTTCGATACCATTACCACTATCACTGGATTCCTGGGATACAAATATTACTGTGAGAAATGTGACTTATGATGGTTATAATAATCGAGAGCAACACAAACATTGTGGATCGAAATGCTCAGGATGTTTGGCCTCTCAACCCTGTCTGAGCGAAGGGCAAGAACCAGTGCATTGTCCTGCTTGTCTGCGCACATTTGTCAGCCCTGCCTGTTACCAACAACATCTGAAGATGCAAGGTTCACAGAAGAAATGTGCTTGTCAACTCCTGAGATTGTGCCCAATGTGTGGACAAGGTCTATGTATCAACAGTACCAAGGCACACGTATGTTCAGGAAAGAAAAAATGTCACATTTGTCACTGCATTGTGGACTTGGAACACCAATGCTACATACAAAAATACCAATCCCAACCAGAGAAAGAGGATGGTCACAAGAAGAAGAAAGGCAATTTCATCTTTTTCGATTTCGAATGCATGCAAGAGATCAGTATTCACATTCCTAATTTCTGCGTGGCTCATCGAGCGTGCGAGAAGTGATTCAAGAACCTATCTTGAGTTATTGCCCTCACTGCAGTAAGATTCCTGGAGGGCGTGAAAAAATCTTTCAAGGACCGAACACACTAGCCGATTTCACACAATGGGTCTTAGACCCCATCGACAAGATGTGGAGCCAAGAGGACATCGAACATTATTATGGAGATTGTCATTGTCATGCCACGGTGATGGCTCACAATTTCTCCGGATATGATGGACAGTTTCTTTTGAGATGTTATACGGAACGTGGCATCGAGCGTCCTAAAATCACTTTGAACGGAGCCAAAATCATTTTCATGCAAGTGGGACAAGTGCAGTTTAAAGATTCGATGAGCTACTTAGCCATGCCTTTGAGTCGAATGCCTAAAATGTTTGGAATGACAGAAATGGCTAAAGGATACTTTCCACACTTTTTCAATACAGAAGCCAATCAACACGCCGTTCTACCCCATTTGCCTCAGGCTCACTATTACGACCCTGACAACATGCGTACCGAACGAGAAACTTTCTACGCTTGGTACCAGGCTCACGCCTCCGACCCTTTCGACTTTCAGGAAGAAATGCTAAAGTATCGTCGTTCCGACATGGACATTTTACGGCGATGCTGTGGAAAATTTCGAGAACTGTTCATGGAACATGGAGGGGTTGATCATTTAAAAGAGGCTTGCACCATTGCCAAAGCGTGTTCCTTAGTCTACCGACAACGATTCATGCTTGAAAACACTGTGGCTGTCATCAGTCCTCAAACGACCAACTATGTCAAACGTCAATACTCGGTCAAAGCCCCATGCTGGTTGCATTACTTGTGCGACAAGGAAGACAAATGGATTCAGCATGCCCGCAACGGACAGGGCGAAAGATCATCGGAATGCATTCGGTCAATGGCTGGGACTTAGAAAACCCCAAGATCATGTACGAGTTTAACGGTTGCTTATTTCACGGATGTCCCGTCTGTTACCCTGACCGCGGCACTAAAAATCAGTTCTTACAACGAACCATGGAAGACTTGTACCAGGCCATTTGTCAGCCACGCCTAAAGTTAGAACAGGAAGGATACCAAGTGGTGGAAATGTGGGAACACAAATACAATCACCGTTTGAACACCGATCCCGAGTTTAAACGCCTCATGGAAAGTTACCAGTTCATGGACCCCCTGAACCCAAGTAATAGTTTGTACGGAGGAAGGACCAATGCCACCTGTTTGCTGTACCAAGCTGACGAAGAGAAAGGAGAAGAAATCATATACTTGGACGTGTGTTCACTGTATCCCTACGTGTGCAAATATTGTTGCTTTCCTGCAGGGCACCCACAATTGTTCACCGAACACATTGACCTAAAAAACATTCGACAATACGAAGGCTTGATCAAGTGCAAAGTTTTGCCTCCCACGAACCTATACCATCCCATCTTACCTCGCCATTGCCAAGGCAAACTTATGTTTCCTTTGTGCCGTACTTGTGCTGAAACGTGCAACCAAGATCAACCTTGTCATCACACCCAGGAAGAACGGGCCTTGACGGGGACATGGGTCAGCGTAGAATTGTTCAAAGCTCTGAACATGGGATACCAACTGTTAGAAGTGTACGAAATTTGCCACTTTCCCAAGACACAATAATTCCACAAGGGTGACCCCACGCGGAAAGGCATTTTCGCAGACTACGTGGATGCCTTTTTGAAACTGAGCAAGAAGCCAGTGGCTATCTGTCCTGGTGTCACACTCCCGAAGACCAAAAGACATTCAGAGAGAAATTCTGGGCACAAGAAGGCATTACTTCAGATCACATTGAGAAAAACGAAGGCAGGCGATCGTTTGCCAAAGTGATGTTAAATTGCTTGTGGGGTAAAATGGCACAATGACCGTGTTTACCCAAGACGGAGTATTTCACCGAACCTTCCCGCTACTTTCAGATGATTCACGACAAAGCCAAATTCATGAAACACGTGGACGTCGTTCGTGAGGATTTGATCTTGGTGAATTACGAAGAAGATCTGAACTTTGTAGAAGATGACCCCTTTGGAAATGTCATCATTGCAGCTTACATGACAGCTCATGCTCGCTTAAAATTGTACGAAGCTTTAGAACTGTTAGGGGAACGTGTCTTGTACTTTGACATGGACAGTTGCATTTATATCGATCACCCGAGTCAACAGCACCCTGACATCGAAGGAGACCGTTTAGGAGCCTGGACAGACAAGCACCCCGATGACAAGATTCTAAGTTTCGTTAGTGGTGGTCCCAAAAATTACGGCTACGAATACTGGGCCAAACAAGGAGAAGTGCACACGAAGTGTAAAGTGAAAGGACTTACTCTGAATTATCGTACCAGTCGAGTGGTCAACTTTGGCATATTGAAAGAAGCCTTGCAGTCTAGAGATAGTGACCACCTATCAACCCAACAAGATTGTACGTTTACCCACACACCACATCGTCAGTCGACCCTTGGAAAAAGTCTATCAAATCGTGTAGCAGAAGCGAGTGCGGCTTCCCACCCACTTTACTTTGCCGTATGGACATGTCGGTATAAAACATTGGTTGTAAGAGGATAGCCACCCACCAGAAGGATGACTTCGCCGCAGCAAGAATCGAGTGAGAAATCCAGTGAGAACTCCAAGTTCAAACCCTACCATTTTCCAGTCTTCTTACCTGACTATTGTGATTGTGCCCGTCGATTGGACATGTTTCAAAAATGGCCTACGGATAGGGAAGGATTACCTTCTTCGTATGTTTTAGCTAGAACAGGATTTGTCTACTTCGGACCCGAGTCAGGATTGGGATACGAAGTACAGTGTTTCGCTTGCGGACTTAAGTTACGAATGGATCTATGTATCTACAAAGATTCAGCTATTCTGGAACATACTCGATGGTCTCCGCACTGCCCTTACCTTTCAATGGCCTTTCCACCCATTAAACTACGGTACAATTATGATGGTACCTTAGAGACGGTACCTTCCAAAACTAGACGTAAACACATTGCATCCTATTTCATTGTTGTTTCTTTTCCACATAATAGCTTATTTTTTATAAAATGTTAAACTTTACTAATCTTTTTTCAAGATCACTTTAGTTTGCAAAAATACATCTTGTCATTTATTGGCATTCTACATTGAATTTTGTAAACTAGCTATAAACCTGACCTAATTACTCAACTTAACTGCTGACAGAAACAGTCTACAGTAAATGTATTTCATTTCTATAGCTCGATGGATAAACATTACATCTTTTAAAGCTGTGCACAGAATAGGCCGACATATCACGAGTCAGGAAAACATGGGGGTGGTATCCCCTGTGTCCAAAATTAATATCATTTTGAATAGAATATTCTAGTGACAATTGCCTCTTTTCAAATGGTAAGCATTGCTTTTTTTCATTTTCATCAATCTGTCAAATTCGGTATGCATTTTGCTTTAATATTTGAGATGGAAACCTTAGGTGCATAGAAATGTCAGACAGCATTGTACATCATGGATGGTGTCCAACATACTTTTATGATCATAAAACAAAATCCCATTTTTTAGTTATGGCCACTGATTTAAAAAATATTCATCCAAGCTAAATATAATAATAATAATAATGAGGACTTTGTATAGCGCCTAATCTTTAGAAGCTCTAAGCGCTTTGCAACATTAGACAACATAAAAACATACACAATGATATGATTACAAAAACAAACACCATGAAATTAGAAAACATAAAAAACATGCTGAGAATATTTAAGGTAGTTAACATTATTAAGTCATTAAGTTTGTTTTTGTAGTCAAAATAAGTAGTTTTGAGAGCACTCTTGAATGGGATCACTGCGTCTTTGTGACTAAGTTCAGTGGGCAATTCATTCCATGTTGCTGGGCCCTGGTATGCAAAAGAATGCTGTCCATGTGACTTTGTTTTCATAGTGAGAATAATGAGTATATGATTGTCGGAAGAGGAGTGTAAGTATCTTGCTTGTGTGTACACATAGGTGAGGTCGGATAGGTATGTTGGACTAGAGTCTGTCAGTGAAACGTAGCACAGAGAACTAATGTTGTGTTTGATTCTGGATCGAATGGATAGCCAGTGTTGGGTACAGAGCAGCAGGGAGGTGTGCTCTGATTGTGGTACTCTAAGTATGATCCAAGCAGCTATGTTTTGAACTTTTTGAAGTCTCTGCAGTAGATATTAAGATGAACCAGACAGAACTGAGTTACCATAGTCCAGTCTTGAAAGCAGTAATGAACACACAAGTGTTTTAGTGGCATCAACTGAAAGATATCTGAGAATGGAGCTGATGCGTCTCAGCTCAAGATACGCAGCCTTGCATATGTTCATGACATGTTGGTGCAATGTGAGAGTACTGTCCAGAGTAACACCTAGGTTTTGTACTGATTGTGTGAATTTAATGTTGGTGTTGCTGATATTTATTGTGTGAGGTAAAGGATGTGAATGAGAAAGTCTTTGATAAGTAAGTATGGCTTGATTTAAATTGTGTTTTTCATGTGACTTGCCAGAGATTTTTAAATGAATTGATAAAGTAACTTGAGACACATTTCAAAGTACATGTTTTAAAAATATTCCATTGATTATTGCTGGCATTTAGAAAAATGCAATGCATCCTTTGTTGTGAAACTTATTTTAAAACATTGTATTACTCATGCAGAAGCCTGCTTGAAAACTAATGGCAAAGCAAAGGCAAATGGAATGGAAGAGACCATATCAGAGACCCTCAAATATGCACCCAACCAACGCAGAATGATAAAAAACAAGGTAATCCAAATGACTCTTATTTCATCAATTTTGGATTCAGTTTCGTCTTTTAAAGCATAGTATTTGCAAAGCGGATGCATTTCTAAACTGATAACAAAATCAGCTTATCCTATTGCCCAGGACTATCAGAGCTAGAGTCCAGCTAACTACAATATGCATATATCTTGTCTGATCGGACAAGTGCTTCCATTTGGAATTTTTATTCACATGAAATATTTGGATGAAATAAATTCATCTTTGTGCAAATTGATTGCACCATCCACTTGCCAGAAATGACAAGTAAGTGCAAAGTTATCTTGTATCATGGCTTAACGATAGTAAGGGAAGCACAAGTGCAGTGAAGAAAATTTCATACATTTTTATAATGCTGATTAACATGACTTCTGCATATGTAACTAGTGCTGAGATGATATGACTTTATTTAAGCATTACAATTTTGTTTTAATTTGCAGGTGCCTGAGCAGAAGAAGTAATAGATAAACTTTACAGTGGAGTTGGAGACTGATTCTGATTCATAATCTTAATTAAATCTAGAAAATAAACATTAAAGTCATATTAAAATATCTGTTGTATTGTTTCCTTCTTTCATTTTTCTCTTAAAAACAAATGTCTGAACCTTTAGTCTGTAAATTCAGTGGATTCCTTATCAGCCCATCTACTTTTACTTTACACCATGCTACTTTAAAAAAAAAATGAATTATCCCCATTGGGGTAGGTCCCCCCAACCCCCCACCCTACTTTGTCAACTTACCTGCCACATTTAAATCTAATGGAAGGCCCTGCTGTAAAGCCTGTTAGTAAAACTACCCAACAAGAGGATTTCATACATTTGCAACTCCTAGATGGATGGTAATGTTTTCATTTTTGTAATGTAGATTTGGACATTCTTGCCACCAGTATGGAATATGTGTTTCAGAAACACAAGCAGCTTTCATCAGATTTGCATATAGGTTTTATATGTTGTGAGTATGTTGTAGGAAGTTTTTTTAAATAACATCATATGAGATGATGCCAGTGGAAATGGCAGAAAAGTGTCTGTATTGTTCACCAACTACACCTTGTTCTTACAAAATGTGGCTGTTACACATTCCCATGATGATGTCACTGACAGCCATCAGTGAGGAATGCCCCAACAAGCATAATACAAATTGCTTCCATTGTAATTGTTACAATTCCATTCTGGCCACTCCGGTGTCCTAGTGGTTAGAGCGTCCGCCTCAGAAGCGGGAGGTCATGGGTTCAAACCCCAGCCAAGTCATACCAAAGACTTACAAAAATGGTATTAACAGCTACCTCGCTAGACGCTCAGCATTAAGAGGTTAGTGTTAGGACTGATCGGCCTGGTGTCAGGATAATGTGACTGGGTGCAACATCATACTACATGTTTGCAGCATGATGCCCCAGTGCTATACATCACTATAAACTGCCACACTGCAGACATCGTAGCAATATGACTGAAAAATTATTCAAGCTACGTTAAAAATCCAATCACACACACACAATTCCATTCTACGATCCAGAACCAACACTAATTCCGTACTACAGTTCTTGCATTTCAATCCAATTTTGCTTTTGAAATGTAGTGCCACTCAATTCATAATGAACCCATTCATTTCAAACACTCGCAAATACTTATTATTCCTGTCTACAACTGAAAAATATCTATATAAAAAAACGTGTAACTGTGTTTTATGCAAGGGCATGGAGATGCACAAAAACTTGCACCTGAAGCTTGAATAAAACCCCGACTGTGGATAAGACTTTACTCATCGATTACCCCAGTTTGGGGATAAATTCCGACCGTGGCGATTTATTATATATCCTATGACTGCTCCAGCTTGAGGGCAAAATCCAAGCACATCCCTAAAAAGATAACAAGTATAGCGGCTCTTTACCTTCTGTAAATGCCACTTGAGCTTCCTGATGCTGTTGTATCTGCCATTTGACAGAATCATGAATGTGGATATATTTCTTAATTGCCTCTAGTTGTTGAGCTAGTTTAGCTGTATGAAATTCCTTTGTGCAGACTCACTCATTATTAATATTACAACAGTGATTTAATTACACATCACCTGTCAGCACACCGATGATAAGTCAGTTATTTTATAACACACCAACAAGCTTGCCCCTTGCACCCCCCCCCCCTTTTTTTTTTTATTTGGGCACCTGTGGACATGAATCTGCAAGGCTCAAATTGTCATTTTTAATATAAGATCTCAACATTTTTAAGGCCTTAATTTTAAAGACATCCTTAAAACCCCCAAAAGGTTATCAACTGGATCACCAGCCTTCGTTTAGAGTAACAGCAAGTATATATATATATTTAGGTCTAAGGAAACACAATAAAAATGTTTGATTTAACAATGACATATTTGCCTCAGGTCTGTGATCCTGAAGTGAATATTAACTGTCCATTTATTTTCTTGGCTTTTCTTTACTAGGAAATTGATTATAGAGATTTCTGCAATGGTGAAGGCAATGTAAAAATTGGTTACTATAACATACTTTTTACGCCATGTTTGAAAAAATAAATCCAATGGAAAGGTTATAGTCTGAAAATCTTCATTAAATTAAGTTAATATAGGGGAAAAAACTTTAAGAGTTCATAAATATTTTTCAGTGCTGAATAAAGATATAACATAACACTTTCTGCTGTGATTTTAATAGTTTCTGAGAGCATGAAAAATTTCTAGAACTATAATGTATAAATGTTTTCAAAAGATTATATTAATATGAGGGAAAAATCTGTTATGAAATAAACTGACAAGATCTTGTATGAATTCATGTTATCTTTAAATATGATATTTGTGTGAAAATATCTGGAAGAAAAAACAAGATGGTGCCACTCACACATACAATGTGGTTGCCACAGTAGCCATATTAAGAAACTTTTTATCGCTACTTCTGAATGGATAATTGTGTCAGCGTGTCAACATGTGTACAAAATACTTATGTTGATGTCTAGCAGGTCCTGAATGAGAATTATGGTGCTGTACAGACATCCTATAAGGCCACCAATGTGGCCATCCTGAAAATCTTGGTATAACTACTTCTCCTGAATGAATCGTCATATCAGTGAAAGACTTCTTATGTCTAGTTGGACGTAAATGAAAATAGTGCCAATCTAACCTCCAATATGGCTGTTTTAATGGGCATCTGGAAAACCCCTTCCTTGCTACTTCTCCTAGATGGCTGGTCATTTTGACATTGTGCTTTCACTAGATGACCTATTTGATGTCTGGTTGGCCGTAAATGGAACTATGCATATGGTTTTGATGTCTAGTTGGTCCTAAATGTGGTTTTTGCTGCTCATAAACTTCTAATGGTATTATAGTTGGTTCCTTAATGAAACTGCTGTACAAAATTAAAAGGCCTTCTCACTTTCTGTCAAGTTGGATACAATTATCTTTACCAGCTAGGATTTCTTGATCCTCTTTTTTATACATCAACCCTTCGCATATGTAGTTAGCTAAAACAGTATTTTGAACAATTAATTGCCCTCTTGCAAATACAATCCCAATTGCATGCTTTTACCAGTGTGAGAGCTCCTTATATAAGTAGCTAAGTATTCAGTAACTGAATTTCCACATCCACATGCATCAACTCAGAATTAAAAGTTGCAAAACATATACAAATTTGAAAATCTTGAGACATGTGTCACTTTGCATGGTGGGTGTTATGATTTAAATGCAACAAGGAAATTGAATTAGGGTTAATTTCTTTAAGCTGTATTCAATCATGGGGCCCTGGATTATAGAATGGTCTAGGCATACACATCACTAATCAACTCTCTCTAGTCCAACCAATGTGTGTATATGAGAAAGCTTGCCAGTAGCGTTATGTGTGTTGATTTCTTCCAATAAATATGTTGGCTGCCATGTAAAGTCTATGATGTCCTGAAAAATGGTGTTAAGCTCCATACAAGCAAGCTAAACAATCAATGATATAATGGAACAGTAGACACCATTTTAGCTAAATATGCCAAGAATTGATTTAGAGACTTGGTTAGTGATGATGACTTAAAATTGGCAAGGGATTAAAAAGATAAAAGAAATGACCTTTCATGGCACTGTAATATAACAAATGAGGAAAAACAAAAGTTTATTGCATTTGAACCTTTTGTTTTTTCACAGTTTCAATTTAAGTCATAAGGCCCCTTATTTTGCCTTACCAAACATATAGCAAGTTATTACCTCAAGCCCTAGCACTAATAATGCCTCACAAGTAAGCAGTCTTTTATGAAGTCTCAGGTCTGAGTATATGTCTAGCAATACTTATGTCCAGTTTGTTTATAAAATTCTTTCTCACATGGTACAGTTTTCAGAGAGACACGATAAATTCAACAAGTGTGGTAATGAAGGGACAGGCATTCTTTATTTATGCACACATCCCAAAGGGACATTGCTATGTTTGAATCAACACTGAACTGAAGAATGGAGCATCAGCTGCATCAATTAAAATATTGTGGCCCACACAAAATACTGCAAGGACTATAATCAATTTATGAGTGCAATGGGCATGAATTACTGTAGCAGACTGGAGGAAGTAATCCGAATTTATTAATATCTTGAAGCTAAATATAGTAAAGTTTTCATCTATAATCTGTGGAATCATTTTTGCACACAGTTTGCAGGATTTGTCTTTGGGTCATCGTTTTTCTTTTTCTTCATCTTTCTAGCTTATGGTATCTTGATAAGTCTTATGGTGCCGTGCAACTGCACTTGATGATTACCACAGCCAGTGACATTGTATCAAATCTTCTGGGATCAGATGATTCAATGCAAATTCCACATAACCTATCACCATCCTCATGTTTGCCATCTGACTTACTAAGTTATTTTGCCTAAATAATAATAAAAACAATCTGGTCTGATGTATTGATAGCGTTCTGAATGACCATAATATATTCTCTGTATCTATCCTAGAAAATCCTGAGTGGATTGCTGTTTGGTTTTAATAAACCAAAGTAATCCAATGAAAGGCATTTTACAGACACAAGTGTCTGTTTCCTGTATGCAGTGATTAAATGATAGTATTATGTCTTTATTTTTTTAAAACTGATGATACATATGATCACCTTCAATGTGCAATATTAGTTATGTTAATTAACGAGTGGGCAATATTTGAATTTCAAAGATAAAAGTGTATGCCATGATCACTTTAGTAGGATGATTTGTCAAGTGAGGTTATCTTTTCTGTTTGAATAAATATTGTTAACTAAACTATTTTCGCAAGTTATGACATAAGAATGATTCAAAGAAAGAAAATTCATTAAATTGAACATATAAAATGTAATACTGCAACAGAGTCTAGATGAACTATTTCTTCAGAGACACAATCCAGACTCTGTGGCAGCAAAATTATCAAATAGGACACAACTAAGAGACAATCACATTTTCAGTCACAATGGTTTGACAATTATCAATGGCTTGAATTCATTGACTGTGAAGGCAAAGTGATTTGCAGTTACTGCAAAAAAAGTTCCCAAACTGTCACAGATTTTAAATTCTACCAGTGGACTTGTAAGTGTAACTGACAAATTCAGGATTTAATCAAGCAAGTCTCATGATAGTATTATACCTAATAAAGCAAAATGTAGCACAGTATATTCATGACACTTAGGCCAGCATGTACAAAATATTCCTCAAGTTACAGTTGCTAGCACTCCACTAAGAAATGTCATTTTATAATAAATAAAAATGTAATGGAAAAAAAAATCGATAAAGTGATTGCACTCTTTAACATAGCCTACTACCTAACTCAATAATGAAAATGATTTGGTTCATTATATCTTTGTGTTTTATGGAATAAATGCATACATCTGATTGAATTTTAGGCAAGAGACTGAACTTTTGGGTTAAGTTAAAATGTATGTGGAACAAATGCATTTTCTAAAACTACTTGTATCAGTGTGCATTGTGACTTTTCTTTAAGATAACTCTAAATGGTACTGGGTATATATCATTTTCTTCAACTGCACACTGTTGTCTTCCATTTGATTTGATGACTTACAGCTATACTGTCTACACAGTAGGCCTCAACGTCAGGAAAAATTCTGTATACTTCAGTTACAGCTGAAATAAGTTTTGCATTAGTACCTGAATCAGACAAAAAAGGTTGTGTTCTGGTGTGTGAATAGAAATGGCTAAAAGTAATATAGACAAAAGCCATTAGAGTACACAAGTTACATATGAAAACCACCAATTCACTTGCATGTGTGGCATACAAGTTCAAAGATTTGCTTCATGTTTATTTCTGTACACACATTGTTCAACTCATAAGATATTTTAAGAGCTATTTCTCTATTGTATGCATAATTCATTTACAAATGTGATTAGTGGGCCACACCGAAGGCCATACTATTAGTTCACTTGGCAATATGGTAACGTCAGCTGAAAAGCATAATCATCCATTAAAAGAGCATTATGATATGAACATTAGGTATTTAGGACATATAGATTTTTCTTTTCCAAATGGAGTCCAAGTAATTATTGCCCAATCCAGGTATAATTTGGTACACAAGTAAAGAACAAAATAAGATAAATCTTCATTTATTTGCAATTGGCAATACACTTCTTAATGAATATACACTTTTGCATTTATTTTGTATCACTTGAATAAACAATATTTCTTTCAGTTCATTTTAAACTTTTATTTTATATCACTTGAGTAAACAATATCTCTTTCGTTTCATTTAACACTTAGAAACAGGTTCTTCCAGTTACAATAATCAACTCTGGAAACAATAAACAAACTGGAACTTTTGACCTAATTATATTACATTTACTAGGGTTAAAACAATAAATTCCTTAACATAATAAATTAACAGTTCCAGTTAATCAAACACAAAATCACCTTTTATACAGGGTGTGAACTGTTAATATTTACAGGATAAAGCTTATAGTTTCCAAATTGATTGAAGCTTACATGTTGCAGTTGCTGGCACATATCTATTTCCAGCATGGTTTGCATACATTCCACCTTTAATAATTTTGTTACTTCCCTAACCCACCCCATTCAGTAACAAGTATCAAAAATCAGGCTCATTCTAAGGCAAAGTCTGTAACTTGTGTACCACAGTCATCAGAGAGACAAAGATGCAAAACTTTATGATGCCTGTCAAAGGAAGAAAACAGTTTGTTGTTTACCCAAGTTTTGAACCAGTTAACTTGAATTCTCAGACCATCAATTGCTACAGCCCCACTAATTACAATTGTTAGGGAATAATGAGAACTCACCTTCAGTTATCTGTGTATATATATAATTTTAATAACCAAGAATACCGGATGTCTGGGAACATTATAGCATTCAATGGTAACGTCAGAACTGAGATGAGAGAATTAAACAAGCATAGTACATGACATAATATATCCATAAACTATTGACTGGGAAAAATACTACAGAACACCATTTCTGCTGGCAGTAAGATGTTGAACCTATATGTCATAAATATCAGGTTGGACATCTAGGACCAGTAATATTCATAATGGGCAGTACCCACCCCCCACCCCAAGTGAGAAGGGCCTGATTTGTAATCTAAGCCACCCAACCTATCACAGCCTTTATAGTACTTGAAACAAATATTGAGTAATAGTAAAACAAACTCTGAAAGTTATTAAAACCAATTTGTTATATTTCCATAACTCTGCATAGTTAACTGTGCAAGCAGACTTAAACATATCAGTGTATGACAGTTAAATTGAGCTATAGCATCGATTAACAGAAGCTACGAATTCATCAACAAGCAGTGAACAATCATCTTCACAATAAATGTCAAACATTAGCATCCATAAGCTGTCAAGACAAGTTGTTACACTGGATATATAATCATCCATTTATTTCAAACAAGCTGTGAAAAACGAACCTCACGTCCGCTATATGTACGCTGGCCATTGCAAAGGATGCTTTAATAGATTAATGTTTATCGTCGTGTCTTGACAACCATTTTGCGCGCGCACACCGGAAAGTCATGCTATATATTTGTTACTTGTGAACGTATTCGTGGGCAGTACGCTATATATTGTTCCCGTGACCGTATTCACGGGCAGAATGCTATATGTTTGTTCTTCGTGAACGTATTTTTGGGCAGTTACTTTGTCATCTTCAACCTAAAGGTCAAAACTGCCCATGAAATATATATATCTGCCCACGAACCGAAAACATGAATAGGACTATAACATAAGTGTATATACTTATTTTCAACATATACATAATTACTATGTAAGAAATACAACCTATGTATATGTATTTTGATTTGAAATGTAAACTATATCATGTCCTTCCCGTAAACCCACTTTCGGGATGACTGCCCACAACGCACCTAAAACGTGTATATATATATATATATATATATATATATATATATATATATATATATATATATATATATAAGATATAACGACTGACTGCTGAAGAGACCTCGTTTTTTATGTCCAGATGTGGATGGTCTACAAATGAAAACTGGGGTCTATGTATGAATCAACTTAATCTGTCAGTGAGTATTCAAATTTAGTTTCAAGCCATATCGGTACAATATTCCTTGGGAAACGTCTGCACAATTACGCTCCAACATAATCGTTTTTCAAAACTGGTTTTATCGTAGTTAAACAAACATAAAGTAAGAAAGAAAGAAACCTACTTGTTTCATGAAATCTTTATAATTATCAAAAGACAAAGATTGTATTCTTACGAAGAAATTTTAAGAGATACTATATATAAAGAAGATTGTGTGGAAAAAATATAAACAATACTCATCCGCACTAGCTACAAAATGCCTCCCTTTGGATAGCAAATTATTTATTTTAATTAGGAAAGGTTCAACAAACCTGTGAAATACGTCATGCTATTATATCATTGGATAATGTCAAACACTTTCCAGCAAAGAATTTATTGATACCTATAAGTGACATATACCAGTCATTTGCGTAGGTACAGGTCGTGTGTGTGTGTGTCTGTGTATGTGTGTGTGTGTGTGTGTGTAACATTGGAATCTTAATCGAATTAATATATTGAGAAGATTGACTATTGTAAATCCCGTGATGTCTACCGAGGATCGCAAAATATGACTAAATATAACGTATTTAACATCCTTGAACGATGAAATAATTACAAAGGCAGTGTTGAGAACATATAGAATGAACGACAAGTCGATAATCAAGAAAACATTTATTGACTTCCTAATGGAATGTGCCGAATAATGTACCTTACACATAAAGAAACATAAAAATATGACAATTTATATAGTTATTTTTACAGAACGACAATCTTTTATGTATAATAAATACCTTTACGTTAAATGACTTAAAACGTGCGTTATTAATTTTCCCAACGTCTATCAAGGTTTTCATACCGACTATACTGGTGTAATAGTCGACTCCAACTATAATCAAGATATACCTGATCTGCCATCGCATTCTTTTCCTTCAGATCTTGGTCTATGGTGTTCGACTGATTGTGCTTAACAGACTGCATGGACCCAGTTTTGCTGACGCATTGTTGGATGCGGTATAAGCGGGTAAACACGGCATTTAGTCAACACTTGCTATTTTGTTATATCTTTGGTTCTGTAAAAGGCATTTCAAACACAGAACTATGCTAAATTCTTGCAATTGACTTCATCCCTTGAAAATAGTATCGAATCATTGTGCAGAGACTTTGAAGACTTTATAGTCTTCCTCTTCTAATTCCAGACTGAGGTTATACACTTGACCAATTCCAGTGGGCCAATATTTGTTTGGTATATATATATATATATATATATATATATATATATATATATATATATATATATATATATATATATATATATCATTACTACCATCTGCGCATACAGACAGGTCAACGAAATGTCATCAGTGTCATCTGAGCATACAGACAGGTCGACCATCTGGTCATACAGACAGATCAACGAAATGTCATCAGTGTCATCTGAGCATACAGACAGGTCGACCATCTGGTCATACAGACAGATCAACGAAATGTCATCACTGTCATCTGAGCATACATACAAGTCTACAAAATATGATTACTTCCATTTACAGATCACCCGAATATCATCACTATCATCTGAGCATACAGTCAGGTCAACCAAATAGTATTGCTACCATCTAAACATACAGCCAGGTCAACCAAATACCATTACTACCATCTAAACATACAGCCAGGTCAACCAAATAGTATTACTACCATCTAAACATACAGCCATGTCAATCAAATATCATTACTACCATCTAAGCATACAGACAGGTCAACAAAATATCATTACTATCATCTGAGCATACAGACAGGTCAACCAAATATCATTATTATCATCTGAGCATACAGCCATGTCAATCAAATATCATTACTATCATCTGAGCATACAGACAGGTCAATCAAATAGCATTACTATCATCTGAGCATACAGACAGGTCAACCAAATACTATTACTACCATCTGAGCATACCGACCGGTCAACATAATATAATCACTATACTCTGAGTAATACGTACAGGTCAACCAGATATGATTACTACCTTCCGAGCTTACAGACCGATCAACCAAAAATGATTATTACCATCTGAACATACCAATAGATCAACCAAATATAATCACTATCATCTGAACATACCGACAGGTCAACCAAATATAATCACTATCATTTGAGCAATACTGACAGGTCAACCAAATATCATTACTACCATCTGAACATACAGACAGGTCAATCAAACATCTTTACTGCCATCTGAGCATACCGACATGTCATCTAAATATGATTACTACTATCTGACCATACTGACAGGGCAACCAAATATGATTATTACCCTCTGACCATACCGACTGGTCAACCAAATATAAATGAAATTATTATGAATATTAAAAGTATAAATGCAGTAGAATACGCAACACTCTTACAATTTCTAAAAGAAGCTGCAGATTAGTTCTGTCTTTTAGGACATTTTCTCGGGAGTATGATTGACAATATAACTGAAAACATGATTTTTAACATACCAGTATTGACAACATAGTTGACAACATAATTAGCAAATATGTAATATATTTATCAACAGGGCCTGAAAGTTGGCAAAAATGGAAAATTCCTGGAAACAGCATCATGGTTCACAACTTAGCAAAATGGTTGACAACATTTGGCGATATAAATGAGGGTGGGAAAACAATAGAAGAAATTCCCGCACAGGAAAGTGAATTTGAACTGTGAATTTTGATGGTTGGGCAGTGTTTAGAGTTTTCTTTAACAGTGAAGATTGTAAAATGAGTCACGGATGCATTGTTATTAAAAGTGTGTTCATAATGTGGTGAATATAAAACTATTAGAATTGTAGATGGCGCATGTATCAATTAGAAGATCATACTATGAGTTGGTGATATTTATGGAGCATCTCTCTCCAGCTTTTGTGTTAAAGTCTTGTTCATAACTTGTCTATGTATACCAGTCCTATTTCGTTTTACATAAATGAAAGAACACCACCACGTTGTGTAAAGCATCGAATATGGTCTTCCGACGTAGGACATATTAAAGTGTTTATGTCTGTTTGCACCTTTATCATTATTATTATTTGTTGGATTAAAACCATTAATTTGCATGTTGATAATTACATTTTGTGAAATATCTTTGATAGCGTGTTTCATTTTACGTTGAATAGGCATTATTTAACTACTTTGGAACAAAATTGTGGATCCAAATTATTCAAGATATTTATTTCCTTGTATACAGCTCTTCCAACGATTTTATTTGTATGTTGTTACTTTCATTTTGTCTTGAAACATCTTACATACCCTTTATGTGATTTTTCTTAAATGTAGATGTTTTAAGCTTATAATGTTCTCCTTTTCATTTCAAGAGTTAAAACAGTAACCGAGAAGTAAAAGTGATGTGTGAGTACAAAATTAATGACGCTAGAGATATCATACAACTGAAAACTTTGAAACATTTCAACAAGAGACTAATACGAACTGATTAAAATTTACTATTTACCGTTCATCATGTGCGTTATACTAGCAACTACCATATCATCATTTCAAGTTTGTATTTTCTAAATCACACGTACATCCGCATTATGAATTTATCCCATATTGAAAAGATATATTTGTTTGTTATCTCCCTTTACCTAACATCTTTACATTGGTCTATGATAAAAATCGATAATCCGTGTACCTAATACAAGCTTTTAGGATCATGTCAAAAATATAAGATTTTAATTGTATTGTAAAGTCAACATAAGTCAGGCATTCGTCTTGCTTAGAAATACTGTTATCTAATTCTGATTAACGTTTTGTGTAAATAGCAATGACGTTGGTCTGAAAAAAGTAATAAACATTTTGTTGTGTTTTATTTCCATACAATATTTTCCTTGCTATGATACCATTGTAATAAGTGACACAATTTAGGACGTTAATACAATCTTAAATTAACAGCATTTCGAAGCTCTCCTTGATGAGGCGATGATCACAACTAAAAGCATACTAAATTAATTATCATTCTTTCTTTTATGCTTCCCTCATAAATTATCCAGAATGTCTTCAGACATGACACTAAAGTACTGTTGCTGTTTGGGGCTCAGTGCTATTTTCAGCAGACAATAGGCTATCCAAGGCGGCAAGCATATTTATTAATAATAGTTATTGAACATTAAGTGAGAATGAGTGGGTCTTTAAAATGTGTGTAAGTGTGTAAAACTGAGAGAGAGAGAGAGAGAGAGAGAGAGAAGTAGAAGAAGAAGACCTTGTTACTCTTTGTTCATGTTGAAGTTTTCTCAGATTAAAACCTTCATGTGTAGCAGATATTACCAGTATAAAACGTGCCGTGAAACATGCCATAAAACATGTCTATTACAGAGCTGAATACTATGATGCTTTTATTTTTATATACGGATAATTCAATTTATGTTCCAGCTCAATTGAAGAAGAAAACCCAGGTTTGGCAGGATAAAGAATATTTCACTAAATGCAATTTATTGTGTTATTTCTTTCCTTCACTATTGAATCTAAAATAATATTTTAATTTTGTTTTCGTTGGTCATGATTAACTTAAAACCATAAATCATGTTTTCTGAAGATTTGTTTAGTTAATTATCTTCATATTTTAAACCATCAAAACTCAATAGTGTCACGTTGCTAGGTTATTTCTGGCTATGTGAGAAATTAATACATGATTGAAGTTTGACATAAAGTTTTATTAGTTGTTTAATGTTTGCAATAGAGAATCGATAGACCAGTTACAATACAGAATCGGTGGCTCGGATATGACCTAGTGATGTTACAAATGTAACCATAACTGCTTAAGTTATAGACCGAGAAATCTGAATTTATTCGTTCATAATTTCTAAACTTTTCAATCGATGTGAATAAAATGTTGGCAAATATTTCGATTTACTTAATGAACTGCCTAAAAGTATCTTACCATTTAATCAACAAATCATATGTTGTTGTGATTATTACAAACATTGTAAACTGAGATTTATGAATTATGAAGTAATTGCAAAGACGAAAGTTAATGCCGAATATATTTCCTAGCGAGGTACAAAAAGCCTGTAGTTGTAAAGAAAGGCGAAGCCACAAGTATCCAGTCGTTAAACAATTTTTTTTTATAAAAAATACCACACGATGAAATATATCGGTAATTTTGCAGGAAAATAAAATATACTTTTATTATATGTTAATCTTGTGCCTAAGCAAAGTTTCACTTTTACATTAAATTACAATAATAACATTCTTCAAACTATTTGACCGATCACATAAAGCACTTCGATTCAGCAATGCATCACATCCGGTTTTAAGGAACCATGAAAGAATGCAGGTTCCATTTAGTTTTTCTTTCTAAAAAAAAAGTCGCTTGTTTTGCAGCAGATTAAACTTCTGTCTACAAACGCAATCTAGCCTCGCATGGGATAACGGGAATTCATCTATTTTATCACAGTTAATTATAGGAACAGAATGAAAATTATTTTGTCAGTAAGTTTCTTTAATTTCATGCTTAAGTACGAGATAAAGCTCATTATGAGCATCATCTACTGTTAGTTCATGTCAACGTATTTCGCAGTGATTTCGGATCCTACTAGATACTGTATTTATATGAAATGGCAAGTTAAAAAATCACCAAATTGTGCTAGAACGTCAGATAATGTTGTTGGTTAGTTTTGTTTTATTTAAATATTTTTAAAATGACTAAAGATAATGCTGAGTAGAAACCTACAGTAGTGTATGTGGTAGAAATGGCGAGGGACAAAACTCAAGTTCAATAACAAAATAATTATCATGAAAATAAAATAATAAAATGAAACAAACCGCTTCAGACTTTTTCCGGAAGTCGAGTCGGAGTTTCTCCACTTCAATATTTAACGCATGCGCAATCAACGCAGGGCAACTTCAAGCGATTGTCGTTAACATAGTGAAGAAAGTGTCAAACAAATTTGTAAAGGTTTGACATCTGTACACACTTCACAGAAATTGTGTGCTTAAAAATCATTAGTGTAAAGTTCAGTAATCTGCCTAAAAGAGACAAGTAGATATGAGTACAAAAAGCATCAGAGACGACCAGAACAGCGGACAGGATTTGTGGGCCCTAGGAAAAATTATCCAGTAGGCCCCAATGAATCACAAAATAAACCAACGGTGGACCCGCTGACCGTTGTGGTCCTCCGTAATTTGTGCTACCCTGTCCGCGGTCCTGGATAGGGCTTATAAAGTTGGATAATCTATTTCTGAAAGGAAAGGGGTTGGTGGACGATTTTCCTATGTGACCAAAATTACACTTTGTATAAATCTACGTGTAATTAGATGACTCTGCAAAACTATATGCTTGCAAAAACACGATGACTTACAAATCTCTGTGTTGCATTTAATTTATATCATCGTGGATGGGTGCATACAGGTAAACACATCATCGTCAATGGCAACGTAATCAGATCCCAAGCCCAATCCGAGAAGCCACACGAGTTACACATAGCTGATAGTACATTATTATCCATTATTATCATTATTATCCATATCTGTTCAAGGAGTTAGCAAACTAAGGAGAGAGAGAGAGAGAGAGAGAGTAAATTCCTTAGCCAATCTAACGTATCATAAGCAGTTTTGAGATTCACATTCATTCCCATTTAATTTATTAACTAAATGGCAAATGTTAGAGGAATCCGCATAATATGTGATGTGCCGCCTTAGGTGTTTATTGTTTGCTGCTAATTAGACAAGTTAACTTGTTTATTTTCGAGTTATTCTTTACCATGCAGTCATGGGATGTTAAGATGAGAGTCACGATGCAGTAACATAAAGCAATAGATACTCATTTATTGTTACAAATACTTGATGGAAACGTTCAGATCAACTCTTATACTTATGGGCTGGCATATTACTGTATACTATAATCTGCTACGATCTATAATGACAAATGTTCTATACATGTAAGAAGTGTAGGTCATTCGAGTTTCCGGATGCGGCTATGGAATCGGTTTGGCCAGCATAAAATAGTATCTGAAAATGATCTATACTACCTTTTTATATCCGAATAAGTTCAAACACAATGCACTCTTGCCTGTGCGCACCCAGGACACGACTATGTACCCTAGCCGGTGAGACGCCCTGACCGAGATCTTAGGTAAAAACTTGATTGGTCTAGGCGTGTGTGGGTGTAGCGATGTTTTATCTTTGACACGGATGCTATCTGAAGGAGAACATTTTTACATCAGCTGATCAAATATTAATAGATATATGAAATACATAAATACATACATAGATGGGGCCCAGAGTGGCCGAGTGGTCTAAAGCGCTCTCCGTAACGGGTCACAGCCATCTCACCTCTGCGTGAGTTCGAGTCTCGGATTGCGTTAAACCCTAAAACAACAAAAACAACAACATACATGCATACACACACGCATACATAAGCACATACATACATACATACATACATACATACATACGCACGCACGCACGCACACACACACACATACATACATACATACATACATACATACATACATACATACATACATACAAACATACATACACATCAAAAGTGTCCCATTACGAAACGACACTCTCGCAACGTTAACTTGAGACATTAAACAGCGTGAAATCTTGAGACCGATAACTGACTGATTTTCAGTGCAAAGTTAGACAGAAAATAAAAAAGAACATCTGAGAAATGACGAACGTACTTATTTAGATCTCATAATCCGTTTTCAATATGCAAGTATTTTAACGACTTTTTTAAATAAAAACGTCTGGCCAAGCGATAATAGACAGTGAAGAAACTGTGACATTGCTCTAACTCGAGGTTGATCCCTCGGTTTCAAATATGTGGTGCCTGCGATAACGTTTAACTTTAAACAGCAAAATGAACCCTTTCGGTATATAACAAATGATGTCTTAGAGATAACAGGGCAAAACCCTATGCCACAAAGCTCAAAACAACGTTTGATTTAAAGTGCTAACAGTCGGACAGACCTGAGTTAAACGAGTCTTTGCACAATCATTTAATCCTTGTGACCTGTACAAATACTCTCGAACTTAAAATAACCAGACCATAAGCACCATACACCGATGCCTCACACAATTACAAAAGTGTGAGATCAGCATCCACCCTTAAAAGGTAGACTTTAAGATAAGTAATATAAGCTCTGACTAATAAGCCTGGACAAAAATTGAGCACTTTTGTAGCGAGGTTAGTAAAATTAATTATGACATTTATTACGACCCAATGGTCTTAAGATAAGTAATATAAACTAGAGAGAAGCAACAACCGTTGTAAAATTCAACAAAGTATTTCCCTAGACAATTAAATGAAAATATTTAAAACAAATTCACGATATAGTGAATTAAATCCTAAATAATCCTATAATTTCAGACACAAGTGCTAATTACTACCGTTCTTAATAAACTTTAGTGGAAATCCACATAAATCCATCGCTTAAAGTGTTGATGTGCCAGTGGTGCCCTGTGTGGTGCTGATGTACCAGTATTCTTTTGTTGGATAACATTACAGTCTAAGAATTAAAACCTTATGTGATATTTCACTATAAATTCAAGTCTCCATGAATGTTAGTTTTGAAGAGCACTTTGTATTTCCAGAGAAGAATCAATTTAATTAAATAATATGAATGAATAAAAATTTCAGCCCTAAAAAATCGATTTTGCTAAGATCTTAAAGACGAATGAATAATAATTGAAAAAAAACAAAATATATATTTTAATATAAGACGTAAAAAAGATACCGCAGATAAGGATATAAAGTACATTGTTTTGGAAGATCTTAGTCATAATTGGAAAGTCCATCACCTTTCACTGATTTTGGACAAGGTCAACTACTAGGTACAGTGTTTCATAGCCATCGCATATAATGATATAAAAAGCCTAAATAACAAACAATGCATATTAAATATACATAACTCAATTTACTCAGTATTGCGCGAGGAGTCAGGCATTTATTATACAGATGTATCATGAGGAGTACTAGACCGAACAATGAATACAGTCCACCGTGAGCCACATCAAGTGAGATGTTTATAAACATGTACACGCTTTCCACATATCCATATATCCTTTTATATGCACAGGTCCAGATTAAACTAATTGCCATATGCAAGTCCGCACAATTAATATTAACTTTAAGCGGTGTATATGTCGACAAGCATATTTGGCGAGCTTTTATGTCTCGTTCTGATCAAAAGGTAAGAATGTCTACCAGAGCGCGTGCCTATGCATGAACGAATCCACATATAACAGATCAGAACAGTGTTTGCACATATTATTAGGGTGATTATACTTTAAATATGTCCCATGACATCTTGTATATAGAGGTCTCACATATATATGAGGGAGATATACACCTAACAGATGATAAAGCCTTTATAATTCGTAAATATTATAATAATAAATTTAACTAAGCTCAGTTCAAACCAGACATTGCCAGTTGGTAAATGCATGCATTTAACATAAACGATGGAACAATGAATCAACAAACAAACCCAAAGTGGAGATGCACAACTCAGCACGTTGTTCGTATTCTTCATACTCATGTGCTAAAATAGAAAGGAGAGGTTGAAATAAATTGCCGGATTTGAAAATATTAGTGCTGGGAGGGCGTTTCCTATGTTATTTCCGTTATATGCGAGAGTATTGCAAGACAAGACTATGTGATTGTTTCATTTAAATACATTTGATATTTAAAGGTCTCATATTTAAAAATATCAATAGATGAAAACAACTGTTCAACCGAGAAAGAATCACAAAATATATTATAAGGAACAGAAGGCATATACGTTTCAGAGTGTGTAGTTTGACAGAGACGGCCATCTTGTCTGTCTAATCCTCAATAATTGGATAACAGCAAAATTGTAGAAGTCTGTAAAATGATAATCTCGTACGAGGCTTATTCTATATACATACAATATCTCTGGATACGCAAATACAAGCGGTGACATGACACATGTATTATCAAATTTACAATTTACATCACCATACTGATATACAGGTTCCGGGTGAGTATTACAATCCTGGGATCTGTAAAAGAAATTCGTAACAGCAAAAATATTGCTGATCTGCTTATTTATATCAGTACATGCATATCTTAAAGTGGATGGTTCAATCTCTGGACTGAAATCCTCGCAAAATGTACTCTTAGTAGCCCTCAACCTACACCCACGTCCACCTAGGCGAGTTTGATGTTAGTAACATATAATAAAGCCCCTTAGCCAATCAGAAATGGCACCGTCGGTATAAATTTATGGAGTACGCTCTCATAGAAATAGTAATAGTAGTAACATCGGGAAAAGAGAGCTCCACCAACCCAAAGAGGCGAAAGCTGTTGGTCTTGCCGTTACATTTGAGGTATGGTTTCAACTAGTCTATTAATATCGAACCATCCAATAATATATGCGAGTGGTTCAATGTTTCATACTGATTGTGTGTAAAAGGTACACTTCTTACAAAAGTTGCATTCATAGTATAAATTGTTGGAACCTTAGATATTGTGTAACAGATATGTTCTGTATGCATACGCAGGCAAAGATTCTCAAAGAAGACCTTCGTCAACATATAAACTACAATAATCTAACCATTATTGTTATAACCTGGAACCATAGAAAAAGATTGTTTTCAATTTTACCTACATTAGCAGATAATTTAATATTATTAATCACCATTATCTGTCCCGTAACAATTATTTATCACCATTATCTGTCCCGTAACAATTATTTATCAACCATTATCTGTCCCGTAACAATTATTTATCACCATTATCTGTCCCGTAACAATTATTTATCACCATTATCTGTCCCGTAACAATTATTTATCAACCATTATCTGTCCCGTAACAATTATTTATCAACCATTATCTGTCCTGTAACAATTATTTATCAGCATTATCTGTCCAATTGCAATTATTTAGTAAAATTAGCTGTCCCGTTTCAATTATTTACCAACATTAGCTGTCCCGTTAAAATTTTCTGCGTGAAGCAGCTTTCCATTTTTCCTCAGTCTTTATTTAAATGATTAGTTATATAGTTTGCAATTTTTGTTCTTTATTTCATAATTCATAATTAGAAAATAGAAACTTATGAAATTGTGAGCTTCATTTGCCCGAGGACGCCTGTAACCCTTGTTCTGTCTTTATTTACGTGATCAGTTACAGAAATGCCAATTTCGGAAATTTATTTCATATTAATTAGTGTGAATATATAGGAATAATAAGATCAAAGGACCGACCATTTCGATTTGTTTCTCTTTCTTCGTGTTGAGTGGAAGGGGGTTATGCCATTTTAATTTAATTAATGCTAGTTATTTTTACTTGAATTAAAGACATTTCATATTGACACTAATATGCTAATAATAGTTTTTGTGTACATCAGAGCACACATATTTACTAACTCTTTTTGTTGGCCTGATATTTATATTCTCAAAATAAAACCCCAATCCAGCCCACCTACCCCGCCAGAAAATTAAAGTGTATGTCCCGAATAGCATTGTGAGTATCCGGAATGAGAAAATGGTAACTAAATGTTACTAATAGCAAAATGCATCTGCTGATATTATTGCATCTGCTAATGTCAACTAAGTTTCCAATTATGTTCAAAATACATGGAAAGAAATTCATCGGATGAAGTTGAGCTTGTTCCACAATTGGTAGAGGATTTGCAGAAAATAATCCAAGTGAATTAAAAAAATTAAGAGATCTTGATGTGTACGTGGGACGGTGACAACATGCATGCAGAATATTCCTTTGGCGAAAAGTGTCGAAAAGTAAACCTTTCAAAACTGAGTAGTGAATGGGGTGAGATTAGCGACAATGGGAATTAGCATTAAAAACACCTCCTGGGTAAGATTAGCGACAATGGAAATTTAACATTAACCACCCTGGGACACTCTAGGGACAATGGAAATTTAACATGGGCAAAAAAGGACATCCACTCTGGGGACAAGGGAATTTAACATTGGAGAAAGGAAATATCCATTCTAGGGACAAAGGCATTCGAACAATGGAAGAAAAATATTGATTCTAGGGACAAAGGCAATTGAACGATGGGAGAAAAAAAAATAATATCCATTCTAGGGACAAAGGCAATTGAACATGGGATTTTTTTTTGTTTTTTTTTTTCTTCAAAAAAATAAAAAAAAAAAAAAAATAAAAATAAAAATAAAAAATAAAAAGGGGTAGGCAATGGAAAGTCATTCTCTTTTCGAGAAATGTGCGTGGCCCTGAAAAAGGCCTTTGGTTTTATGTTAATATTAACATAGACGGCATCTGTCACATCTTCTTCTTCTTAAACTCCTTCTAACTGCAGGTCCATACACAAGTACCCTCTTGAGGCATCCTTGTCTTTCTATGTAAACTCTTCTCATCCATAGACTAGTATCTGTCCTATCGACAACAGTCCACTTGGACCGGACATGCATGGGTATGTCCGTCCTGAACATCATTGTTGACACAAGGGTGGAAGATTGAACGTCGGTCCACATCTTGAGGCTCCGAGAACAGGTGAGTGATTGCGCTGAACTGCGCTTATTTATAGGTAGAGGAAGGATTGAAACGGATTGAGTTCATTGACCAATCTAAACACGCGTGACAAAATTCAGTCAGCCCGCATCCAATCCGAAGAGAGCAGTCTGTGACGTCACGTGGTCTATATAGATTCGCTAGCACCTGTGTGCAGTCAATCTATGCGACAGTGATTCAACATGACGGAAACTCAGAAAACGATTAACTGGGGTGCACCAGCAGTGGAAACCGCCCAAGGGAACCCGGACTTACTTTCAGAAGAGGTAAATTGGGATTTTGTGGATTTTCTTACCTCGCAAGAATTTGTTCCGGAACCTTCGTCTCATTCTTCATTACTGTGGAAAATTTCGAGAACTGTTCATGGAACACGGAGGGGTCGATCCTTTGAAAGAAGCTTGCACCATTGCCAAAGCGTGTTCCTTAGTGTTTCGACAACGATTCATGCCTGAAAACACCGTGGCTGTCATCAGTCCTCAAACAACCCACTATGTCAAACGTCAATACTCGGTCAAAGCCCTACGTTGGTTACATTACTTGTGCGACAAGGAAGACAAATGGATTCAGCATGCCCGCAACGGAGGGGGTGAAAAGACCATCGGAACGTATTCGGTCGATGGCTGGGACTTAGAAAACCCCAAGATCGTGTACAAGTTTAACGGTTGCTTATCTCACGGATGTCCCGTCTGTTAACCTGACCGTGGCACTAAAAATCAGTTTTTACAACGAACCATGGAAGACTTGTACCAGGACACTTGTCAGCGACGCCTAAAGTTAGAACAGCAAGGATACCAAGTGGTGGAAATGTGGGAACACGAGTACGATCACCGTATGAAAACCGATCCTGAGTTTAAACGCCTCGTGGAAAGTTACAAGCTGATGGACCCGCTGAACCCGAGGGATAGTTTGTACGGAGGAAGGACCAATGCCACCTGTTTGCTGTACCAAGCCGACGAAGAGAAAGGAGAAGAAATCAAATACTTGGACGTGTGTTCGCTGTATCCTTACGTGTGCAAATATTGTCACTTTCCTGCAGGGCACACGCAATTGTTCACGGAACACATCGACCTGAAAAACATTCGACAATACGAAGGCTTGATCAAGTGCAAAGTTTTGCCTCCCACGAACCTATACCATCCCATCTTACCTCACCGTTGCCAAGGCAAACTGATGTTTCCTTTGTGCCGTACTTGTGCCGAAACGTGCAACCAAGACGAACCTTGTCAGCACACCCAGGAAGAACGGGCCTTGACGGGAACCTGGGTCAGCGTAGAATTGTTCAAAGCTCTGGACATGGGATACCAACTGTTAGAAGTGTACGAAATTTGCCACTTTCCCAAGACACAACAATACCACAAGGGTGACCCCACGCAGAAAGGCATTTTCGCCGACTACGTGGATGCCTTTTTGAAACTGAAGCAAGAAGCCAGTGGCTATCCGTCCTGGTGTCACACTCCCGAAGACCAAATAAAATTCAAAGAGAAATACTATGAACAAGAAGGCATCTCTTTAGACCACATCGAGAAAAACGAAGGCAGGCGATCATTTGCCAAAGTGATGTTAAATTGCTTGTGGGGTAAAATGGCACAACGACCGTGTTTACCCAACACGGAATATTTGACAGAACCTTCCCGCTACTTCCAGATGATTCACGACAAAACCAAATTCATGAAACACGTGGACGTCGTTCGCGAGGATTTGATCTTGGTCAATTACGAAGAAGATCTGGACTATGACCAAGACGACCCCTTTGGAAATGTCATCATTGCGGCTTACGTGACAGCTCATGCTCGCTTAAAATTGTACGAAGCTTTAAAACTGTTAGGGGAACGCGTCCTGTACTTTGACACGGACAGTTGCATTTACATCCATGACCCGAGTCAACATCACCCTGACATCGAAGGAGACCGTTTAGGAGCCTGGACAGACGAGCATCCCGACGACAAGATTCTAAGTTTCGTCAGTGGCGGTCCCAAAAATTACGGCTACGAATACCGGGACCCACAAGGACAAGTGCACACGACGTGCAAAGTGAAAGGATTGACTCTGAATTATCGTACCAGTCGAGTGGTGAACTTTGGGGTATTGAAAAAAGCCTTGCAATCGGGAGAGGATGGACACTTTAAAGTGACCACTCACCAACCGAACAAGATTGTTCGTTTACCCACTCACCACATCGTCAGTCGACCCTTGGAAAAAGTCTATCAGATCGTGTGCCAGAAGCGAGTGAGACTTCCCAATCACTTTACGTTGCCGTACGGTCACATCGATATTGGTCTTTATATAAAAAGGAACCCTAGGCAAGATCGATAGTTCATTGTGACTACCAAGACCAAGTGAACAAGATGAATACTTTCAGAGAAACACAAAACAAGTTTAGAAAGGCACAATTCAAGTGTAGGGCTTCTGAAGTGGAATGCGATTGTGAGCCTTGCGACTTTTCAACCTGTGTTAGTGACAGTACCAGAAGAACCCGTCACCCAGGACAGGACTGTCGTGGACATCCCTGAAAGACCCTTTCGGGAGGACCCTTGTGTGACCTTACCCCCTATAGAACTGGTCAGAACATTACCCAAAACATGTTGTACAGACACTTGTTTTTATTCCACGTTGATGATTTTGATGTGCCTTTTATCCTTGTACTTAAGCCTTTGGCTTTTATGTATTTTTGTCTTTCGTATTCATGTTTAAAACATTCAATAAACGTGTTCTGAAAAAGTATATAAACTCTTGTCTCGTTTGTTTTCGTGTCACAAGTGACATTCCTAACACCATGGCTACCTCTGCTGTCTCTGCTCCCTCTTCCTCCAATGTCAAAGTCATCGACGAACACTTAGATCGTGCCAGTTGGGAGGCTTTGTATCTTCGCCATCTCTTTAACATGCTCATTGCTGGACCTAGCGGTTCGGGCAAAATCGAATTCGTCAAACGTTTGATCGAACATAAACATCATTTGATCGATCGACCACCTCAGCGCATCGTGTGGTGTTACAAAGAGTGGCAATCGGCGTACAGCCTCTTGCGAGAAAGTCAAGGCGATTCCATCGTGTTTGTGGAAAGCATTCCTAAAGAAGACGACGGAATCGTCTCTGACTCCCGTCAAACCCATTTGGTCATTTTCGACGACATGTTAGGAGAAGACGAAGAAGAAATTAAACTGTGGTTCACGCGCAAAGGGCATTATCGTAATGCCAGTGTCGTTTACATCACCCAAAATTTGTTTCAACAAAGTAAAGCCCATCGCACCATCAGTCTCAATGCGCATTACGTAGTCTTGTTTAAAAGCCCTCGATATAAATCGCAAGTGCAAGTCTTAGCCAAACAGTTAGGGACACCTGGGCTGACTCAGGCGTACGACGATGCCACTCAAACTCCACACGCCTATTTACTCGTCGATTTGAAACCTACGACCCCCGAGGATTTGCGATTTCGTACCCACTTGTTTCACCACTGGTGCCAAGACGGAGGGCCTGTCCTGTACACGTCTCCGTCCTCGACTTAATTTCACTCCACCAAAAAAATCTATAAAAACCTCAGACCCTTTTCGTCTGTCTCACACACATTTTGAACATGACGTCCCTTCAGTCGCATCTTCCCGTCAAATTGATTCGTGCCTTGTATGGCATCAGTCGAGAAAAAATCCACAAACACGAGCTCGTGTCTTAGAAGCTAGTCTCAAAGAAGTCTTACGATGGTTCACGGTGACGGCACGTCAATTACTCCAAGGAATCATTCAGATTCCTCATCAAACCAAACGCGTTTTCGATCGAAACAAAGTCGCTTTGACCCAACTGGCCGATCCCCGCATCGACAATCAAACCAAAAAACAAATCATTTTGAAACCTGGAGGGAGCGGTACTCTAGGAGGGGTCATCATTCGCTCTCTCTTAAGATGGGATCCTAATGCCCCCAAACTTCTCCCCAAGAAAAAAGTCAAGCGAAGCTCCAAGAAGAAGAAAAAGACCAGGTCCCCAAGGAGAACTTCTCCAGTGGCGGGACCCTCCTCTTACCAGACGCCACCCCGGAAAAAGAAAAGAAACCCCAGAAAAAGAAAAGTCCACAGAAGAAAACTAGTCGCAAGAGAGGCACTTCGGCCAGGACGCAACTTTACACTCGCAAACCACGACCTGCCACGGCGGTGACTGCGTCATCGGCAGCCTCACGTTCATCCACTTCTCCTTTGATGACACCAAGAACTGAAGAGTACTTGGAGACGTTGATCACACCAAGAACTTCTCCGTTGATGACCCCAAAAAGAACTTCCCCAGTGGCAGGACCCTCCAATTTAGTGGCAGTGGCTGCTGCTCACAAAGTACCTTCTCCCAAAATCAAAGTTCATGAAAGATCGGGCATGTTACAAAGTTTACTGGATATGTCCAAGCAAGAACTGGCTCGATTTAGTCCGTTGCGTACCCCTGCACGACGTGTCATGCCTGTCCTCTAACTGATACGACGTAAAGACAATCAGTGGCGACGCGTTCCAGTATAAAAAAGGCCTGTGACCAAGTCGGGGGTATCAGTGTTTTTTGGTGCTCCTGAAGACTCAAAGATGTCACCCTCCAGAAAACATCCCTCTTCTAAACAACCCCAAGGAAAGAAAAGAAAAGGACTGCCTCCTCGTTTAGTCAAACATGGGGACATGTTATCTGTCCTGTCCAAAGCTTCTCCACCTCTACGAAAAAAACTCATTCAATCAGCCTCCAAAGAGGGCATCGATACCGTGTGCGAATGCTGTTTGAACGTCTTGAAAGGCACGATCCCTTTGTCCAAATACCAGAAACAATGCTTAGGCAAACATCGTCACGTTCTTCGCCAAATGGTTCAAAAGAAAATTCCCATTCGTCAAAAGAAGAAGATGTTGGTCCAACGTGGAGGAATTTTAGCCCTCTTGTTAGGTCCCTTACTGAAAGGAGTCTTGGGAACCATGTTGGGAGGACTGGTGGGAGCAAGATAAAAAGGCCCTCGGAAGTCCCAAGATCTCAGAATCGACCCCTGACAACCCCATGGAAGGACGAAAACTAGCTTTAGTGCCTTACAAACGATGGATGGAATACCATCGTTGGCAAGAACAACGCACCCCGCATTTACCTCCCAATCCCCATTTGAGCGAGATGTCCCAGTTACAACACGAATTGCAGTCCTTGATGGATCGCCAAGATTTGTCCGAAACAGAAAAATCGCAAAAGTACGGTCAACTCTTACAACGACTGCAACTCTTTCACCAGAAAGCTTTAGACGAAACAGCTCTACCCACTCTGAAAGATTTTAAGACCTTGATGAAAAGTCCAGCACCATCACCAGTACCAGTACCACCACTACCAGTGACCAAGACAGAAAAAGGAGAAGAAGAAAAAGAAGGGTTTCAAACTCCACCAGAAAAAGTATGCAAGTTAACAACACCACCTACCTCCAGAATTGGATGGATTAAAAAGATGATGCCACCCCTTCTTCATCACAAGAGAAAAAGAAAGTGAAGACAGAAGTGAAGACAGAAGTGAAGACAGAAGTGAAACAAGAACCGATATCCCCCGCTCAGACATCCTCCTCTTCGACACCTATTGCCGGTCGCACACGCAAAGCATTGCAATCCAAGAAAATACCCCAAGAGAAAAAGAGTAGCATCCTCCAAGAGTGGGTGTCTTATTAACACACAAACACAAAAAAAATGGAAAAAGTCTTGACCAGCATTTACTACGATCCCTCCCATCCTGCAGGTTACGCAGGAGTTCAAAAATTGTATCGTGCTGCCAAATGCGACTAATAAGTCTCCGTTTACCTCAAGTGCAACGATGGTTACAAGAACAAGCTACCTACACTTTACACAAACCCATTCGACGCAAGTTTTCCTGAAGTCGCACCCGAGTGGAAGGCATTGATCATCAATGGCAAGCCGATTTAGCCGATGTCTCTCATTTGGCCAGCTACAATCGTGGCTACAAATATTTGTTTTGTGTCATCGACGTCTTTTCCAAATTTGCCTGGGTCGTGCCCTTGACTTCCAAATCCAGCAACGAGTTAGTGCGAGCCCTGCAACGAGTGTTGAAACAAAGCGGTCGTCACCCTCTTCGATGGCAAACGGACAAAGGCCCCGAATTTCTGAACCAAGCTTTCCAAAAAGAATTAAAGAAACGTGACATTCATTTTTTTACCACCGAGAATCCCGAAACCAAAGCTAGCATCGTGGAACGTTTTCAACGCACTTTGAAAGAACGCATGTGGAAATATTTTACGCATCACCACACTCTGAAGTGCAAGCGTACAACCAATCTTACCATCGAAGCATCGGACGTGCCCCGCAACAAGTGACTCCCGACAACGAAGTGCTTGTGTTTGAGCGCCTGTTTGGTACGTCCCCGACGAGGGCTGTCCCCAAGAAAAGTGGAGAGTTGGCCGTAGGAGATTGGGTGCGCATTGGCAAAACCAAACGCACTTTCGACAAAGGTTACTTACCTAACTGGACGACCGAATTGTTTCGCGTCACTGGACGAGTGCATGGCCGTCATCCTGCCGTCTATAAATTGGAAGACATGAACGGACAAGTGCTCAAAGGAACGTTTTATTTGCCCGAGTTACAACGTGTCACCAAAAAAGAAGACGACGTGTACGACATCGAAAGCATTCTCGAACGCAGAACCCGTTCAGTAGGCAAACGACGTGTCAAAGTCAAAGTACGTTGGAAAGGATATCCATCCAGTTTTGATTCTTGGATCGACGCTTCGCAAGTCATCGACTATAAAAAGAAGTGACCATCATACCCTTTCACACAGACGCAGCTACGTCGAGCACTCCTTCACCTAGTTCTTCTGTGCAAGATTTACAAAAACAACCCTTGTGGGTGTGGTGCGGAGAACGTGTGCCTAAAACGCAAATCGTCTTTTTCTGCCAAATTTTCGTGGTGTATTGTGTCATCGGGGCAGCCATCGCCAATTTGAGTTTGCAACAAGGAGACAAACAATTGTGGACCATTTTATTGAGCAGTTGCATCGGTTACCTGCTTCCCAATCCCTCCCTGAAATTCACCTCGAACGGGAACCACGGGAACCTTGTGTTCAGTGCCAGTGTCAGTCACCACTCCAATAACAACCACAACCAGAACCCCATTTTGAACGGAGACACGCCTCTGACGTCCAGTAACCCCTCGGACAGCCACAGAACTCTGGAATTATGAGTCACCAAAACCAATTTTACTTAACCTTACCTAGTGACAGTTCCATGGAGGTGTTTCCCAACAACAAGTTGTGCTGTTACACGGCCAAATTACCACAGGCCATCCCATTAGATCACGAAGCCCATTGGGAAGTGGCTTTAGTATAAATGATTCACCCGACCCAAGTCCTCAATGTCCTTCCCAATCAAACCTTTTTTGATGTGGAAGTTTATGACGAACAATTGCAACAGTACTTGGATACCCATGGCAAATATGACAAGAAAACCCCTGGTACAAAAAATCAAAAGTACACCACCTATCACTTGTTCATTCCCCCAGGCTATTATTTTAGTGGTCGACATTTGGTTTGCACCATAGCCTCCAGGTTTAATGTCGTGTTTCTGAAAGCTTTGGAAAGTGTCAAAAGAAGTGTCACCATGGAATACCACAACGCAGCTCGTCGCTTCTTGATGAAATTTGACGGGAGTAAAATCGTGTCCATTTTATTTTGTCCTGAATTGTTTGACATGTTGGGCGGAGACATGAACATGAGAATGTCCATGCTCAAGAAAAACGAATTGCCTGTCGTTTACGACAACGAGTCTTTTAGCAAGTTATTTCGTGCCCCGGTAGAACTGAACCAAGGACTGAATTTGATGTTCGTGTACTCCGATGTGGTGGAGTACAACGTGGTGGGACACACCTCCGTACCGTTACTGGGTGTCATTCCATTCAAAGTGGATTCTGCCACGCGCGCTGATGAGGAAGGTGGAAACACTTATCACGTCCACCGCGAATTTGTACATCCTCACCATTTGCCTGTCAGTAAGTCTTATTTGGACACGATCAACATTGATATAAAAGGAGAATTGGGACAAAATATTCCATTCACCAAAGGAAAAGTCACGGCGAAACTCCATTTTCGAAAACGGTTCTCTCACGATTCGTAAGTCATGTATCCAGTGTACCGAGGGGTTGCTCGACAGCGAGGACACGGTTTAGGAGATATGTTGAAATGGGCCTTTCGTTCGGTGGCCCCAGTCTTGAAACCGATGGTGACACGCGGATTGCACGCCTTGAAAGATGCCGCACTGATACAAGGCAAAGAATTTCTCCAAAATGTCATCATCGACAAACAAAACCCTAAAGAAGCTTTCATGAGGGCAGGCAAAAATGTCTTGCTGCAAACGGGTAAAGACCTTTTCGGCCGACGAGACACACCTATAAATGCCCTGCACGCTACCGAGTCAGGCATTCCTACTTCCCTGACGCCACAGCAAGGACAAGGCAGAAAGAGACGACGAGGAAAACACCCTTTCACCAGACTTCACACGTCTAAAGCTAGAAAGACAAAGAAAAGAAGAACTGTTCGAGACTTAGACGTTTTCGATTATTAAAGTATTGAGACACAGAAAAATGATGCACCGAGAATCTTGCGCTTGTTCCAAGTCGGAACTGAATATGTTTGCCATGCCCCCTACCATGAAGACCATGCAAGAATCCCAGTGGGTGGAATTTCACCCCGTCTCCTCTTTGCCAGCCTCAGCTCCCATCGAGTTTGAAATCAAAGGACAGCCCGAAGATTACATCGATCTGAATAGCAGTTACTTGTACCTGAAAGTCAAAGTTGTCGATGAGGACAGTTCGCCCCTGGATGGCGATGAGGTAATATCTCCCGTCAACAATTTCATGCATTCCTTGTTCAGTGGAGTGGACTTGTACTTGAATAACAAACTAGTCAGTAGCAGCATGGATACTTACCCTTATCGAGCGTACCTGGAAAATCTCTTGACGTACGGAATAGACGCCAAGAACACTCATCTCAATGCCTGTGTGGTATGGGAAGCTGACGATGCGGACGAATTTGAAACATTCGAAACTGATACAAAGGATAAAACTAAACCAAAAAATGATGAATTTCTAGAAGGAAGAGACAAAATCAAAGACGGACAGAGTTTAGAACTGATGGATCGTTTGCATTTGGACATGTGGATGCAAGAGAAATATTTGCTGAACGGGGTGAATGTTCGCCTGAGACTTTATCGTAGTTGTGCCGCTTTCCATTTGATAGGTACTAGTGCTTTCAAAACTGTCATCGAGGAAGCCAGGCTCTACGTACGACGCGTGGAAGTGTTACCTAAAGTGGGAAACGACATCAGTCAGACGTTGAGCAGAACGACCGCCAAGTATCCGATACGATGCGTGGAAGTGAAAACCTTCACCATTCCTAAGGGGCAACGATCCATGATCGAAGATCATCTGTTCCAAGGACAGTTACCCAAACGTTTGATCGTTGGTATCGTCGAGAATACAGCCTTCAACGGAGCTGCCGATAAAAATCCTTTCTACTTTCAACACTTTGGCGTGTCCAAGATCGAAGTCAGTCGCGATGGCAAAACTTTGTGTACCCGACCTTTCGAACCTGACTTTACCAAGAAGAATTACTTGAGGTCGTACTTGTCCTTGTACGAAGCCACCGGTCAGTTAGGAACCAACACCAGTCACGGCATTACGTACGAGGATTATGCAGGAGGCTATGCTTTGTGGGCTTTTGATTTCACTCCAGACCAAGGCAGCGACGAGGGACATTTCCACCCTATAAAATCCGGTCAGATTCGTGTGGCAATTCAGTTTGCAAACCGAGTCCCTGATGAAACGGTGAACGTCATCCTGTATGCAGAATTCGATAACACGATAGAAATCAACAGTTTGAGAGAAGTCATTCTATATTATTAGAAACCATGGAAGACTGTTATCCCTCTTTACCTAGTGGAGAAACTTTAGACATGGAATGTGAGGAGACTGTGAAAGAAGAAGTTATCATGATGAAGTCAAGATGGCCAGAACAAGAAGCCCATTTAGTCTCCTGTTTTGCCAAACACTTGGTCGAAAAAATGACGGAATTGATCAAGAAAAATTGCTATGGATGTCAAAACGATCATCCCAGTCAAATTCAACACGATAAGTGCCTGATGCTGAGTCAAGAAGAAAAATTGGACGAGTATCTGGACGAAGCTTGGAGTCTCATCTCGGACGAAATCGTGTTGCACCAGTGGTATAAAGACTTGCGTGAACATTCTTGTCCACCATTAACCACTCAAGAGATCCATCGTATCGAAGCTCTCCTGAATCAGAGTGAGGAGACGAAGCGAAGAAACGGTTATTTGTCAGACATTTTCAAGCAAAAAGTCAGGATCGAATTAATCACTTATTATTACCTGTGAAGAAGAAAACACACAAATCAATGGATACCTGGGAACTTTATTACCTTTTGAACCACAGTTCGTATACGGCTTCTTGGAATCCTGTCGTCTGTGCTAAAGATGAACTCCCTCATCGCAAACCTCAAGACCATCTAGCTTACGTGATCAACACGGACGACAGTCATCTCCCAGGAACCCACTGGGTAGCCGTTTACTTTCCTCAAGAAGGATGTGTGGAATATTTCGATTCGTATGGATTGCCCCCTTTGGAAGACGATGTCATTGACTTTATGAGAAGCAATGCTCAAACCACCCGATTCAATAATGTGAAATTACAAGGCACAGATTCCTTGGTGTGTGGACAGTACTGTGTGTATTTTCTGCATCATCGCAGCCTGGGCTATTCCTTAGAACATTTAGTGACTCATTTTGATCCTCGTTCTTCTTCTAGAAACGATGTGAAAGTAGATCGATGGTTTTGTGACCATTAAGCTTATCTTTTGTCTCAAGCAAGGAAACGTAGTGTCCATCAATGGCCTAATGACTTCCAACAGTGGAAATCACAATTTCATTCACAACGTTGTCAGCCCTGTTTAAAGTAGAGTGTGCATTCAAAAAAATGTTTGTCATTTTTATAAAAAAATGTTTGATGATATATGGTTGGATTATTGTTAAAATATGTTAGAGTTGTTGGTTAGTGTTAAGTGATTTTTGAATAAAAAATGTTGTGTTTTGAAAAAAAATGCCTTTGTGGTTTGTTTGGCTATAAGAATGTTGATTTATGCTCTTTGACTTCTTGCTATCCCTCTCATGACACTCATTGAACGTTGCGGTTCGAAAAAACCGTGGAGGGATGTTTTCCTTCACGTCCGCGCTTTGACTTTAAGAACCGGGGCAGTTTCCAGTCTAACCATCCATTGTCGACTCATCCTCCTACGAAGATGTGCTCCAAACTAGCTAAGCTAAACGAAGCCTACGTGAATTTGCACAGGGTCAGACACAGTCTGATACCGAAGCCAGAAGAGATAGAGAATGTGAGAATGCTAAAAGTCACTGAAGACCTGATAGAAGAGCTCTTCAGAGAAGAAGTGAACAGGGAGAAAGAAGAATCGACAGAGAAGTACAGATTTCAGAGACAGCAGCAACAGGAACAACAACAACAGCAGCAGCAGCAGCAGCAGGAACCTGAACCTGAGAGAGGCTTTGTCGATTGTCGTATCGACACCAAAGAGTTCTTCTTCTCTTTCCGAAGAAGCAGACCTATCGTCAGAAAGTTTATCCTCAGAGGACGTCGCATTCTTAGAAACTTAAAGATTGCCATACCAAACAAAAAAACAAAAAAAAAACCCACAAAAAAACAGCCCTTTTCAGGGCTACCCCAATACTCTAGAAAAGAAATAACAATCGATTTGCCAATGTTTGTAGGTAGAGTAGTGTGAATATAAACACTAGCTCTTTTTTATAGTGAGAGGGTATGTGTTTGTGTATAGGATTGTGTGTTTGTAAGTGCTCACGTACGTTGGTGTGGATAGTAGATTAAGATCATGTTTTTGACTGTTTGAGGTGTGGGGAGAGTAGATTTGGGGGTTTGATTGGATTGCTTTGCGTATGTGGATAGTATATTGAAGTGATTAATGAAATTTTTTTAGAATAGTAATGGGTAGTATAAAAAAGTGAGTGAGTGTTTCTTTTAGGTCCGCGCGTTGTTTTGGTCATGATCTAGGTAAGATCAATTTTATGTTTTTAGGGGATGTTTTCCATCACGTCCGCGCTTTCAGTATAAATTGAAACTCGCTGGGTAGTCTAGCTAGCCTTGTTGATTGATGAAGAGAATGAATACCAGAATTGTAAAGCTTCTAGAACTCCAGATTCACCTGGAATATGCCAGGCGCCTGTTGAACGAACTGGCCGCGGAGGCCATTATCGAAGAGGGAAGGATGAAAGAGGAGGAGGAAAGAAGAAAAAAAGAAGTGGAGGAAAAGGAGAGAAGAAATTTCAGAATCCCAGAGACAGAAAATTGGGATTCTGAAGCCACATACCCCGCCTGTGCTCTTCCCCAAAAAAGATTGAAAAGAGACTGGGGAAGAAGATGTGTGTGTGGCGCCAGGCCAGGAAGGTGCCAGCATTAGATAGGTGCATCTGGAGTTAAAAACCAACAGCCCTTTTCAGGGCTACCCAATACTCTAGAAAAGAAATAACAATCGATTTGCCAATGTGTGTAGGTAGAGTAGTGTGAATATAAACACTGACTCTTTTTCATAGCGTGAGTGTATGTGTTTGTGTGTTTGTGTTTGTGTGTTTGTGTTTGTGTGTTTGTGTTTGTAAGTGCTCACGTACGTTTGTGTGAATAGTAGCTTATGGATTTGTTTATTGTTTCTTAGCGTATGTGGAGAGTATATTTTGGGTTTTGTAACCGCTCACGTGCGATTGTGTGGATAGTAGATTATGGATTTGTTTATTGTTTCTTAGCGTATGTGGAGAGTATAGTTTGGGTTTTGTAACCGCTCACGTACGATTGTGTGGATAGTAGATTATTGATTTGTTTATTGTTTCTTAGCGTATGTGGAGAGTATAGTTTGGGTTTTGTAACTGCTCACGTACGATTGTGTGGATAGTAGATTATGGATTTGTTTATTGTTTCTTAGCGTATGTGGAGAGTATAGTTTGGGTTTTGTAACTGCTCACGTACGATTGTGTGAATAGTAGATTATGGGTTTCGTTTTAATGATTTGCGTGAGTAAATAGTAGATTTGGGGTTTGTTAAATGTTGCTTCACTTATGTGGATAGTATATTATATGAAATGAGAAAGTAGGGGGGATGTTTTCCTTCACGTCCGCGCTTTCACTATCAGAACCCACAGTATTCGTCGTTCAAACCATTCAACAAAGAATAAAAAAAGAAGATGGCTTCGAACCAGCTCGATAAAATAAAAACATTGCAAGACGTCCTGGACAATTTAGGTATGATGGAGGAAATGTTAGTGAGGTTAAACGAGGATTACTATTCTTATAGCCCACATAGAGTGAAGATGGAGATTAACAACTTAAGAAAAGTAAAGGAAATGATAAGTGCTGTGATGAAAGAAATAAAGGAGGAGAAGGAGGATGAAGAGGAAAGGATAAGGATGAGAGTATGGAACGAGAAAATTGAAAAGGAAGAAGAAAATGAGAAGAGGAAGAAAGAAGAGGAGGAGAAGCAGAAAAAAGAGAAAAAGAAAGAAAAGAAGAGAAAGAGTGTAGGAGAGAAAATAAGAATCTGGTGGAGAAATAGAAGAAATTAGAAGAAGAAGAAACCCAAAGGCCCTTTTCAGGGCCACCCACATTTCTTGAAAAGAGAATGACTTTCCATTGCCTACCCCCTTTTTTTTTACTTTTATTTTTATTTTTCATTTTTTTTAATTTAAAAAAAAAAAAACAAAAAAAAAAAATCCCATGTTCAATTGCCTTTGTCCGTAGAATGGATATTATTTTTTTTCTCCCATTGTTCAATTGCCTTTGTCCCTAGAATCGATACTTTTTTTCCATTGTTCGAATGCCTTTGTCCCTAGAATGGATATTTCCTTTTTCCAATGTTAAATTCCCTTGTCCCCAGAGTGGATGTCTTTTTTTGCCCATGTTAAATTTCCATTGTCCCTAGAGTGTCCCATGGTGGATAATGTTTAATTTCCATTGTCGCTAATCTTACCCAGGGGGTGTTTTTAATGCTAATTCCCATTGTCGCTAATCTCACCCCATTCACTACTAAACTGTTGCAAGTACGCAAAGCTCTCTCTCTCTCTCTCTCTCTCTCTCTCACACACACACACACACACACACACACACATAAAACACGTGCAACAAACTTAAACTACTCTGGCCGTCAGCCTACAAACGAATGACTGTCGATACAATTTTGCATTATACCCACAGAAATGCGATTAAAAAATCTGATTCATTTAAAACTCTGATTCATATAATTTCTTTAACACAAATGACTCCGAAGTCCAGTGATGAAATATTTGTTGAATAAACGACACGTTACATGGCATGCCTTTAGAAACTTCCGTGATTACCCTTGTCAATGCAGACATTAGTTTCCATCAACGATGATACATAATCACATTTAGAAAACTACAGTTTGAATACAACTGCAAAGGCGATATTTGTTCTAGATTATATTTTGAAGGGCTGTTGCTATTTTTTATATCAGCATCATCAAACGTTCTTCTTTCTTCATCTTCTTCTTCTTCTCCTTCTTCTTCTTCTTCTTATTATTATTATTATCATAAAATACGTAGTAAAACTATAATAGAAGACACAAAAGACGAAACTTAATACATTGAAATAAGTAAATTAAAAAGGAATTAGTGTTTAACCAAACGTAAGTAAGCAAGGAAAATAACTTTATGTACAACAGATCAGAAATTATGACAAGAATGTCACTAATGCTGCAAAATCTACATCTGCATCGATTATAAAATATAAATATAAAATGAACACTTTATAGTTAATTATTTTACATTAGAAGAAAGCGAGAGACCAAATATATTTCAATTTAAGACATTTTATACTAAAATGAGGAATAAAGGAAAAGCTTCTGAAATGTATTCCAGTGGAGTTTAGGTTTCTCCTTTAAATCCTGATCACTTTCTTCAATATATTGTAATGATAGACACATGAATAAAATATTTGATTTACGTCAATGAATTTTGCAAATATTGAAATAATTAATTTGAAATTATGGCATGATCTGATATATATATATATATATATATATATATATATATATATATATATATATATATATATATATATATATATATATATGTGTGTGTGTGTGTGTGTGTGTGTGTGCAAATTAAAACCAGCGTTATGAGTCGCAAACAGAGAGTTACAGCGTTGTCACGAGTTCACGTAAAATCGTCTCAGATGAACTGATAAAGAAAATGGAAAAGATTCAAGAAATGATTGGTAACCATCGAGGATTTTGAGAACTGGGGTAAAACTCAGAGAACACATAGCTGCCCACCCAGAAACACTCGACCAATTGATGAGGTTAATCATTGCAGCCCGATATATGGGATTAAAGGTACAATGTGCTGGTACTAGACACAACTGGGCGCCTCTGTTTGCCGATTCTGAACAAATGCTAATTTACATGGAGAAAATGAACAGCGATTGCCCAAACAAAAGGAAAATATACATGGAGAAGGTCAGTATTGTTCAAATTTCGTCATCCATATATGGAGTTATAAATCATTATTAAACTTTAGAATAACGGTAACACTAGTTTCACACAATTCAACTATGTATCTATCTGAATATATAAAACTAGACATATATGTATGTATGTATGTATGTATGTATGTAGGTATGTATGTATGTAGGTAGGTATGTATGTACGTGCGTGTGTGTGCATGTACGTATGTATGTATGTAGGTAGGTATGTGTATGTACGTACGTACGTGTGTGTGCATGCATGTACAGATAAATACAAAATTCAAAGATAAGAAGATATAGATATTTTCAGGAGTTGTATTGAACAAGTCCGTACATGATCAAAGTATTTCACAATTTTCAAGAAATACAAAGAACACAACAAAGACTACGTGTATTTCTTGTATCAAACTCAAAATGACGGGTTCTTTCAGAACATATTCTAATATTGTCATTAATTTAATTACAGCTAACAATTATCAGATTTTTAAGTAGGTCAAATATGAATTTACCTATGGTACGTATTCTCGGCCAGCTATTGACGTGTTTCTTTATCTGCTCAAAAATTGCATATAAAATAAAATTATTCACCCCCATCTCTACCGACCACAGTACAAACATAGGTTCAGAGTATTGCAGTGCAAGATATGTTTTGAATACTTCAAAAAATAAACTCGTGAACACTGATAGTGACTGTCGTGTAATCCCAGAAACAGTTAGAACGGCGGATGTAATCGATACTTCTGGTTTGAATGATCCAATTACAGCTGAAGAAATATTAAAAGTTAACAATCTAAAACATATTAACGCAGGTTCAATAGATCATATATTTTAAATGAATATATATTTTGCTTAATTCCTGTAATGTTAATGTGCCAGATAACTGGACTAAAAGTGTTTTGTGCCAATTTATAAAATTAAAGGTGACACAAAAGATATATCAACTTAAAGACCTATTACTTCAGTACGATGAGAAAGCTTGCCGGTAGCTTCTCGCGGGTCGGTGGTTCTTTCCGGGGGTTTCCCGGCTTCTTCCTCCACCATTAATACTGGCCGCCATGCATAGACTGTCTTGTGCTGAAAAATGGCGTTAAACCCTAAAACAACAACAACAACAACAACTTCATTACGATCATTGGTAATGTTTCTACCCCAATATTAAATGTTAGATTGTCTAAATTCCTGACGATAGTAAATTATTATCTAAGACTCATGTTGTATTTAGAAAATGGCTATTCCACAATATACAATATTTTTTATTTTTTATAGCCTTTTTTAATTTATTAAGTAATGCAAAAAGAATTTTTTTGTACTTTTATTGATTTCAAATGTGTCCTTGATTATGTACGGTGAGTTTGATTATGGTATAAATTTTACTAGATAGTGATTAGAGGGAATCGTTTTTATGTTGTATTAAATATTTTTTTTAATAATGATATCAAATCCCGTATATGTTTTAATAATGAATTTTCAATGTTTTTCTTATACGATGAAGGTGCAACACATGGGGAAATTGTTGAATTCATTATTGTTCTCCTTTTGGCTTATTGCCCTAGAAAATATTTTGTTAGTAAATGGGAGTATCAGATGTGCTGTACATTCCAAACATACTGCTCTCGTCAATATGTCAAATATATTGTTGGTATAATATTCTGATTACATCATAATTGTCGCATACTATCCTTTTGACACGCAACATACTCCTTATATGTTTAGAAGATATTGCGTTAACTTGAAACTTATAATAAACACCGAGAAAACACAAACTATCATTAGCAGATATTGCAATAACTGGAAACTTAGAGTATACATAAATTAGAGCATTTATTTAAAAAAGAATCATACATACAAATTTAAGATTCGTAATAACGATATTGATGCTGTAAATTAATATAAGTAATAAGGTATTTTATTTCACGAGAATGGAAAATTCTCCAACAGCATGAATAATCTATTACACATGGCTAAAAAAAGTATGCTTTTACTTGAAGGCGCATACACGATTTAGATTTAACTATTGATTTACAACTCATACTGTTCAAACTAACCATTGTAAACTTACGCTTGTGAGTTATGGAGATTTGTGAAATCTGACATAATTGTAAAAACTCATCTTTTTTTCCACAGAAGTATCTTGAATGTCACCAAGTATACCCCTCTATATATGGTATAAGGAGAACTTGCCATTTCACATTAATTATCATCATCAAAAGTGTTCATGAAGAAAGATAGGCTGTATCGTATGTGTTCTCTCTTATACAAACTCTTTGAAGATAATTTGTATGACAATAAATATTTACTTTAAGTAAAATTTATATTAGATAATATTAGGTAAAGTCATGTATGGAGAAATCATAGTTTTGTATCAGTTAAATGGTTAACAAATTTGGTAGAGAAACTACTGGAAGATCCAATAAATACGAGCATGGGCAGCCAACATCAATCTGTCATTTAAGGTCTCAATTCCAGGTTATTTAAAACTAACTTGGATTTACAAAAGATATATTTCTCAGTATCAAGAATTATATCTAAAGAAATACTTCAGTTAGAACTACAAATCGTCGGTTTCCCGTTGAAACTTGTAAAAGGGCTAATGATCCGTATAACGAAATATAGTTCACACTTTATCAGTCTCAAAAATATGGGATGAATATCACTATCATCTGTCACGATCTTATTTTTGCGACAAAAGACGAAAATTTATATCGCAATTTTACACTTCCAGAACTAACGTTTATAAATATAATCCGCAATTAAATATAGGAACCGTACAACCCTTAAAATTATTTGCAGGTTTTTAAATTGTATTCTCCAAACATGGCATACTGATTTCTTCAGTGTCTAGTATAGCGAATGATTTCAATTTCACTGAACGTTGGAGACAAAATCTGTTTCATGTATACATTTGGGCTGAGTAAAGTTTTTTCAAAATTTTATTAACAAGTTTATTGAAGTATTAATTATAATAATGCGTGGGTTTAGTATTTGTTATTATTTCATCATGGTTTATAAGAGAGACGGTTGGTGAGGGCGACCAGCGAGAGAGGAAGAGTACAATGACTCTAAAACATGCGACGTGTAAGGCACTTGTCGATACATAGCGATGTTTGCTTATTTCGCCCACCGATGATATAATTTCTTATATATTCGTTGTCACACAAACACGGCATACTAATGCAAATGTATTTGATCCAATCAGTGCGTACTGATAACATCGCCTCCGATGATTTTATTGTTGACATCATAAAAGTCATTTAACCAAGTAGAACATCATATATTGTCATTAAAATTTTAAAAGGAAATATCTCTTAATATTCTATATATTTCTTGATCGGTAAAATCATATAACGGTGATATAATTAAATTTGTGTGGACGTTCGCAACATAGTTTGCATTTATTTCATAGCTTTTCGTTAAAATTGTATTAATTGACTAGGAATAGTTAATAATGGATATGCAGTTATACAACACAGAAGTTTCTCTATTAACATTATATTTATATACCAATGTACTTCAAAAATAAACAATGTCAAAGTACAATGAATTTTAACATGAAATGGTAACACTTGTCTTTAAAGAACATAAATAAAGAAACAAGCTTGTCAAGGCGCGAGCGATATCTGGAAATGTTAAATTAAACAATTAAAGTCGGAGATAAACAAAATATATTTATTTATAATATTGCACCTGCGACCAACAATGTCGCCTGTATTGGCAATCTATCATATGCTGCATCGACTGCCGCAGGTTAACGTTCGAGTTTTTTTAAAATTCTTTCACTCGAAATTGGTCCTTGTTATGTATGTACGTTTTTGGCCTCATGGAATATTTTTGTCTTAGCGTATATGCTGCGTTGCTAGCGAGTATCTGCAGGTCAGGGAAATCACCTTTTCCTCCCTCCTTAGGTGCAGAATTTCCTTTAGGCGATACGCGACTTGTGTGTTATCTAGACGTGGCATCTTAATTTAAGACGTGCATTCTAATGTGTTATACAGACGGAAGTTACAGTACCACAAACTTAAAAGCAAACATTTAATGAATCTAATGCAATTCGTCTCTTGAACGGGCAGTTGAGAATCTGACAGAAAAAGGAAACGCCCGCGGTACTGTGATGTAACATAAGCCCTGATACGACCGGCGACCACCAGTTGAAAGCAAGGGAAAAGTTTAAAGACAAAAAGTCAAGATTCGTGAAAGAGATATCCTAAACATTAATGAGCATTGGTAGGCGTAACCGTTGATGTGGTTGATTATTATGGAAGCGGATCATCTCACCTTGAGCTTGAACAGCTAGCAAAGCAAGCGCAAATGTCGCTTGTAAAGAACGAAACGTTTGTACATTACGGGCTAGAGATTGCTTCGAAATGTGTGCCTATCGTTTGTTGAAGCTCCACAAGCAAAGCCCACCTTATCGCGGCAACAAATACGTTATATCAATCTACGTTTCCATTGGGGGTGTTAGGTGGTGCGTGTTTGCTTGAAATGAGCCTTCTTGATCAGTAAGCGACGTCCAATGATTGCGACGAAAACGTTGATGAATGACATAGGTAATTTGAAAAACGATACATGGCTTCGCCGCTAAAATGTAACAGCCACGAAGGCAACATATTTTATCAAATTAGCAGTGAACATGTGTATTTGGATGGTACGCTGCTGAGCTTAGCGGTGAAGCAAAAATGATGCTTACCTGCCAGTTCTACATTTTGTTAATGTTGCTTTCTTTCATTGCTTAAAACAAGATTCCGTCGGAACTTCTCAATCATATCTTTCTAGTACCAAGGCCAGTTCTTCTAAGCTCTGATGCTGGTTCACTTCTGTAAGCTCACGGTAGATTAGAACGTATTTTATTTTCCTTCGTCTATACTTATTCATATCGTCATGGATAACAGTATGATTCTCTGATACAATATGATCCGCATACGACTATGAAATATAATTTGTCAGGATGTGCAGGTTACATTTGCGTGCGTTCTGGCCTTTAGCACGAGGCGGCTGCTTATATAACCCATAACCGATAACAACGTACCTAGGACAACGCTGTTTCATCTAATATGGTCGCAACTGCCGGACCAACAAAATTAATCTAAACCCCTATGCCCGCACCGACAACATCCATAAACACAACGAACAAGTTTGTGCCGATGCCGTTAATGACTTCATCGTTCGCTTGTACTTTTAAAAAGACCACAACTTACTTCGATGTTAGTTTTTATTCTTCTTCACCTTTTTTTAATATTTCTAAAAAATTTCCCAGGGTCAGCTCGTCAGTCTTCTGCGTTATCGTTAATGCTGGACATCGCAATGTTTTTCGACCAAAAGGGTAATATTAAATGTTAATTGATCATTAGCTTTTGAGTATCTTGCTACACCGCGGGGCTCATGTACAACGTTTATAAGATTGAAGTAAATGCCGGCAACCCTTATATATAATACCCCAACAATGATGCTATCACCAAAACGACCATCAAACGCTTATTAAACGAGAAAACAAAGATACCTTGCATTCGATGGCAAACATATTCGAATATGCTTGGCCTGATGGCTGAGTTGCCTCGGCAGCAAACACAAACGGGATGACACCTTGATGGCCACGAATTGGAACTGTTTGATTTAGATGCCCCATAGATTGATATCGATTTGTTATTCGCCCTCACTCCACCATCGATTGAGAACTACGCTATGACAAACATTACGTTGATGCAGTTACTCCTGGTTGATATCCGATAGTCTGCCGCTCGCTTTTGGTCCAGCCCGAGGCGCCATGGTACAGTGAGATTAAAATCGCCGTGGTATTCGTGTAAGACACTAATTTGGTTTTAAGCTAAACCACGGCTCTCGCTTCTCGCTTGCTACCTCGAAGTCTCCCGTCCATGAGGTCTGAAAGTGATCAAGACGGTATGCTGCCATGCTAGCCTTGCAGGATAATGAACAAAAAAAAAAAACAATTCTTGGTAATGACTACAGCATCGGCAATGTCGGCACCAACCTTTTGAGACGTGTGCCTATGAATTAAGCATAACGCTTTGGTGTCAGTGGACCCTCTAACCGGGGTCGCAACGGCCGTCGAAAATGTCTGGCAGCCACAAATATGTTTGCCAATGATTCGATATATTTGCCACCCATGTTCAGGTCAAAGACATAATGTTGCCGAACTTTGTTAATAAAACACCTCTAGCTAGATCGAAGTACTACGCTATATAGGTTATTAATATCAGAATCTACACATATTAGTTCCTCGGCTTTTGGCACAGTTGTGGCCTCCAAGTCTATAATGGTATGGTTTCACATGTTTAGTGCATGGTGTAGTAGGCCTTATCAATTTTTATACATAAATGAAACCCAATACCGTATTGGCGTTCTTCAAGTCTGATGCCGTCTGCCACACCAGTTATAGTAATACCTCCCATGGTCACGTCCCTAAACATCGTATACCCCAATAAATTGCCCTGTTTGTTGACATACCCTTCTATAGCGGTGCTCCTGTCTACATCATTTATGTGTTCGTTTCTTGACCCTCACTAAGGTCACCAAAGGTATTGTTGCTACCCACGTCAAGGTGCAAAATATGATGAAGCACTATTAAGCACCGAAAATTAAATGTCGGTATTAAAGGCCGTCGCAACACCATCAGCAACATTACCCGACTTGGTGCGAATTGTAGGGACATCAACGCACGAGTTTGTAGGTCGTTCTGGTTATTGGAAATACTATCAGGTAATCGGGTCCTGAGTCCCGTGTTCGCTTGAGGACAATATCGGTGCTCTCGTCGATGTTGGCCTTGATGACATAGATTGGAAGGAAAGGGAGCAGATGCCCTAAGGTAGATGTACACACAGGCACTGCACGATCGTCCCAAACGAAATAATCTAATATCTCAACAGGCTTGATTGGGGTTACCTAAAGTTAAATTATTTCTAAATCAGTGAAAGCATCGTCTCCAACAATGTTTGTACCTTCATATTTCCTTAAAAAGTCTGTTCACAATGATGGACGTGTGATTGTACGTAGGGACTCGCTCCCTTTTTGGACAGAAACGGATCAGTAGGTCAGCGGTAATCATTGTGAGCCGCCACGTAGGCGCCTGACGTTCAACCGAGGTGGGGAGGGGGCAACCGTACGAATCTAAATAAAAGCGGACCAGTGAGGGTGATGGTTTCTTGCAGTATCAAGGCCGATGACAACAAATTCGTGGCCTATGAGGATTGGCAGACGCTCTGAATGAACTCCAATGATCTCGAATATTCTGATTTACCAATAGTCTTGAATGTGCTGCTAAAGTAGCGTTTTAGTCCAAAACGTCGATGATGTCTTTGTAACTGAAATGACTAATTTAAAAAAAACGACTATTCTCAAATTATATCTGAAGACAAGTAGAAACTTTTATCATAGACTCATAATTAACAGGAATAAATGAATGCCTTTATTAACGTTTACTAATGCCTTTATATCCTAATTTCACTTGACCTAGGACATATATAATTTCTCACGGACAAACCAATATCTTGAAATCAAGTCCAAGAAAACAACTTTAAAAATAACAATAGCCAATCACGGACTAAGATCAAGGACACACTATGAATTAGATATGCATAACACCGTCAGATGCAGTCCTCTACTCAACTTATTTGCTCTGTGTGGGCACGTCCCATGGCAGATACAGCCTGGAACAATTGTCAAGACCTGTGTAAACTGCAACAACAAGCGTTTGCCAAATAGCGAATATGATTGCAAACGGAATGAGCTGTCCCAGCAGTGCTCAGTGAGCAGAGCCGAAAAAGCACAGAGAATTTAACAAGTGCCACTACCTTTGTCCATGACCTTCAAGCTAAAAGCTTTATGAATATCGCGCGTTTTGCTCTATGCTCGTCGTCATGGAGATCCTAACGCCACTCCTTCCATCCTTTATTTCGATCTGGTCCTTTGTTAGGTTTATTAATCTTTTTGCCGAACGCCATAGCTACATCAATTCGTTACGAGGTATCACTAACACTAGTGCAGCAACTAATTTGTACACTGGTGTTCTGTTGTGTTGTGGTGCGTAGAAACATTCATGCGCGCACTGACGCCCCACCCCACCCCCACCCCAGCTTTATTATCTTCTCAGCATTAAAGATGGCAAACCCTTGTTTTCTGACTGAAATAGAGAGTTTAGATGTTATATATATATATATATATATATATATATATATATATATATATATATATATATATATATATATATATTCTTTACCAGATCAATTAACTGCAGCATAGACACAAACATAGCTTGTTTCAGTATTTGAATCCAAATGACTCCTTGTGAATTCTTTGATACAGTTGTATGGAAAATGAACGCAGCAATATTTTGACGTTTATTAAGAAACCATTTTTCGTGTAAATATGGTCGTTTAAAGAATGAACAAATTAAAAAAGAAATTCAACAGATGTATTATTTCTTAGCTTTTGCTGTAAATATTATGGTTTTTATCGTCATTAAAACACTCTTTGGTAGCTGCATACTTACTATTCTATAACCAAGTTTTAAATTCCTTCTTGTAATTCCTACACTTTTATATTCGGTATATAAGTATTAAAAATTGACACGACTCTATGGTCACAAACAAGTAACATAAAAGAAGTAAAGCAAACAAGTTTTATAAAACTCAACAAACAATTCAATTTTTAAAGTCATACGTAAAAAATGTGAGAGGAACTTAAATGAAGTGAATCAAAATTAGTCCTTATTAAAGTTTTTGATAGTCCTAAACGAATGCAAAGTCCCATGTAATTTCAATACCGGAATTGTACTGGTCTTCTAAGAACTATGACGTTGACGTTGTCAAGATGGCGTTGTCCAGAATTCTTTCTTTCGAATAATTTATAACTGTTCCAAAATAATATTAGTGTTCAAATAATGAGCACTTTCAATCACCGTTGAATAGTCCCAGCAAATGTTTTTCCTCTCGAAACATATCTTAGAACAGCATAAAATACGTATGCAGACTTACATCAGGAACACAACAAGCTCGAATGACTCGGGAAATCGGTAATAGGATTAATATATAAACGTAGAATAAACTACCTCGTCCAATCAAAGGTATATATAAATGTATGTATATATGTTTAGTATGTACTTTGTTCAAGCACACATATTAGACTCCCGATGTAAGACACTTGCTTAACGATATAAATTCTCCTAATTTGCCTGTCCCTTTTTTATGAGGCTTTGGCTCGAAAAAAAATCTTTTTGGAAAATAAACATTTGACTCTTTGTTTTCTAACCGGAAAATTTACTTTACTAGTTTTACACTGTTCAGGTTGGAAGAAATGGGCAGAGTGAAATGCAAACGATTGCTCTTTGACGAACACGAAGTAAAAACATATCAATTGTTTTCCACGTCCAAATGTATTCGTATTCAGATTCCTTTGCGTTCAGTAACTTTGCAGATTAGCTTGTAGTAGCATGAAAAAAGAGGCTACTAAAAATAGCCTTCAGTCTAAAATACAATTACGGAACATGGAGAGACAATGGGAACCTTTTTTGGCAAATGCATTGAGATCATGAACATGTTTCACGAATATGATTCTCATTTTCTCTTATATTCATCATCCTATATTGGACAGTTAATTGCACAGATTTTAACCAACGAGCCATTTGCTAGTTACAATGAATGTGGTCCATGAAGATTTCATGAACAGGGATTTTCCGTTCACACGGATAACAAAGCGTTGACTCAGTTTTGATTTAAGCAATAATAAAAATAAAAATATTGGTACTTGAATTAGTTCTAAGTGGAGATGCGAGTGAACTTGTATGAATTCCTTCCCTGGTTCACCTCCATGACGTTAATGCAACGTTGAAAACAAAGAAATAAAAGTTTCGTCTTTTGCGTACAGTATAATTCAAAAAACTGCATGTATGTGCTAAGAACAATCCAACAGGATTTCCTTTGGGAAAGGGTTGCTATGTCTCGTCTGATTCTTCAGTATTGAAACCTAGAAAAGGCATAGATACTTTTATAGAAATATTGGACTATTGCAATATAATTTACTTGTCAAGTTGCTAGCGTTAGTTATAAAGTTGGATCAACCGATGCAGTTTCATGAACATAAAGACAACATTGTTTTGTAAACGATGATACATGAATATAGAAAGAAAATCGATTTAGAATACACAATACTTGTCAGACTTTGCACAACCTATTTAAAACGCTAATATTGACATGTTATTTGCTTTCTGAGAATATTCTCTAAATAAGGCACATACATTGCCTGAATATATACTTTCTTCAGAGGATAGTCGCTTTATACAGAGACTCGGAAAATCAATGTTTATTGGATCCGAAAGTGACATAAAAGGGACGGCAGATATTGATCCTCTTCAAGCATACTATTCAGTCTCTGAAACACGAATTTGTAAGATTGCATCTGATTGGATGATAAAAGTATAGGTTATGGTAATAACATAATTCAACATAATATAATCTCTAAGCTGTCGCTATCAGATCGTAACGTAGGATAGTTGAGATCGGATTTTAATCAGATTGCCATAACGCAGTTTGCCACATAGAGCATTATCTTGTTAACAGCAAAGTGAAGCTGAAGCCAAATAGACTACAATGCTTCAAGAAAAGGGGAGACTTCGAATTAACATAACTAATACCCTCCTATACGAGAAGATGCTTGCGTTTGTCAGTGTTGGCGGAAGCCCTCTCCAATGCAGTCAAAACAAATGTCACTGAAAATAGGGAACTTTTAAGGGACACTATACACACGGCCACAATGTCAGAATGGGGAAAAGTGTAGAAAGGCCAACGACTGTGTTGTTGCTCACTCAGAAGAGATGTTCCCTGCTATCGAAGCGAAACAACAGGCTTTAGCTGCCCATAACGTTTTATTACACTGTGGCGTCCATTTATTAAATGTTGAAGGTGTGAAGGTGGCGGTGGTGGAGGTGCATGCATGTGGTTGATTGGCGAAAAGTGGAGCTATGTCATTAGATGTATGTACTGACAGTCTTTACAATGCAATGAAATAAATGTCTTGCTTGGTTATTTCCGATTGCATTGACAACATATATATATATATATATATATATATATATATATATATATATATATATATATATATATATATATATATATATATGTGTGTGTGTTATATATCGGAGAAAATTGCATTATTACATGCATCAAAAGGCATGTACACAACAAAGCTTATGCAAAGCACATTTATAAAATTGAAATGTTGGATGACATTAATGGCCATTATAGCTACAACATTAAGGATGATAACAATACCCACTTTATAAGCGTTTTCATGAAACTTAACTCAACTCACACACATACATACATACATACATACATACATATATATATATGTATATATATATATATATATATATATATATATATATATATATATATATATATATATATATATGTGTGTGTGTGTGTGTGTGTGTGTGTGTGTGTGTGTGTGTGTGTGTGTAGTCAGTTCTGGTTCTTGATGAAACAGAGATCTCACTTTCAAACACTTACGGCAGCTGAACAACAGTCAAGACCTCGTGTCTCTTTCTCTTCTGTTTCCAGTTCGCTGATGTTTTTCAGCGGGCTAGAATCAAGCATCAATTAAGCGTATGTTAGACCTAAAAGAAAAGGTAAGAGAAGGGCATTCAGGTACAGATTCGCACGGAATAAAGTGAAATAATGTCTGGACTCCATGACGCTCATCCCCTTAGATACATACAAATACACTGCACCTTTTTGGATGCCCAAAAACTAGGAAGCGGTCGTTGAATTTATTTGTATTTATTATAATTAAGCTACTTTAAAATTCAGATTTAATAAGACTATGGGCATAGAAGCTGAACATTATTTGTTACTTGTAGCTTTAAAATAAAAAAGATCAATTTCTAAGTCATGCTGCATACAGCATAGGGATAATATACTGATTTGTAATATGGAATTATAGTCTAGATGTGATTTATATAATACATACATTTGTGCATAAGTTTTAGTTTCGCCATAAATACTATCTATTCTGAGTTTTGTGTATATCTGTTTTCGTGCCTCTCAAGATCGGCCAAGAAGACTTAGGTAGGAATATTGTCAAAATCAGCCTTGTTTATACTACATAAACGTGTAATTTTGTTGTTATGTTATTGTTTGTAAAATTTCTATGGTCTATGTTTTGCTCTTGGTCTTTAGAAAGTCCGTATGTCAACCCAGTAAAGTGTTGAAAACACAGAATGATGGTTTTCTTAGATCCTGTTCCATTTTCAAATAGACTATTCAGGCCATGACTGTATAAAGGAAATGTATTTGCATCTCTACGTGTTTTTGAATTATCGTTTTGGTGGAGAAAATTACTGGTCTACACCAGCACATATACAATTTGTGTTTCTGATGTTCTAATACAAAATACTAAAAGTAATGATAGTTGTAATGTAATGAATGCTTCACCAAGGTGGCATGGAGAGAAAAGGTAAAGTTCATTAATGTCTTCACTCTAATATTTGATAGGTATTAACTTCACCAGTACCGAACATATAAAGTAAAGTCGAGAAATTTATATTTATACCAAAAACAATCTCCTCAACCGTTTTAACATTTGTTTCGCACCACCAAATTGCAAAGGTAAAGTCATAAATTGTTGTAAATTGTTAAAAAAAAGTCGAACTAATAAATCTTGAGTCTAAAAAGGGTTAAATTTGGAAATAGGATATTTAAATTGTCTTTCTTTGCAGTACTTTTCTGAACGTAGCCTGCTAATATTGCCTAATTAGATGACCTAGATGAGGAAATATTTGGATCTGGGATTCTTTATTATTCAATATCTAATTCCGAGATTTAACCCAGTAACCTTTTAATTACATGCATTATATAAGAACATTATGTATAAACGTGTTGTATTCGTTATTATTGTTACAACTGAATAAGCTATTCTGTAAATAAGTAGAGGTGTATTGGCTGAATTAGTTGTTTACAAAACAGTTCAATGGACCGTTTTACCTGTAAACGTTCCCTTAGGTAAAAAGTATTATACATTTCGTCAACCGCACGGTCGACCGATTAATCTTAGAGTTAGATATTAAATAATACGAGAATACATATATCGTCATATACGTTTATAATGCTCGCACTCATTTTATAACAGTATCACATCCTTATGATGTATACGCAGGTCGTTGCGACATACGTCTAGCATACATCACATGTTTCCCATCATGTCATTTCCAACATGCATTTTGCCATGAATCCCAACATGTCGTCCTGTGTATTTGGAAGTTATGCTTCCGATAGTCCGGTTGTGAACGTAGCAACTTGCTTACTAGTCATGCCGGCATGATGTTGAACCTAAAGTAATAACATAAGTTTATATAGCTTGGCCTTGATAAATTGTGATTGATTTATTGCAGCAAAAGCAACGCATTTCTACTGTCACTAGTGTAGAAAATCGTCATCAAGTTACACGTAGTTAGGAAAACAGTTTGCAGTTGAAACAAGTGCAAACATAGCTTAAAGCTTAGTGTGCATTATGTAAATAAGTTTGCTTTCTTCTACTGAAATATTTCGGTCGAAGATCAGTCTGGCTTTAGTTTATATATTACTCCTGTATAAAACATATATAACGTATATAGCAAAGAATAAATCAAGAATCCTCCGAGCAGCTTATATAATTTTAAAAGTTTACCTCTGCTATTTGACAGAAACAAATACATGGTGGATATATAATCTATTGAAAACGTTTGAACAACACTTTTGTTTCATATATGAGGGTTTTGAATTTACTTAAAATATTTGGTGTTGATAAGGTTAACATCTGTCAAAAAATAGCGTAAAAGCATGTATGGAGCTCGCCCTTTCTCCCCTGCTGCATTAATGAACATGTGTAAGAATAGCTTTAAGTTTAGTTGTTGTAACATAACATAAGATAGTCATATTATGTGTGTACAGGGATAGATAAGTGCTGGCTTAATGTCACCAAAATCGATGATTCATGCACGGATGCAAATGTATCTGCTTTGCACAACCAGATCCTTGAACGTCTATATTAAAAAAGAACATAGTCTAACAAATTCAAACGTCTGCTTTTTCAGCACTTTCTTGTGACGTGATAAGGGTTCATATAGATCCAGATCAACAAAACAATATGTATGTATTAAAAACAAGGCTCAGCTTGAATATATTCCTGTATACGCCTTCAAGGCAGATCAAAAGCAATACTCAAATTAAACAGTCTTTGCGACGTACCCACAGGTTTTATAACACGTATATGTCATGCAAGTCATCTCTAGAGTACAATGTCGTACTAAAAATGTATATGTAGTCGTTATTCTGCATGCAATACGCCTTCAACATTAATATTTCTTAACTTTAAAGCTTCAATTAAAAATTAATATCTAGCTTCTATGCCCACAGTTTTAACAATCCACATTTGTAGGTAGGCAAATTATTATAAATGTAAATTATTCAACGACCGATTCATTGTTCGTGGGACGCAATGGGTACGGTATATTTGCTTCTATAAAAGGCACGCGAGCCAAGGAGTGCAAGCATAATTTCTCTTCATTCTGTGCGAATCTATTACGAAGGAAATAAGCTCAAGATGAAAGTCATTTTCTTACTTTATCTTTTTGCTGTTACAGAAGCCGAATCATTGTCTGAATCTAGATCTCTGGAAAACATCCGCGAAGTAAACAGGAAGAGAAACAAACCCAAAGTCTTGACTGTTGTTCATCGGCCGTAAGCAAAATACAAAATATCGTCAAAGACACAAGATTATCATCATGCATTATTATCATTATTATTATCATTATCATTATTATTATCATCATTATTATTATTTTTATTATTATTATTTTTATTATTATTATTAGTGATGTTGTTGTTCTTGTTTTTTATTGGTTTCACAACAACATATTTGGATTTTCTAGTTGTCGATGGCATCAAGGCAATTTGCTATCGAGTCTTTTGTGCATGGCTGTTACATGTTACTCTGAATCACAAAATAGAGGGAGACAGAAAATATCTATCTATCTATCTATCTTGTTGGCATCTATCTATCTACCTATCTATCTTGTTGGCATCGCTTCCAGTTTCGTTAAACTCCAATTTGCGCGCCTGAAAAAATTGCTATTTCTGATTACGGAAGACTTGTCAAAATGTTGTGTCCACGCCGGAAAGGGGACAAAACCATTTACAATATTGTCAGATTTACAGGAGAATCTACCATGTTGGTGATGGAAATCGATGATAAGCCTAATTGATTCTGAATTAGTTGACGTAATCGTAGATGCTATCGTGGCAAAAAAGACCGCGTAATCTACGAACCAATGAAGATATGTTAAAAAACACCAAGACAAGCACGAATGGATAAAAAAAAAACATCGGAAAAAAATGTAAAACCGTCGCGCGTTGAGAAATCATTACAAAATTACTACGAAAATAATTATACCGTAAAGTTTATTTAATTTAATTATTTGTCAGCTAGTTTCATTTTTTATTTCATTACATGATATTGTAATGTAACATTGTTTGCTGCGCTTCACCTTGTCCATACCTGAGTTCATCTCTGCTTGACCTGGTTGGCTTTTTTATTTTTTTATTTCATTTATTAAAGCAACTAATAATAGATTAATTATTCTCTACGTGTTTTGAGCTTCCTAGCAGGATTATTATTCAGGTAAACAAGAAAGAGTCAATATGTTGATCAGGGTCAGTGTTTTGGAGATCCCCAGATGAATTCGGTAGATTATTGTGTCATAAACAAACAAGGCTCATTAGATCATTCTAGAAAATTATTTTCCATTAGGTAATGGTTGTTATTAGAAAATGCTAACTGTGACCTGAGGTCAACCATAGATCTATACTATCTTGTGACTGTAAGGATTTTACCAGTCGTGCTTTAACATCTAGCACTTTAAGTTTGTAATATGTTGTGACCAGTTTGGGCTGAATTTTATTTTCTTCAAATTATAGAATTCAAGTGATTATTTTCTCTGGAAATGCCAAGTGCTCTGGTAAAATATTTGGATAAAGATATTTATTGGAATTTATCCTGAATTCAAACCTATAATAATATTTATGTTATTCAACAAAAGACTGCTGACGCATCAGCACATCGCAGGTCATAACAGACACGCCATTTCCTTCAATTTAAAATCTTTTCAATACATGAAATGATTTTCATCCGGATTTATTATTACTTAGTCTTGTGCTTTAATTCTTTGACTATTTTTAGATTTAATTAGCAATACCGTAACTTCTCATTTTTCATTTTGTATTCTAGGGAAATGCATTATTTATTTAATTTTACAAATCCTTTTTTCTTCATTCTTTTCTGTTACTTTTTTTAAGAGCATAGACTAATAAAATTCCATCATGGAAATCATGTCGCTGGCTGATAAAATATTTAGTCCTGATTGATTAGTCGAGATTGATAAAATATGGCGATGGAAGAGTATTTTTACTTGCAGTTGTATCAGAGAAACGGAAAGTCGATACAGAGGCTTATGGTGAAAATGGAGGTATTTAGATTTTTGATTGAGGGTATTGATGGGAAGTGCTTGGCCGTGACAATTTAACTCTTCCAGCTGGAAATTATGTTGATCCTCCAGCCGCATAAAGGGACTTGTAAGAAAAATAATTAATAATCCACGCTAAGACTATTCGAAGTATTATGCCGTGTATATAACTAAGCAGGCACATGCAACCTCGAACGAATAAACGTTAAAAGACTGGAACAAAGTCACTGCAAAAATATTAATGTTGTGAGAGGATTCGACTGTATTTAGTGATACAATCATTTAAAAAAATTATGCTAACCTTGATATAAATGGAACATACATATATCTCGACAATCTCGATTTGAAAGTAACACCTGAGAATCGCGAAGACATGGTTAGGTATAAACAAGTCAAAAGCGTTGTGCAGGATGCTGATTTTCACATATCAGCATGTCCACTTCAAGCGATGGAGATGATCAATGAGAGTACTCTAAACGTTGATAAGCATAGTAAATATTTGACGGAACAATTGCTAGAATTAAAGGTTTTATTTCAGGTCTTTATCGACGCAGAAATATACGATTAAACCGATTATTGATTTCGGCTTCATCAGTAAACAGCGTGATTGTGAAATCAAGCATGTGCTCTTCGAACTCAACCAATTTTGTCATAAAATATCTACGTGTTTAAGAACCATTGCCGTTACTGCAGAAAGTCCGCGCTCGTGACACACGAACAGTTTAAGACAAATCCGGTCATGCCTTCTTAAAAACGATTTTTTATGCACGAGCTAAGTCAAGAGTTGACAATTAACGACGACCTGGTCACTGAATTAAGCCCTATGTCGAGAATGAGATATCAAGCACTTTATGACAAGGATAACGCTGCTTATAGTTGGTACCGAACATCATGCCAGACGGTGTTGATTTTTCGATAGCGATAGCGATGTTCTCTGCTTCCTATCGCTGATACTCTTAGTTGTCATTGAGTGAATAATTAGTTATTTGGATGCTTTGCTTATTTAATAAAAGTACATTTGCTCATCCGTACCAGTGTTTGTCGCTTTACAGGACATAGCATTTAAAATTTTGAACACCAGCAATACTTTCCCTTCTTATAGTGTTTTCAGAGGAGTAACTAAAACGAGATTAACCAGACGGTTGTCCAGTAGATCACCATTGATAAGATCTATTATATAACCAATGGCATGAGTGGTCTATGAGATTCGAATACAATTCTGTGACGAGTAACCGTAGCGTTTCTGATATCTTCTCTAGACACAGTTGTCAATGAATAGACTTCATTGCTAATGTAATGTGATACTATTTTGCTCTCCTTGTGCCGAAGATTGCAGTCCTCCTTGCTCTTGTTGTTACTGAACAATGTGTGAGTACTCATCTAAGCCATATATGTTATTGCAAGATATCATATTGCATTTTGGTTTAATAGAAAGCATCAAATAACACAACAGAGGAGCGATTGATATAATCTCTATACGGAACCCTTTCGACTTGATGAAACACATCGATTAATAATTTAAATGGCTCAAGTGCTATAACGTGCGTTTCCGGATGCATCTTCATGCAAAATTCGAATAAAACATACAAACACATCGGCATGTCATCTTGGCGCCAGACCAACAAAATCTTGGGGCTGATTTAGGTGATAATAATTGTAGCAACTTCGATACGTTCTACGAACCCATGTATGTGGGTAATCATCAATGTACCCTCACCGAAAAATGATATTCTTCCTATCGCAATCGGATCGTTAAAACGACCATAATCTGAACATTTGTACCCCATAAAGGATCAATGATTAAATCTCAAATTAGTCATTGTGCGTTTTCGAAAAGTTGCGTAGACCATGAACCATCACCCGCGATACTTCTAATCAGGATAGTGACGAAAGCGAAATTTTTAACTGTAACGGCATTATATTGACATCGGTGAGTATGCAACCATATGGGGAGTAACGAAATCCTGGTGTATTCTTAATGCAATGTCATTACAAACTATTTTTGCCATCGAGAGTACGTTTGGTATGTCGTCTGATCACTAGTTCGAAAAGACATTTCCAACAACACGGTAACGTCGGTGAGGATTCCTGAGCACCGTACACATTTTAGAATGACGGTAACCCATCACGCAAGTTAAATCTGACCCTTGTGATGGTAGATTCCATTAGCTAATACCATTCATCAGTTTTATGCTTTGTTTTATAACGGCTAATAATTTCTTCCAATTTTTGTTCCAATGTTTGTTTCCACAGTGATTATACCCATATCAATTATTGTCTAATAAGAAAACTATCATGTTTTTATGTAAGGCAACTACAGGCAAGTAGGGTAGCTACTTATGGGTAATCACCGCACAAAAGCGATCTCTCCCTGGTCTTTACTTAATCGTTACAATTTGATATGGTCAAAAGGGAGATCACAAACGTTTGGTCATATTTTCATGCACACACATAATATAATACTACCAACTTAAAAAAGCAACAACCCAAAAATAAAACAAGAAACATACAAATATTAATCAACCCAGCAAAATATTCAATCCTTAACTTTTAACTAGTAACATAGGTGCTTTTTATTGCGATATCCTTCGACAAGATTAAAGGTTGAACATTTATCAGGGATGGGAAGCTGAGAGATACGGTTGGATCTCAACCAACAAGTAATAAAATATATACTGGTAATATCTGCCTTGTTTATAATCTTCTAATGCTAACTAATACTAAACATTTTTATGTTGTACAAATCTGGGCTATTTATAATATCATCCTATACTTTCATTTTAAGTAAAGCTTTACATGAGTACATTTTCCACAAAATGCATAACATGTGGGGGGATTAAGTAAGAATGAGTGTCCCTTGCTTGGAAACGGCAAAATCTTTGTTCCCCTGTGATTATACCCATATCAATAGTCTAATTAGAAAACCGTCATGTTTTTAAGTAAGGCATCTATAGGCAGGTAGTATAGCTAATTGTTGGTAATAGCCGCACAAAAGCGATCTCCCCCTGGTCTTTTCCTATTAGTTACAATCTGATATGGTCAAAATGGAGATCACAAACGTTTGGCTATATTTTCATACACACACATAAAATAATACTACCAACTTAAAAAAGCAACACCACCAAAAGTACAAACAAATCATACAAATATTTAAAAATAAAAACAGCTAAATAATCAATCCTTAACGTTAACGAGTATTATGGGTGCTTTTTATTATGATATCCTTCGACAAGATTAAACGTTGAACATGTATCAGGGATGGAAGGCTGAGAGCTTCATTTTGATTTCAACCAACAAGTAATAACAACATATATACTGGTAATATCTGCTAAGTTTCATGAATCTTCCTTGTTTATAATCTTTTAATGCTGTCTAATCCACAACATGTTTTATGTTCTACAAATATGGGCTATTTATAATATCATCCATCCTATATTTTCGTTTTAAGTAAAGCTTTACATGACTACATTTTCTACAAAAAACTAACATGTGGGGGGGGATGAAGCAAGAATGAGGGTCCCTTGCTTGGAAACGGCAAAATGTGTGTTGTGTATGCTATGTCGTGTACATGCATTCTGTTCATTCTCATAATACTTGTATTCATTACGATATATATATATATATATATATATATATATATATATATATATATATATATATATATATATATATATATATCGGCAACACGATATTAAATAAGCAAAGCACATTATCAGTTATATAAATCTTAAGGCTTTCAGTACCTACATTCAATGACATAACTTTAGATTTTGACACACACACACACACACACACACACACACACACACACACGCCACATATGTGGTCTGTTTTCCAGGTTTGTAGGGGCCGCATAGGGGAAATTTTGCAATCTTATTCTCATGCTTAAAACGAATTATTGACTGGCATATCAAAGCATTTTTGTTCAAAGTCTCCGTTCGAAAATATAACCGTAAGCCACTTTATGAGCAAAAAGATTTTACCTTCGTTTCATTGAACATAATCCCATGTGTTGGTTAAGTTCTGCAATATTCATAAAAGTATCAGTCTGTATACAATAAATTGTTCCTTGTCTCTTAAGTTCTCATGAACCCATTAAAATGGATTTAGGGTGGAAATACATGGAATTTCTATAATAACTAACATTGAGGTTAAGTTTCATTGTATCCGTCTGAATTTATAGTACATACCTTCAGATCTATTCCATAATAATATGACCTTTTCGTTTCAGCTGAGTGATTTGCCAAGACAGGTTCAAGATGGACTACATCATGTTTCTGCCAATATTCAAGACACAGAACAAAGGCTATATGGTATCCATGTCTCTGTTTCACCATCTGAATGACAGACATTCATACATATGCATGCATGCTCGCACGCACGCACGCACACACACATACACACACATATATATGCACATACATACATACATACATACATACATACATACATACTTATGCATGCAGACATACACGACCGTATGGTCCTAAACTAATTACACGAAAACAGCGAAAACCAGAATGTTTTGTAAAATTCAAGAAATGATTGATTTCACTAAAATACAAGAGCAAAAATTTAAAAAGAACTTATGGTTTTGTGAATTAGATCCAAAGTAGTCCAAATATTGTATCACCAGACATAATGAATAAAGTTCGAACTAAATTATAGTGTTATTCCAATTTTGAAGTTGTAAATTTGCATAAAGTCTTGAATATGTGAATGTACCAGTAGAATAGATTGAGGCGATGTGTTGTTTAGAGTCATTTGATGAACCACAATGGTATAATCCATGACCTCTTAGCTGAATTTACTATAATTCCAAGTTAATGTATATGTCCAAGAATATTATTGAAAAGCACATTGTATTTGAATAAATAATTCCACTCAAATTTAATACTGAACAAAAAAAAAATGATTCCGCCAAAGATATTAAAGAAAGAATAAGTAATTGCTCAGGTAAACAAGATTTTATATATATATATATATATATATATATATATATATATATATATATATATATATATATATATATATATATATATATATATAATACTAAGACACAAATATAAAACGAGGATGAGAGTCAGGTTCAATACTAGAAAATTATAAGTTATCAACAAGATAAAATATGCTAATATAATTATAACTAGGAATATCGCAGATATCAGATAAACAAGGCCTTTTCATGGAAGCCATATAGTGTCCCAGACTTAGACTAACATAAACGTTTTTGCGTAAATAACATTCGGAACACTTAATCAACAATTGTATGAGGAAAATTATCCATACATTCTGCTGTCTACAAAAGATTCATGAGGTACAACATGAACTTGATCTTGAATAAGGTCAAGTCTGAAATACAACTATAGATAACATATAATCATGGAAAAAAATAAACGAACAAACAATACACATATACATAACAATGTCTACCTAACTACCTACCTACCGCCTACCTACCTACCTACCAACATACCTACATACTTACGGATGAAAATTACTACGTGGAAATCACCTGACGTGTTAATAATCACCACATAAATCAAAGTTGAGGTTGTTTTAACAATTAAATAAGTGCTAGAAAATACATGTTATCTCGACATCAAATTAGCGCATACGATTCTTCCTTGTTCAACTGCTAAAATGAAGGTAAAGAGTTGTTACATACATTTAGTTTAACGACAGTATGTCTATTTTCAAATAGCCTAATAAAAGTACGATGTACTACCTTGGTCAAAATAGTATGTTGACTGTATATTGCGTGTACATCTCAGGTTTCCTGGCGGATCAGAACTGTTGTAATCATATTATGAAAGCAAGATAAGGATTCATTTAAAAGAGAATATTGCATATCATGTGACTATACGACAAAAAACGACGTTCGATTTAGCTTTTGACATCCAGAATCCCTATACTATTTTTAACATTATATATATGGAATGATATAAACTTTGTTGCATTGTCCCATCTGGAAGAAACTGAATGGTGTCTTCTTCTTCTTCTTCTTCTTGTGGGGTTTAACACCATTTTTCAGCACACTATAGACTATGCATGGCGGCCAGCATTAATGATGGAGGAAGAACCCGGGAAAACCCCGGGAAGAACCACCGACACACTAAAAGCTACTGGCAAGCTTAATCACATAGAAGGTACGGATTTTACACCAACGTCATTGTTAATGAAAAACAGTATGCAATAAGCTGCCATTTGTTCATGTAGTTTATGTTTTGCTAGTTTGTTGAAAGTAGTCAAACATTGTTCAGTTACAAAGCAATTAAAAGTTACTTTGAAATACCCCGGCTCCAGAACGTTCACACTTGTATACAGGTTAAATTTGTAATTTATTCAAAGTATACGTGTCACTGATGCTACATAGGACTATTCTTAGTAGTTAAACTGGATCACGTTTTGGAGAGAGATAGAGAGAGAGACTTGGTGAGAGAGAGAGAGAGAGGGGGGTAGAGAGGGGGCTGTGCAAATAAAGCCATTTGTAAATGAGTCTGCTTAAAAAGCAGAAAAAAGGATAAATCGACATAACAACTTGTTATTTGTGCCCTCAGGCCTTTTACAGCACTTTCCTGTATTTAGATGTTTCTGCAAAGCATCTTGACATCTTGTCAGAGAAAACGGTCACAACTACATTTTATCAAGGCCATGTCTGAAGTAACAAAAGTGAATTATAATTATGCATATTATGTATAGTATATAGCTCTAATTTTAAAGACAGAATAGGTCCATTTTTACTGGAAGTATATTCTAGTTTATATCTTTGGTATAAAAATAATATTTTATAACCTCATGATAATCAGGTCATAGATTCCAAACAATAAGAAAATCCAGCAACAATATACGCCGGCAAGACAGCGATTAAAATATCATTCGTTCTTTTGAACAAATGCAGTTTTATAGTCTTTCAAACTTTGGAAGCTGAATGACTAAATTATTATGAAATAGATAAAGTACAATTTTATAATAAAACAATCAAATGACTTTTGAGTTACCGATGCCATATAGATACACGTTTAATATTACTATTATAGCAGCAGTTCTGGTTATACTCTAAAAATGTTACAACAGTTGCATTTGAAGATACACAACACTATCAAGAGAAGATTCCATTACATGTTACTGTAATGTAATTTTGTTTTCATTTTTTTTATTTTCGACGTAAATAACTAATAATAAAACCATTGTATCTAGCTCCTGACATTGTTCCAAAATCGGTGACAGTTTTGGTAAACGAACTTTTTTTAATTATAATTTTTAAAAATTCTTTCGCAGAATAAGAGTCATTAAGTTTAGTCAAGGGCACAGCTGGTCAAAGTGATATTTATCATGTAGCAAACTTTCATGTGTTCCAGAAGGTTGAACTCTTGATTCCCATCCGGGAATCTGTTTGCGTTGTAGTTAGTTTTATAGCTAATGTAGTGATAAGAATTTTAGCAGTTGTGCCTTAACATTTGTGTGAAGTCAAGTTATTCTATGTTGTATCCAGCTTGGGGTGAGGTTTGTTTATTTTCTTGAAATTATTGAAATTCAACTAATTCTTTTCCCTGGAAATACGAATTTTAAGTGATTATTTGCCCGGAAATACGTAAGTGCTCTGATAATTCTTGAACAAAGAAAATAATTGAAAATTATAAAGAATTCAAAAACTGGAATAATATTCTCTGTGATTCAACAATAGACTGTTGACAGATCAGTACAACGCTGACTATTTAAAACGTCACCGTCTTCATTTGTGGATTCGATTGGGCTTTGAAACTCCATAAAAGGTTGTAGTTAGACTAACACTATATCCTGGTTGAACGACTGTGCCATTTTTACGAAGATATAGAAGCCGTTCCAGGTGAAATAACGTGACAAATTCATATTTACGGTAATGAAAATTAAAATAACTTCTATAATTGCAAGCAAATAATTAGTAACAATATTAACCTACTATATAATATTGCTGTTTGTCCTTAAAAAGTTAGAGAATCAGTGTGTTAATCTGACAATCGTTATAGCTCCTGGTTGTACTATTTTTGCAATTTGGTCCGGCAGCCATTATTATTAATTATTATTATTATTTCACTGCATGTCAAAATTTATTTCAACACACGGCAATGGGAAAGGGATAGTCAAAAATGTAGTTGCATCAATGCTAATACTGAGGTCAATTTGCATGTCTATCTAAATGTATATCACATATCATTTCATGTACTAAATATGAGATTTTCATTTCACAACAAAAAACAAACTCTTCAATTAAGAGATAACGACCTACATACCAGAGTTACCGTATTGAATCATATAGCACGAGGTACCATTTTCCATATATATATACATATATATATATATATATATATATATATATATATATATATATATATATATATATATATATATATATATATATATATATATATATATATATATATATTTGTGTGTGTGTGTGTGTGGAAGATGCATATATATAGCAGAATAATAGATACATGCAAACACACATTATTTTCACACCTCATTTTATAACGAGATGATTCTAATTTTGAAATATCTCTATCAGTATTATCAGACGTCAAGTGAACTGATGAAGAAAAAGGAAAAGCTTCAAATGATGGTAGGTCCCGACCTAAGTGTAACCATCGAGGATTTTAAGAACTGGGCTAAAACTCAGAGAACACAGAGCTGCCCACCCAGAAACACTCGACCAATTGATGAGGTTAATCATTGCAGCCCGATATATGGGATTAAAGGTACGATGTGCTGGTGCTCGACACAGCTGGTCATCTCTGTTTGCCGATTCTGAACAAATGCTAATTTACATGGAGAAAATGAACAGCGATTGCCCAAACAAAAGGAAAATATACATGGAGAAGGTCAGTATTGTTCAAATTTCGTCATCCATATATGGAGTTATAAATCATTATTAAACTTTAGAATAACGGTAACACTAGTTTCACACAATTCAACTATGTATCTATCTGAATATATAAAGCTAGACATATATGTATGTATGTATGTATGTATGTATGTATGTAGGTATGTATGTATGTATGTACGTGCGTGTGTGTGCATGTACGTATGTATGTATGTAGGTAGGTATGTGTATGTACGTACGTACGTGTGTGTGCATGCATGTACAGATAAATACAAAATTCAAAGATAAGAAGATATAGATATTTTCAGGAGTTGTATTGAACAAGTCCGTACATGATCAAAGTATTTCACAATTTTCAAGAAATACAAAGAACACAACAAAGACTACGTGTATTTCTTGTATCAAACTCAAAATGACGGGTTCTTTCAGAACATATTCTAATATTGTCATTAATTTAATTACAGCTAACAATTATCAGATTTTTAAGTAGGTCAAATATGAATTTACCTATGGTACGTATTCTCGGCCAGCTATTGACGTGTTTCTTTATTTGCTCAAAAATTGCATATAAAATAAAATTATTCACCCCCATCTCTACCGACCACAGTACAAATATAGGTTCAGAGTATTGCAGTGCAAGATATGTTTTGAATACTTCAAAAAATAAACTCGTGAACACTGATAGTGACTGTCGTGTAATCCCAGAAACAGTTAGAACGGCGGATGTAATCGATACTTCTGGTTTGAATGATCCAATTACAGCTGAAGAAATATTAAAAGTTAACAATCTAAAACATATTAACGCAGGTTCAATAGATCATATATTTTAAATGAATATATATTTTGCTTAATTCCTGTAATGTTAATGTGCCAGATAACTGGACTAAAAGTGTTTTGTGCCAATTTATAAAATTAAAGGTGACACAAAAGATATATCAACTTAAAGACCTATTACTTCAGTACGATGAGAAAGCTTGCCGGTAGCTTCTCGCGGGTCGGTGGTTCTTTCCGGCGGTTTCCCGGCTTCTTCCTCCACCATTAATACTGGCCGCCATGCATAGACTGTCTTGTGCTGAAAAATGGCGTTAAACCCTAAAACAACAACAACAACAACAACTTCATTACGATCATTGGTAATGTTTCTACCCCAATATTAAATGTTAGATTGTCTAAATTCCTGACGATAGTAAATTATTATCTAAGACTCATGTTGTATTTAGAAATGGCTATTCCACAATATACAATATTTTTTATTTTTTATAGCCTTTTTTAATTTATTAAGTAATGCAAAAAGAATTTTTTTGTACTTTTATTGATTTCAAATGTGTCCTTGATTATGTACGGTGAGTTTGATTATGGTATAAATTTTACTAGATAGTGATTAGAGGGAATCGTTTTTATGTTGTATTAAATATTTTTTTTAATAATGATATCAAATCCCGTATATGTTTTAATAATGAATTTTCAATGTTTTTCTTATACGATGAAGGTGCAACACATGGGGAAATTGTTGAATTCATTATTGTTCTCCTTTTGGCTAATTGCCCTAGAAAATATTTTGTTAGTAAATGGGAGTATCAGACGTGCTGTACATTCCAAACATACTGCTCTCGTCAATATGTCAAATATATTGTTGGTATAATATTCTGATTACATCATAATTGTCGCAAACTATCCTTTTGACACGCAACATACTCCTTATATGTTTAGAAGATATTGCGTTAACTTGAAACTTATAATAAACACCGAGAAAACACAAACTATCATTAGCAGATATTGCAATAACTGGAAACTTAGAGTAAACATAAATTAGAGCATTTATTTAAAAAAGAATCATACATATAAATTTAAGATTCGTAATAACGATATTGATGCTGTAAATTAATATAAGTAATAAGGTATTTTATTTCACGAGAATGGAAAATTCTCCAACAGCATGAATAATCTATTACACATGGCTAAAAAAGGTATGCTTTTACTTGAAGGCGCATACACGATTTAGATTTGACTATTGATTTACAACTCATACTGTTCAAACTAACCATTGTAAACTTACGCTTGTGAATTATGGAGATTTGTGAAATCTGATATAATTGTAAAAACTCATCTTTTTTTCCACAGAAGTATCTTGAATGTCACCAAGTATACCCCTCTATATATGGTATAAGGAGAACTTGCCATTTCACATTAATTATCATCGTCAAAAGTGTTCATGAAGAAAGATAGGCTGTATCGTATGTGTTCTCTCTTATACAAACTCTTTGAAGATAATTTGTATGACAATAAATATTTACTTTAAGTAAAATTTATATTAGATAATATTAGGTAAAGTCATGTATGGAGAAATCATAGTTTTGTATCAGTTAAATGGTTAACAAATTTGGTAGAGAAACTACTGGAAGATCCAATAAATACGAGCATGGGCAGCCAACATCAATCTGTCATTTAAGGTCTCAATTCCAGGTTATTTAAAACTAACTTGGATTTACAAAAGATATATTTCTCAGTATCAAGAATTATATCTAAAGAAATACTTCAGTTAGAACTACAAATCGTCGGTTTCCCGTTGAAACTTGTAAAAGGGCTAATGATCCGTATAACGAAATATAGTTCACACTTTATCAGTCTCAAAAATATGGGATGAATATCACTATCATCTGTCACGATCTTATTTTTGCGACAAAAGACGAAAATTTATATCGCAATTTTACACTTCCAGAACTAACGTTTATAAATATAATCCGCAATTAAATATAGGAACCGTACAACCCTTAAAATTATTTGCAGGTTTTTAAATTGTATTCTCCAAACATGGTATACTGATTGCTTCAGTGTCTAGTATAGCGAATGATTTCAATGTCACTGAACGTTGGAGACAAAATCTGTTTCATGTATACATTTGGGCTGAGTAAAGTTTTTTCAAAATTTTATTAACAAGTTTATTGAAGTATTAATTATAATAATGCGTGGGTTTAGTATTTGTTATTATTTCATCATGGTTTATAAGAGAGACGGTTGGTGAGGGCGACCAGCGAGAGAGGAAGAGTACAATGACTCTAAAACATGCGACGTGTAAGGCACTTGTCGATACATAGCGATGTTTGCTTATTTCGCCCACCGATGATATAATTTCTTATATATTCGTTGTCACACAAACACGGCATACTAATGCAAATGTATTTGATCCAATCAGTGCGTACTGATAACATCGCCTCCGATGATTTTATTGTTGACATCATAAAAGTCATTTAACCAAGTAGAACATCATATATTGTCATTAAAATTTTAAAAGGAAATATCTCTTAATATTCTATATATTTCTTGATCGGTAAAATCATATAACGGTGATATAATTAAATTTGTGTGGACGTTCGCAACATAGTTTGCATTTATTTCATAGCTTTTCGTTAAAATTGTATTAATTGACTAGGAATAGTTAATAATGGATATGCAGTTATACAACACAGAAGTTTCTCTATTAACATTATATTTATATACCAATGTACTTCAAAAATAAACAATGTCAAAGTACAATGAATTTTAACATGAAATGGTAACACTTGTCTTTAAAGAACATAAATAAAGAAACAAACTTGTCAAGGCGCGAGCGATATCTGGAAATGTTAAATTAAACAATTAAAGTCGGAGATAAACAAAATATATTTATTTATAATATTGCACCTGCGACCAACAATGTCGCCTGTATTCGCAATCTATCATATGCTGCATCGACTGCCGCAGGTTAACGTTCGAGTTTTTTTAAAATTCTTTCACTCGAAATTGGTCCTTGTTATGTATGTACGTTTTTGGCCTCATGGAATATTTTTGTCTTAGCGTATATGCTGCGTTGCTAGCGAGTATCTGCAGGTCAGGGAAATCACCTTTTCCTCCCCCCTTAGGTGCAGAATTTCCTTTAGGCGATACGCGACTTGTGTGTTATCTAGACGTGGCATCTTAATTTAAGACGTGCATTCTAATGTGTTATACAGACGGAAGTTACAGTACCACAAACTTAAAAGCAAACATTTAATGAATCTAATGCAATTCGTCTCTTGAACGGGCAGTTGAGAATCTGACAGAAAAAGGAAACGCCCGCGGTACTGTGATGTAACATAAGCCCTGATACGACCGGCGACCACCAGTTGAAAGCAAGGGAAAAGTTTAAAGACAAAAAGTCAAGATTCGTGAAAGAGATATCCTAAACATTAATGAGCATTGGTAGGCGTAACCGTTGATGTGGTTGATTATTATGGAAGCGGATCATCTCACCTTGAGCTTGAACAGCTAGCAAAGCATGCGCAAATGTCGCTTGTAAAGAACGAAACGTTTGTACATTACGGGCTAGAGATTGCTTCGAAATGTGTGCCTATCGTTTGTTGAAGCTCCACAAGCAGCCCACCTTATCGCGGCAACAAATACGTTATATCAATCTACGTTTCCATTGGGGGTGTTAGGTGGTGCGTGTTTGCTTGAAATGAGCCTTCTTGATCAGTAAGCGACGTCCAATGATTGCGACGAAAACGTTGATGAATGACATAGTGAATTTGAAAAACGATACATGGCTTCGCCGCTAAAATGTAACAGCCACGAAGGCAACATATTTTATCAAATTAGCAGTGAACATGTGTATTTGGATGGTACGCTGCTAAGCTTAGCGGTGAAGCAAAAATGATGCTTACCTGCCAGTTCTACATTTTGTTAATGTTGCTTTCTTTCATTGCTTAAAACAAGATTCCGTCGGAACTTCTCAATCATATCTTTCTAGTACCAAGGCCAGTTCTTCTAAGCTCTGATGCTGGTTCACTTCTGTAAGCTCACGGTAGATTAGAACGTATTTTATTTTCCTTCGTCTATACTTATTCATATCGTCATGGATAACAGTATGATTCTCTGATACAATATGATCCGCATACGACTATGAAATATAATTTGTCAGGATGTGCAGGTTACATTTGCGTGCGTTCTGGCCTTTAGCACGAGGCGGCTGCTTATATAACCCATAACCGATAACAACGTACCTAGGACAATGCTGTTTCATCTAATATGGTCGCAACTGCCGGACCAACAAAATTAATCTAAACCCCTATGCCCGCACCGACAACATCCATAAACACAACGAACAAGTTTGTGCCGATGCCGTTAATGACTTCATCGTTCGCTTGTACTTTTAAAAAGACCACAACTTACTTCGATGTTAGTTTTTATTCTTCTTCACCTTTTTTTAATATTTCTAAAAAATTTCCCAGGGTCAGCTCGTCAGTCTTCTGCGTTATCGTTAATGCTGGACATCGCAATGTTTTTCGACCAAAAGGGTAATATTAAATGTTAATTGATCATTAGCTTTTGAGTATCTTGCTACACCGCGGGGCTCATGTACAACGTTTATAAGATTGAAGTAAATGCCGGCAACCCTTATATATAATACCCCAACAATGATGCTATCACCAAAACGACCATCAAACGCTTATTAAACGAGAAAACAAAGATACCTTGCATTCGATGGCAAACATATTCGAATATGCTTGGCCTGATGGCTGAGTTGCCTCGGCAGCAAACACAAACGGGATGACACCTTGAAGGCCACGAATTGGAACTGTTTGATTTAGATGCCCCATAGATTGATATCGATTTGTTATTCGCCCTCACTCCACCATCGATTGAGAACTACGCTATGACAAACATTACGTTGATGCAGTTACTCCTGGTTGATATCCGATAGTCTGCCGCTCGCTTTTGGTCCAGCCCGAGGCGCCATGGTACAGTGAGATTAAAATCGCCGTGGTATTCGTGTAAGACACTAATTTGGTTTTAAGCTAAACCACGGCTCTCGCTTCTCGCTTGCTACCTCGAAGTCTCCCGTCCATGAGGTCTGAAAGCGATCAAGACGGTATGCTGCCATGCTAGCCTTGCAGGATAATGAACAAAAAAAAAAAAAAACAATTCTTGGTAATGACTACAGCATCGGCAATGTCGGCACCAACCTTTTGAGACGTGTGCCTATGAATTAAGCATAACGCTTTGGTGTCAGTGGACCCTCTAACCGGTGTCGCAACGGCCGTCGAAAATGTCTGGCAGCCACAAATATGTTTGCCAATGATTCGATATATTTGCCACCCATGTTCAGGTCAAAGACATAATGTTGCCGAACTTTGTTAATAAAACACCTCTAGCTAGATCGAAGTACTACGCTATATAGGTTATTAATATCAGAATCTACACATATTAGTTCCTCGGCTTTTGGCACAGTTGTGGCCTCCAAGTCTATAATGGTATGGTTTCACATGTTTAGTGCATGGTGTAGTAGGCCTTATCAATTTTTATACATAAATGAAACCCAATACCGTATTGGCGTTCTTCAAGGCTGATGCCGTCTGCCACACCAGTTATAGTAATACCTCCCATGGTCACGTCCCTAAACATCGTATACCCCAATAAATTGCCCTGTTTGTTGACATACCCTTCTATAGCGGTGCTCCTGTCTACATCATTTATGTGTTCGTTTCTTGACCCTCACTAAGGTCACCAAAGGTATTGTTGCTACCCACGTCAAGGTGCAAAATATGATGAAGCACTATTAAGCACCGAAAATTAAATGTCGGTATTAAAGGCCGTCGCAACACCATCAGCAACATTACCCGACTTGGTGCGAATTGTAGGGACATCAACGCACGAGTTTGTAGGTCGTTCTGGTTATTGGAAATACTATCAGGTAATCGGGTCCTGAGTCCCGTGTTCGCTTGAGGACAATATCGGTGCTCTCGTCGATGTTGGCCTTGATGACATAGATTGGAAGGAAAGGGAGCAGATGCCCTAAGGTAGATGTACACACAGGCACTGCACGATCGTCCCAAACGAAGTAATCTAATATCTCAACAGGCTTGATTGGGGTTACCTAAAGTTAAATTATTTCTAAATCAGTGAAAGCATCGTCTCCAACAATGTTTGTACCTTCATATTTCCTTAAAAAGTCTGTTCACAATGATGGACGTGTGATTGTACGTAGGGACTCGCTCCCTTTTTGGACAGAAACGGATCAGTAGGTCAGCGGTAATCATTGTGAGCCGCCACGTAGGCGCCTGACGTTCAACCGAGGTGGGGAGGGGGCAACCGTACGAATCTAAATAAAAGCGGACCAGTGAGGGTGATGGTTTTTTGCAGTATCAAGGCCGATGACAACAAATTCGTGGCCTATGAGGATTGGCAGACGCTCTGAATGAACTCCAATGATCTCGAATATTCTGATTTACCAATAGTCTTGAATGTGCTGCTAAAGTAGCGTTTTAGTCCAAAACGTCGATGATGTCTTTGTAACTGAAATGACTAATTTAAAAAAAACGACTATTCTCAAATTATATCTGAAGACAAGTAGAAACTTTTATCATAGACTCATAATTAACAGGAATAAATGAATGCCTTTATTAACGTTTACTAATGCCTTTATATCCTAATTTCACTTGACCTAGGACATATATAATTTCTCACGGACAAACCAATATCTTGAAATCAAGTCCAAGAAAACAACTTTAAAAATAACAATAGCCAATCACGGACTAAGATCAAGGACACACTATGAATTAGATATGCATAACACCGTCAGATGCAGTCCTCTACTCAACTTATTTGCTCTGTGTGGGCACGTCCCATGGCAGATACAGCCTGGAACAATTGTCAAGACCTGTGTAAACTGCAACAACAAGCGTTTGCCAAATAGCGAATATGATTGCAAACGGAATGAGCTGTCCCAGCAGTGCTCAGTGAGCAGAGCCGAAAAAGCACAGAGAATTTAACAAGTGCCACTACCTTTGTCCATGACCTTCAAGCTAAAAGCTTTATGAATATCGCGCGTTTTGCTCTATGCTCGTCGTCATGGAGATCCTAACGCCACTCCTTCCATCCTTTATTTCGATTTGGTCCTTTGTTAGGTTTATTAATCTTTTTGCCGAACGCCATAGCTACATCAATTCGTTACGAGGTATCACCAACACTAGTGCAGCAACTAATTTGTACACTGGTGTTCTGTTGTGTTGTGGTGTGTAGAAACATTCATGCGCGCACTGACGCCCCACCCCACCCCCACCCCAGCTTTATTATCTTCTCAGCATTAAAGATGGCAAACCCTTGTTTTCTGACTGAAATAAAGAGTTTAGATGTTATATATATATATATATATATATATATATATATATATATATATATATATATATATATATATATATATATATATAGTCTTTACCAGATCAATTAACTGCAGCATAGACACAAACATAGCTTGTTTCAGTATTTGAATCCAAATGACTCCTTGTGAATTCTTTGATACAGTTCTATGGAAAATGAACGCAGCAATATTTTGACGTTTATTAAGAAACCATTTTTCGTGTAAATATGGTCGTTTAAAGAATGAACAAATTAAAAAAGAAATTCAACAGATGTATTATTTCTTAGCTTTTGCTGTAAATATTATGGTTTTTATCATCATTAAAACACTCTTTGGTAGCTGCATACTTACTATTATATAACCAAGTTTTAAATTCCTTCTTGTAATTCCTACACTTTTATATTCGGTATATAAGTATTAAAAATTGACACGACTCTATGGTCACAAACAAGTAACATAAAAGAAGTAAAGCAAACAAGTTTTATAAAACTCAACAAACAATTCAATTTTTAAAGTCATACGTAAAAAATGTGAGAGGAACTTAAATGAAGTGAATCAAAATTAGTCCTTATTAAAGTTTTTGATAGTCCTAAACGAATGCAAAGTCCCATGTAATTTCAATACCGGAATTGTACTGGTCTTCTAAGAACTATGACGTTGACGTTGTCAAGATGGCGTTGTCCAGAATTCTTTCTTTCGAATAATTTATAACTGTTCCAAAATAATATTAGTGTTCAAATAATGAGCACTTTCAATCACCGTTGAACAGTCCCAGCAAATGTTTTTCCTCTCGAAACATATCTTAGAACAGCATAAAATACGTATGCAGACTTACATCAGGAACACAACAAGCGCGAATGACTCGGGAAATCGGTAATAGGATTAATATACAAACGTAGAATAAACTACCTCGTCCAATCAAAGGTGTATATAAATGTATGTATATATGTTTAGTATGTACTTTGTTCAAGCACACATATTAGACTCCCGATGTAAGACACTTGCTTAACGATATAAATTCTCCTAATTTACCTGTCCCTTTTTTATGAGGTTTTGGCTCGAAAAAAAATCTTTTTGGAAAATAAACATTTGACTCTTTGTTTTCTAACCGGAAAATTTACTTTACTAGTTTTACACTGTTCAGGTTGGAAGAAATGGGCAGAGTGAAATGCAAACGATTGCTCTTTGACGAACACGAAGTAAAAACATATCAATTGTTTTCCACGTCCAAATGTATTCGTATTCAGATTCCTTTGCGTTCAGTAACTTTGCAGATTAGCTTGTAGTAGCATGAAAAAAGAGGCTACTAAAAATAGCCTTCAGTCTAAAATACAATTACGGAACATGGAGAGACAATGGGAACCTTTTTTGGCAAATGCATTGAGATCATGAACATGTTTCACGAATATGATTCTCATTTTCTCTTATATTCATCATCCTATATTGAACAGTTAATTGCACAGATTTTAACCAACGAGCCATTTGCTAGTTACAATGAATGTGGTCCATGAAGATTTCATGAACAGGGATTTTCCGTTCACACGGATAACAAAGCGTTGACTCAGTTTTGATTTAAGCAATAATAAAAATAAAAATATTGGTACTTGAATTAGTTCTAAGTGGGGATACGAGTGAACTTGTATGAATTCCTTCCCTGGTTCACCTCCATGACGTTAATGCAACGTTGAAAACAAAGAAATAAAAGTTTCGTCTTTTGCGTACAGTATAATTCAAAAAACTGCATGTATGTGCTAAGAACAATCCAACAGGATTTCCTTTGGGAAAGGGTTGCTATGTCTCGTCTGATTCTTCAGTATTGAAACCTAGAAAAGGCATAGATACTTTTATAGAAATATTACTATTGCAATATAATTTACTTGTCAAGTTGCTAGCGTTAGTTATAAAGTTGGATCAACCGATGCAGTTTCATGAACATAAAGACAACATTGTTTTGTAAACGATGATACATGAATATAGAAAGAAAATCGATTTAGAATACACAATACTTGTCAGACTTTGCACAACCTATTTAAAACGCTAATATTGACATGTTATTTGCTTTCTGAGAATATTCTCTAAATAAGGCACATACATTGCCTGAATATATACTTTCTTCAGAGGATAGTCGCTTTATACAGAGACTCGGAAAATCAATGTTTATTGGATCCGAAAGTGACATAAAAGGGACGGCAGATATTGATCCTCTTCAAGCATACTATTCAGTCTCTGAAACACGAATTTGTAAGATTGCATCTGATTGGATGATAAAAGTATAGGTTATGGTAATAACATAATTCAACATAATATAATCTCTAAGCTGTCGCTATCAGATCGTAACGTAGGATAGTTGAGATCGGATTTTAATCAGATTGCCATAACGCAGTTTGCCACATAGAGCATTATCTTGTTAACAGCAAAGTGAAGCTGAAGCCAAATAGACTACAATGCTTCAAGAAAAGGGGAGACTTCGAATTAACATAACTAATACCCTCCTATACGAGAAGATGCTTGCGTTTGTCAGTGTTGGCGGAAGCCCTCTCCAATGCAGTCAAAACAAATGTCACTGAAAATAGGGAACTTTTAAGGGACACTATACACACGGCCACAATGTCAGAATGGGGAAAAGTGTAGAAAGGCCAACGACTGTGTTGTTGCTCACTCAGAAGAGATGTTCCCTGCTATCGAAGCGAAACAACAGGCTTTAGCTGCCCATAACGTTTTATTACACTGTGGCGTCCATTTATTAAATGCTGAAGGTGTGAAGGTGGCGGTGGTGGAGGTCCATGCATGTGGATGATTGGCGAAAAGTGGAGCTATGTCATTAGATGTATGTACTGACAGTCTTTATAATGCAATGAAATAAATGTCTTGCTTGGTTATTTCCGATTGCATTGACAACATATATATATATATATATATATATATATATATATATATATATATATATATATATATATATATATATATATATATATATATATATATATATATGTGTTATATATCGGAGAAAATTGCATTATTACATGCATCAAAAGGCATGTACACAACAAAGCTTATGCAAAGCACATTTATAAAATTGAAATGTTGGATGACATTAATGGCCATTATAGCTACAACATTAAGCATGATAACAATACCCACTTTATAAGCGTTTTCATGAAACTTAACTTAACTCACACACACACATACATACATACATACATACATACATACATACATATATATATATATATATATATATATATATATATATATATATATATATATATATATATATATATATATATATATATATATATATATATATGTGTGTGTGTGTGTGTGTGTGTGTGTGTGTGTGTGTGTGTGTAGTCAGTTCTGGTTCTTGATGAAACAGAGATCTCACTTTCAAACACTTACGGCAGCTGAACAACAGTCAAGACCTCGTGTCTCTTTCTCTTCTGTTTCCAGTTCGCTGATGTTTTTCAGCGGGCTAGAATCAAGCATCAATTAAGCGTATGTTAGACCTAAAAGAAAAGGTAAGAGAAGTGCATTCAGGTACAGATTCGCACGGAATAAAGTAAAATAATGTCTGCACTCCATGACGCTCATCCCCTTATATACATACAGATACACTGCACCTTTTTGGATGCCCAAAAACTACGAAGCGGTCGTTGAATTTATTTGTATTTATTATAATTAAGCTACTTTAAAATTCAGATTTAATAAGACTATGGGCATAGAAGCCGAACATTATTTGTTACTTGTAGCTTTAAAATAAAAAAGATCAATTTCTAAGTCATGCTGCATACAGCATAGGGATAATATACTGATTTGTAATATGGAATTATAGTCTAGATGTTATTTATATAATACATACATTTGTGCATAAGTTTTAGTTTCGCCATAAATACTATCTATTCTGAGTTTTGTGTATATCTGTTTTCGTGCCTCTCAAGATCGGCCAAGAAGACTTAGGTAGGAATAATGTCAAAATCAGCCTTGTTTATACTACATAAACGTGTAATTTTGTTGTTATGTTATTGTTTGTAAAATTTCTATGGTCTATGTTTTGCTCTTGGTCTTTAGAAAGTCCGTATGTCAACCCAGTAAAGTGTTGAAAACAAAGAATGATGGTTTTCTTAGATCCTGTTCCATTTTCAAATAGACTATTCAGGCCATGACTGTATAAAGGAAATGTATTTGCATCTCTACGTGTTTTTGAATTATCGTTTTGGTGGAGAAAATTACTGGTCTACACCAGCACATATACAATTTGTGTTTCTGATGTTCTAATACAAAATACTAAAAGTAATGATAGTTGTAATGTAATGAATGCTTCACCAAGGTGGCATGGAGAGAAAAGGTAAAGTTCATTAATGTCTTCACTCTAATATTTGATAGGTATTAACTTCACCAGTACCGAACATATAAAGTAAAGTCGAGAAATTTATATTTATACCAAAAACAATCTCCTCAACCGTTTTAACATTTGTTTCGCACCACCCAATTGCAAAGGTAAAGTCATAAATTGTTGTAAATTGTTAAAAAAAAAGTCGAACTAATAAATCTTGAGTCTAAAAAGGGTTAAATTTGGAAATAGGATATTTAAATTGTCTTTCTTTGCAGTACTTTTCTGAACGTAGCCTGCTAATATTGCCTAATTAGATGACCTAGATGAGGAAATATTTGGATCTGGGATTCTTTATTATTCAATATCTAATTCCGAGATTTAACCCAGTAACCTTTTAATTACATGCATTATATAAGAACATTATGTGTAAACGTGTTGTATTCGTTATTATTGTTACAACTGAATAAGCTATTCTGTAAATAAGTAGAGGTGTATTGGCTGAATTAGTTGTTTACAAAACAGTTCAATGGACCGTTTTACCTGTAAACGTTCCCTTAGGTAAAAAGTATTATACATTTCGTCAACCGCACGGTCGACCGATTAATCTTAGAGTTAGATATTAAATAATACGAGAATACATATATCGTCATATACGTTTATAATGCTCGCACTCATTTTATAACAGTATCACATCCTTATGATGTATACGCAGGTCGTTGCGACATACGTCTAGCATACATCACATGTTTCCCATCATGTCATTTCCAACATGCATTTTGCCATGAATCCCAACATGTCGTCCTGTGTATTTGGAAGTTATGCTTCCGATAGTTCGGTTGTGAACGTAGCAACTTGCTTACTAGTCATGCCGGCATGATGTTGAACCTAAAGTAATAACATAAGTTTATATAGCTTGGCCTTGATAAATTGTGATTGATTTATTGCAGCAAAAGCAACGCATTTCTACTGTCACTAGTGTAGAAAATCGTCATCAAGTTACACGTAGTTAGGAAAACAGTTTGCAGTTGAAACAAGTGCAAACATAGCTTAAAGCTTAGTGTGCATTATGTAAATAAGTTTGCTTTCTTCTACTGAAATATTTCGGTCGAAGATCAGTCTGGCTTTAGTTTATATATTACTCCTGTATAAAACATATATAACGTATATAGCAAAGAATAAATCAAGAATCCTCCGAGCAGCTTATATAATTTTAAAAGTTTACCTCTGCTATTTGACAGAAACAAATACATGGTGGATATATAATCTATTGAAAACGTTTGAACAACACTTTTGTTTCATATATGAGGGTTTTGAATTTACTTAAAATATTTGGTGTTGATAAGGTTAACATCTGTCAAAAAATAGCGTAAAAGCATGTATGGAGCTCGCCCTTTCTCCCCTGCTGCATTAATGAACATGTGTAAGAATAGCTTTAAGTTTAGTTGTTGTAACATAACATAAGATAGTCATATTATGTGTGTACAGGGATAGATAAGTGCTGGCTTAATGTCACCAAAATCGATGATTCATGCACGGATGCAAATGTATCTGCTTTGCACAACCAGATCCTTGAACGTCTATATTAAAAAAGAACATAGTCTAACAAATTCAAACGTCTGCTTTTTCAGCACTTTCTTGTGACGTGATAAGGGTTCATATAGATCCAGATCAACAAAACAATATGTATGTATTAAAAACAAGGCTCAGCTAGAATATATTCCTGTATACGCCTTCAAGGCAGATCAAAAGCAATACTCAAATTAAACAGTCTTTGCGACGTACCCACAGGTTTTATAACACGTATATGTCATGCAAGTCATCTCTAGAGTACAATGTCGTACTAAAAATGTATATGTAGTCGTTATTCTGCATGCAATACGCCTTCAACATTAATATTTCTTAACTTTAAAGCTTCAATTAAAAATTAATATCTAGCTTCTATGCCCACAGTTTTAACAAATCCACATTTGTAGGTAGGCAAATTATTATAAATGTAAATTATTCAACGACCGATTCATTGTTCGTGGGACGCAATGGGTACGGTATATTTGCTTCTACAAAAGGCACGCGAGCCAAGGAGTGCAAGCATAATTTCTCTTCATTCTGTGCGAATCTATTACGAAGGAAATAAGCTCAAGATGAAAGTCATTTTCTTACTTTATCTTTTTGCTGTTACAGAAGCCGAATCATTGTCTGAATCTAGATCTCTGGAAAACATCCGCGAAGTAAACAGGAAGAGAAACAAACCCAAAGTCTTGACTGTTGTTCATCGGCCGTAAGCAAAATACAAAATATCGTCAAAGACACAAGATTATCATCATGCATTATTATCATTATTATTATCATTATCATTATTATTATCATCATTATTATTATTTTTATTATTATTATTTTTATTATTATTATTAGTGATGTTGTTGTTCTTGTTTTTTATTGGTTTCACAACAACATATTTGGATTTTCTAGTTGTCGATGGCATCAAGGCAATTTGCTATCGAGTCTTTTGTGCATGGCTGTTACATGTTACTCTGAATCACAAAATAGAGGGAGACAGAAAATATCTATCTATCTATCTATCTATCTATCTATCTATCTATCTATCTATCTATCTATCTATCTATCTATCTATCTTGTTGGCATCTATCTATCTACCTATCTATCTTGTTGGCATCGCTTCCAGTTTCGTTAAACTCCAATTTGCGCGCCTGAAAAAATTGCTATTTCTGATTACGGAAGACTTGTCAAAATGTTGTGTCCACGCCGGAAAGGGGACAAAACCATTTACAATATTGTCAGATTTACAGGAGAATCTACCATGTTGGTGATGGAAATCGATGATAAGCCTAATTGATTCTGAATTAGTTGACGTAATCGTAGATGCTATCGTGGCAAAAAAGACCGCGTAATCTACGAACCAATGAAGATATGTTAAAAAAACACCAAGACAAGCACGAATGGATAAAAAAAAAACATCGGAAAAAAATGTAAAACCGTCGCGCGTTGAGAAATCATTACAAAATTACTACGAAAATAATTATACCGTAAAGTTTATTTAATTTAATTATTTGTCAGCTAGTTTCATTTTTTATTTCATTACATGATATTGTAATGTAACATTGTTTGCTGCGCTTCACCTTGTCCATACCTGAGTTCATCTCTGCTTGACCTGGTTGGCTTTTTTATTTTTTTATTTCATTTATTAAAGCAACTAATAATAGATTAATTATTCTCTACGTGTTTTGAGCTTTCTAGCAGGATTATTATTCAGGTAAACAAGAAAGAGTCAATATGTTGATCAGGGTCAGTGTTTTGGAGATCCCCAGATGAATTCGGTAGATTATTGTGTCATAAACAAACAAGGCTCATTAGATCATTCTAGAAAATTATTTTCCATTAGGTAATGGTTGTTATTAGAAAATGCTAACTGTGACCTGAGGTCAACCATAGATCTATACTATCTTGTGACTGTAAGGATTTTACCAGTCGTGCTTTAACATCTAGCACTTTAAGTTTGTAATATGTTGTGACCAGTTTGGGCTGAATTTTATTTTCTTCAAATTATAGAATTCAAGTGATTATTTTCTCTGGAAATGCCAAGTGCTCTGGTAAAATATTTGGATAAAGATATTTATTGGAATTTATCCTGAATTCAAACCTATAATAATATTTATGTTATTCAACAAAAGACTGCTGACGCATCAGCACATCGCAGGTCATAACAGACACGCCATTTCCTTCAATTTAAAATCTTTTCAATACATGAAATGATTTTCATCCGGATTTATTATTACTTAGTCTTGTGCTTTAATTCTTTGACTATTTTTAGATTTAATTAGCAATACCGTAACTTCTCATTTTTCATTTTGTATTCTAGGGAAATGCATTATTTATTTAATTTTACAAATCCTTTTTTCTTCATTCTTTTCTGTTACTTTTTTTAAGAGCATAGACTAATAAAATTCCATCATGGAAATCATGTCGCTGGCTGATAAAATATTTAGTCCTGATTGATTAGTCGAGATTGATAAAATATGGCGATGGAAGAGTATTTTTACTTGCAGTTGTATCAGAGAAACGGAAAGTCGATACAGAGGCTTATGGTGAAAATGGAGGTATTTAGATTTTTGATTGAGGGTATTGATGGGAAGTGCTTGGCCGTGACAATTTAACTCTTCCAGCTGGAAATTATGTTGATCCTCCAGCCGCATAAAGGGACTTGTAAGAAAAATAATTAATAATCCACGCTAAGACTATTCGAAGTATTATGCCGTGTATATAACTAAGCAGGCACATGCAACCTCGAACGAATAAACGTTAAAAGACTGGAACAAAGTCACTGCAAAAATATTAATGTTGTGAGAGGATTCGACTGTATTTAGTGATACAATCATTTAAAAAAATTATGCTAACCTTGATATAAATGGAACATACATATATCTCGACAATCTCGATTTGAAAGTAACACCTGAGAATCGCGAAGACATGGTTAGGTATAAACAAATCAAAAGCGTTGTGCAGGATGCTGATTTTCACATATCAGCATGTCCACTTCAAGCGATGGAGATGATCAATGAGAGTACTCTAAACGTTGATAAGCATAGTAAATATTTGACGGAACAATTGCTAGAATTAAAGGTTTTATTTCAGGTCTTTATCGACGCAGAAATATACGATTAAACCGATTATTGATTTCGGCTTCATCAGTAAACAGCGTGATTGTGAAATCAAGCATGTGCTCTTCGAAATCAACCAATTTTGTCATAAAATATCTACGTGTTTAAGAACCATTGCCGTTACTGCAGAAAGTCCGCGCTCGTGACACACGAACAGTTTAAGACAAATCCGGTCATGCCTTCTTAAAAACGATTTTTTATGCACGAGCTAAGTCAAGAGTTGACAATTAACGACGACCTGGTCACTGAATTAAGCCCTATGTCGAGAATGAGATATCAAGCACTTTATGACAAGGATAACGCTGCTTATAGTTGGTACCGAACATCATGCCAGACGGTGTTGATTTTTCGATAGCGATAGCGATGTTCTCTGCTTCCTATCGCTGATACTCTTAGTTGTCATTGAGTGAATAATTAGTTATTTGGATGCTTTGCTTATTTAATAAAAGTACATTTGCTCATCCGTACCAGTGTTTGTCGCTTTACAGGACATAGCATTTAAAATTTTGAACACCAGCAATACTTTCCCTTCTTATAGTGTTTTCAGAGGAGTAACTAAAACGAGATTAACCAGACGGTTGTCCAGTAGATCACCATTGATAAGATCTATTATATAACCAATGGCATGAGTGGTCTATGAGATTCGAATACAATTCTGTGACGAGTAACCGTAGCGTTTCTGATATCTTCTCTAGACACTGTTGTCAATGAATAGACTTCATTGCTAATGTAATGTGATACTATTTTGCTCTCCTTGTGCCGAAGATTGCAGTCCTCCTTGCTCTTGTTGTTACTGAACAATGTGTGAGTACTCATCTAAGCCATATATGTTATTGCAAGATATCATATTGCATTTTGGTTTAATAGAAAGCATCAAATAACACAACAGAGGAGCGATTGATATAATCTCTATACGGAACCCTTTCGACTTGATGAAACACATCGATTAATAATTTAAATGGCTCAAGTGCTATAACGTGCGTTTCCGGATGCATCTTCATGCAAAATTCGAATAAAACATACAAACACATCGGCATGTCATCTTGGCGCCAGACCAACAAAATCTTGGGGCTGATTTAGGTGATAATAATTGTAGCAACTTCGATACGTTCTACGAACCCATGTATGTGGGTAATCATCAATGTACCCTCACCGAAAAATGATATTCTTCCTATCGCAATCGGATCGTTAAAACGACCATAATCTGAACATTTGTACCCCATAAAGGATCAATGATTAAATCTCAAATTAGTCATTGTGCGTTTTCGAAAAGTTGCGTAGACCATGAACCATCACCCGCGATACTTCTAATCAGGATAGTGACGAAAGCGAAATTTTTAACTGTAACGGCATTATATTGACATCGGTGAGTATGCAACCATATGGGGAGTAACGAAATCCTGGTGTATTCTTAATGCAATGTCATTACAAACTATTTTTGCCATCGAGAGTACGTTTGGTATGTCGTCTGATCACTAGTTCGAAAAGACATTTCCAACAACACGGTAACGTCGGTGAGGATTCCTGAGCACCGTACACATTTTAGAATGACGGTAACCCATCACGCAAGTTAAATCTGACCCTTGTGATGGTAGATTCCATTAGCTAATACCATTCATCAGTTTTATGCTTTGTTTTATAACGGCTAATAATTTCTTCCAATTTTTGTTCCAATGTTTGTTTCCACAGTGATTATACCCATATCAATTATTGTCTAATAAGAAAACTATCATGTTTTTATGTAAGGCAACTACAGGCAAGTAGGGTAGCTACTTATGGGTAATCACCGCACAAAAGCGATCTCTCCCTGGTCTTTACTTAATCGTTACAATTTGATATGGTCAAAAGGGAGATCACAAACGTTTGGTCATATTTTCATGCACACACATAATATAATACTACCAACTTAAAAAAGCAACAACCCAAAAATAAAACAAGAAACATACAAATATTAATCAACCCAGCAAAATATTCAATCCTTAACTTTTAACTAGTAACATAGGTGCTTTTTATTGCGATATCCTTCGACAAGATTAAAGGTTGAACATTTATCAGGGATGGGAAGCTGAGAGATACGGTTGGATCTCAACCAACAAGTAATAAAATATATACTGGTAATATCTGCCTTGTTTATAATCTTCTAATGCTAACTAATACTAAACATTTTTATGTTGTACAAATCTGGGCTATTTATAATATCATCCTATACTTTCATTTTAAGTAAAGCTTTACATGAGTACATTTTCCACAAAATGCATAACATGTGGGGGGATGAAGCAAGAATGAGGGTCGCTTGCTTGGAAACGGCAAAATGTGTGTTGTGTATGCTATGTCGTGTACATGCATTCTGTTCATTCTCATAATACTTATATTCATTACGATATATATATATATATATATATATATATATATATATATATATATATATATATATCGGCAACACGATATTAAATAAGCAAAGCACATTATCAGTTATATAAATCTTAAGGCTTTCAGTACCTACATTTAATGACATAACTTTAGATTTTGACACACACACACACACACACACACACACACGCCACATATGTGGTCTGTTTTCCAGGTTTGTAGGGGCCGCATAGGGGAAATTTTGCAATCTTATTCTCATGCTTAAAACGAATTATTAACTGGCATATCAAAGCATTTTTGTTCAAAGTCTCCGTTCGAAAATATAACCGTAAGCCACTTTATGAGCAAAAAGATTTTACCTTCGTTTCATTGAACATAATCCCATGTGTTGGTTAAGTTCTGCAATATTCATAAAAGTATCAGTCTGTATACAATAAATTGTTCCTTGTCTCTTAAGTTCTCATGAACCCATTAAAATGGATTTAGGGTGGAAATACATGGAATTTCTATAATAACTAACATTGAGGTTAAGTTTCATTGTATCCGTCTGAATTTATAGTACATACCTTCAGATCTATTCCATAATAATATGACCTTTTCGTTTCAGCTGAGTGATTTGCCAAGACAGGTTCAAGATGGACTACATCATGTTTCTGCCAATATTCAAGACACAGAACAAAGGCTATATGGTATCCATGTCTCTGTTTCACCATCTGAATGACAGACATTCATACATATGCATGCATGCTCGCACGCACGCACGCACACACACATACACACACATATATATGCACATACATACATACATACATACATACATACATACATACTTATGCATGCAGACATACACGACCGTATGGTCCTAAACTAATTACACGAAAACAGCGAAAACCAGAATGTTTTGTAAAATTCAAGAAATGATTGATTTCACTAAAATACAAGAGCAAAAATTTAAAAAGAACTTATGGTTTTGTGAATTAGATCCAAAGTAGTCCAAATATTGTATCACCAGACATAATGAATAAAGTTCGAACTAAATTATAGTGTTATTCCAATTTTGAAGTTGTAAATTTGCATAAAGTCTTGAATATGTGAATGTACCAGTAGAATAGATTGAGGCGATGTGTTGTTTAGAGTCATTTGATGAACCACAATGGTATAATCCATGACCTCTTAGCTGAATTTACTATAATTCCAAGTTAATGTATATGTCCAAGAATATTATTGAAAAGCACATTGTATTTGAATAAATAATTCCACTCAAATTTAATACTGAACAAAAAAAAATGATTCCGCCAAAGATATTAAAGAAAGAATAAGTAATTGCTCAGGTAAACAAGATTTTATATATATATATATATATATATATATATATATATATATATATATATATATATATATATATATATATATATATATATATATATATATATAATACTAAGACACAAATATAAAACGAGGATGAGAGTCAGGTTCAATTCTAGAAAATTATAAGTTATCAACAAGATAAAATATGCTAATATAATTATAACTAGGAATATCGCAGATATCAGATAAACAAGGCCTTTTCATGGAAGCCATATAGTGTCCCAGACTTAGACTAACATAAACGTTTTTGCGTAAATAACATTCGGAACACTTAATCAACAATTGTATGAGGAAAATTATCCATACATTCTGCTGTCTACAAAAGATTCATGAGGTACAACATGAACTTGATCTTGAATAAGGTCAAGTCTGAAATACAACTATAGATAACATATAATCATGGAAAAAAATAAACGAACAAACAATACACATATACATAACAATGTCTACCTAACTACCTACCTACCGCCTACCTACCTACCTACCAACATACCTACATACTTACGGATGAAAATTACTACGTGGAAATCACCTGACGTGTTAATAATCACCACATAAATCAAAGTTGAGGTTGTTTTAACAATTAAATAAGTGCTAGAAAATACATGTTATCTCGACATCAAATTAGCGCATACGATTCTTCCTTGTTCAACTGCTAAAATGAAGGTAAAGAGTTGTTACATACATTTAGTTTAACGACAGTATGTCTATTTTCAAATAGCCTAATAAAAGTACGATGTACTACCTTGGTCAAAATAGTATGTTGACTGTATATTGCGTGTACATCTCAGGTTTCCTGGCGGATCAGAACTGTTGTAATCATATTATGAAAGCAAGATAAGGATTCATTTAAAAGAGAATATTGCATATCATGTGACTATACGACAAAAAACGACGTTCGATTTAGCTTTTGACATCCAGAATCCCTATACTATTTTTAACATTATATATATGGAATGATATAAACTTTGTTGCATTGTCCCATCTGGAAGAAACTGAATGGTGTCTTCTTCTTCTTCTTCTTCTTGTGGGGTTTAACACCATTTTTCAGCACACTATAGACTATGCATGGCGGCCAGCATTAATGATGGAGGAAGAACCCGGGAAAACCCCGGGAAGAACCACCGACACACTAAAAGCTACTGGCAAGCTTAATCACATAGAAGGTACGGATTTTACACCAACGTCATTGTTAATGAAAAACAGTATGCAATAAGCTGCCATTTGTTCATGTAGTTTATGTTTTGCTAGTTTGTTGAAAGTAGTCAAACATTGTTCAGTTACAAAGCAATTAAAAGTTACTTTGAAATACCCCGGCTCCAGAACGTTCACGCTTGTATACAGGTTAAATTTGTAATTTATTCAAAGCATACGTGTCACTGATGCTACATAGGACTATTCTTAGTAGTTAAACTGGATCACGTTTTGGAGAGAGATAGAGAGAGAGACTTGGTGAGAGAGAGAGAGAGGGGGGTAGAGAGGGGGCTGTGCAAATAAAGCCATTTGTAAATGAGTCTGTTTAAAAAGCAGAAAAAAGGATAAATCGACATAACAACTTGTTATTTGTGCCCTCAGGCCTTTTACAGCACTTTCCTGTATTTAGATGTTTCTGCAAAGCATCTTGACATCTTGTCAGAGAAAACGGTCACAACTACATTTTATCAAGGCCATGTCTGAAGTAACAAAAGTGAATTATAATTATGCATATTATGTATAGTATATAGCTCTAATTTTAAAGACAGAATAGGTCCATTTTTACTGGAAGTATATTCTAGTTTATATCTTTGGTATAAAAATAATATTTTATAACCTCATGATAATCAGGTCATAGATTCCAAACAATAAGAAAATCCAGCAACAATATACGCCGGGAAGACAGCGATTAAAATATCATTCGTTCTTTTGAACAAATGCAGTTTTTTAGTCTTTCAAACTTTGGAAGCTGAATGACTAAATTATTATGAAATAGATAAAGTACAATTTTATAATAAAACAATCAAATGACTTTTGAGTTACCGATGCCATATAGATACACGTTTAATATTACTATTATAGCAGCAGTTCTGGTTATACTCTAAAAATGTTACAACAGTTGCATTTGAAGATACACAACACTATCAAGAGAAGATTCCATTACATGTTACTGTAATGTAATTTTGTTTTCATTTTTTTTATTTTCGACGTAAATAACTAATAATAAAACCATTGTATCTAGCTCCTGACATTGTTCCAAAATCGGTGACAGTTTTGGTAAACGAACTTTTCTTAATTATAATTTTTAAAAATTCTTTCGCAGAATAAGAGTCATTAAGTTTAGTCAAGGGCACAGCTGGTCAAAGTGATATTTATCATGTAGCAAACTTTCATGTGTTCCAGAAGGTTGAACTCTTGATTCCCATCCGGGAATCTGTTTGCGTTGTAGTTAGTTTTATAGCTAATGTAGTGATAAGAATTTTAGCAGTTGTGCCTTAACATTTGTGTGAAGTCAAGTTATTCTATGTTGTATCCAGCTTGGGGTGAGGTTTGTTTATTTTCTTGAAATTATTGAAATTCAACTAATTCTTTTCCCTGGAAATACGAATTTTAAGTGATTATTTGCCCGGAAATACGTAAGTGCTCTGATAATTCTTGAACAAAGAAAATAATTGAAAATTATAAAGAATTCAAAAACTGGAATAATATTCTCTGTGATTCAACAATAGACTGTTGACAGATCAGTACAACGCTGACTATTTAAAACGTCACCGTCTTCATTTGTGGATTCGATTGGGCTTTGAAACTCCATAAAAGGTTGTAGTTAGACTAACACTATATCCTGGTTGAACGACTGTGCCATTTTTACGAAGATATAGAAGCCGTTCCAGGTGAAATAACGTGACAAATTCATATTTACGGTAATGAAAATTAAAATAACTTCTATAATTGCAAGCAAATAATTAGTAACAATATTAACCTACTATATAATATTGCTGTTTGTCCTTAAAAAGTTAGAGAATCAGTGTGTTAATCTGACAATCGTTATAGCTCCTGGTTGTACTATTTTTGCAATTTGGTCCGGCAGCCATTATTATTATTATTATTATTATTTCACTGCATGTCAAAATTTATTTCAACACACGGCAATGGGAAAGGGATAGTCAAAAATGTAGTTGCATCAATGCTAATACTGAGGTCAATTTGCATGTCTATCTAAATGTATATCACATATCATTTCATGTACTAAATATGAGATTTTCATTTCACAACAAAAAACAAACTCTTCAATTAAGAGATAACGACCTACATACCAGAGTTACCGTATTGAATCATATAGCACGAGGTACCATTTTCCATATATATATATATATATATATATATATATATATATATATATATATATATATATATATATATATATATATATATATATATATATATGTATATATATATATATATATATATATATATATTTTTTTGTGTGTGTGTGTGTGTGGAAGATGCATATATATAGCAGAATAATAGATACATGCAAACACACATTATTTTCACACCTCATTTTATAACGAGATGATTCTAATTTTGAAATATCTCTATCAGTATTATCAAACGTCAACGGTTTTTTACCCGGACTAATTTTGTTCGATAATATTTACACAATTAATTAAATGTATTATTATTATTATTATTATTATTCATTATACCGATATATAATGCTTTTGATATCTTTCCTTCGGAACCTCTTTGCATAAGTCTATCGATATATAATTTCTTTAGCAAAATCTTTCGGACAGAGTTTATTTTTCGTCACGCTATATATTCGTCTTTTGTACTCAAACTGGAATTAGGTGAAAACATGCTGATTTTTTGTGATATACAAAAGACACCGATTGTCAATTATTGTTGTTCTTTTTCTTATTTCTTATTCTAGATAAAGTTAAGCTTGTTGCACAATCGGTAGAGGATTTTCAGAAAATAATCCAAGAGAATTCAAAAGATAAAGACACCGTGTTGTGTATGTGGGATGCAGCATCTTAGTCTTCACGAAAAGTGTCAGAAAGTAGTAGACCTTTCAAACTTGTTGCAAGTATGCAAAGCTAGCTAGCTCTCTCTCTCTCTCTCTCTCTCTCTCTCTCTCTCTCTCTCTCTCATATACATAAACATGTTCAACAAACTTAGACTACTCTGGCCGTGAGATAACCATTGAATATCAGAGTCGATGAAAATTTGCATTCTTATTCCTATAGAAAGGTGATTTAAAACTCTGATTCATGCAATTGTTTTAACGACAACGACTCAGAAATCCAGTGAGTGAAATATTTGTTGAATGAACAAATCGTTGCATGGCATGCCATCAGTTGCTACCATAATTACAATTGTTAATGCAATTATTAGACAATTAGAAAACATATCGTGAATGGATACAATTCCAAAGGTTATATTTGTTGTATATTACCTTTATAAGTGATGTAACTATTTTTAATATTAGGGTCATCGACTCTTCATCTTCTTCTTCTTCTTTTTCTACTTCTTCTTCGTCTTTCTTTTCTTCTTCTTCTTCATCATCATCTTCTTCTTCATCTTCTTTTTCTTCTTCTTCTTCTTCTTCTTCTTCTTATTATTATTATTATTATTATTATTATTATTAACTTGAAATAAGTAAATTAAAAAGAAACAATTGTTGAACCAAAAGGTGGGCAAGGACAATACCTTAATGTACAGCTGATCAGACATTATGACCTGAAATGATATATGGAAATCAAAGCATAATGTGACGTTTACTATACAATATAAATTTAAATCTAATATTTTAGAATTAATTGTTTTTAATGAATATAATTCGGTAGACAAAATAAATATATTTCAATCAGACCTTTTCTGCTAAGATGACGGATAACGAAAACGAATTGTAGATGGAGTTCAAGTTTTCTTCATACATCGGCCACTTTCTTCAATATCTTGTAATCATTTATACATGAATAAAATATTTGAATTACGTAGATGAATTTTTTTTAAATATTGAAACGAACCAAACATTTGCAATGATGAAACGATCTGATACATATATGTACAATTTAAAACCAGCCACCGTCACCGATAGCGGGTGACACCGATATAGTGACGTCAAGTGAACTGATGAAGAAAAAGGAAAAGCTTCAAATGATGGTAGGTCCCGACCTAAGTGTAACCATCGAGGATTTTAAGAACTGGGCTAAAACTCAGAGAACACAGAGCTGCCCACCCAGAAACACTCGACCAATTGATGAGGTTAATCATTGCAGCCCGATATATGGGATTAAAGGGACGATGTGCTGGTGCTCGACACAGCTGGTCATCTCTGTTTGCCGATTCTGAACAAATGCTAATTTACATGGAGAAAATGAACAGCGATTGCCCAAACAAAAGGAAAATATATATGGAGAAGGTCAGTATTGTTCAAATTTCGTCATCCATATATGGAGTTATAAATCATTATTAAACTTTAGAATAACGGTAACACTAGTTTCACACAATTCAACTATGTATCTATCTGAATATATAAAGCTAGACATATATGTATGTATGTATGTATGTATGTATGTATGTATGTATGTAGGTATGTATGTATGTACGTGCGTGTGTGTGCATGTACGTATGTATGTATGTAGGTAGGTATGTGTATGTACGTACGTACGTGTGTGTGCATGCATGTACAGATAAATACAAAATTCAAAGATAAGAAGATATAGATATTTTCAGGAGTTGTATTGAACAAGTCCGTACATGATCAAAGTATTTCACAATTTTCAAGAAATACAAAGAACACAACAAAGACTACGTGTATTTCTTGTATCAAACTCAAAATGACGGGTTCTTTCAGAACATATTCTAATATTGTCATTAATTTAATTACAGCTAACAATTATCAGATTTTTAAGTAGGTCAAATATGAATTTACCTATGGTACGTATTCTCGGCCAGCTATTGACGTGTTTCTTTATTTGCTCAAAAATTGCATATAAAATAAAATTATTCACCCCCATCTCTACCGACCACAGTACAAACATAGGTTCAGAGTATTGCAGTGCAAGATATGTTTTGAATACTTCAAAAAATAAACTCGTGAACACTGATAGTGACTGTCGTGTAATCCCAGAAACAGTTAGAACGGCGGATGTAATCGATACTTCTGGTTTGAATGATCCAATTACAGCTGAAGAAATATTAAAAGTTAACAATCTAAAACATATTAACGCAGGTTCAATAGATCATATATTTTAAATGAATATATATTTTGCTTAATTCCTGTAATGTTAATGTGCCAGATAACTGGACTAAAAGTGTTTTGTGCCAATTTATAAAATTAAAGGTGACACAAAAGATATATCAACTTAAAGACCTATTACTTCAGTACGATGAGAAAGCTTGCCGGTAGCTTCTCGCGGGTCGGTGGTTCTTTCCGGGGGTTTCCCGGCTTCTTCCTCCACCATTAATACTGGCCGCCATGCATAGACTGTCTTGTGCTGAAAAATGGCGTTAAACCCTAAAACAACAACAACAACAACAACTTCATTACGATCATTGGTAATGTTTCTACCCCAATATTAAATGTTAGATTGTCTAAATTCCTGACGATAGTAAATTATTATCTAAGACTCATGTTGTATTTAGAAAATGGCTATTCCACAATATACAATATTTTTTATTTTTTATAGCCTTTTTTAATTTATTAAGTAATGCAAAAAGAATTTTTTTGTACTTTTATTGATTTCAAATGTGTCCTTGATTATGTACGGTGAGTTTGATTATGGTATAAATTTTACTAGATAGTGATTAGAGGGAATCGTTTTTATGTTGTATTAAATATTTTTTTTAATAATGATATCAAATCCCGTATATGTTTTAATAATGAATTTTCAATGTTTTTCTTATACGATGAAGGTGCAACACAAGGGGAAATTGTTGAATTCATTATTGTTCTCCTTTTGGCTAATTGCCCTAGAAAATATTTTGTTAGTAAATGGGAGTATCAGATGTGCTGTACATTCCAAACATACTGCTCTCGTCAATATGTCAAATATATTGTTGGTATAATATTCTGATTACATCATAATTGTCGCATACTATCCTTTTGACACGCAACATACTCCTTATATGTTTAGAAGATATTGCGTTAACTTGAAACTTATAATAAACACCGAGAAAACACAAACTATCATTAGCAGATATTGCAATAACTGGAAACTTAGAGTAAACATAAATTAGAGCATTTATTTAAAAAAGAATCATACATACAAATTTAAGATTCGTAATAACGATATTGATGCTGTAAATTAATATAAGTAATAAGGTATTTTATTTCACGAGAATGGAAAATTCTCCAACAGCATGAATAATCTATTACACATGGCTAAAAAAAGTATGCTTTTACTTGAAGGCGCATACACGATTTAGATTTAACTATTGATTTACAACTCATACTGTTCAAACTAACCATTGTAAACTTACGCTTGTGAGTTATGGAGATTTGTGAAATATGACATAATTGTAAAAACTCATCTTTTTTTCCACAGAAGTATCTTGAATGTCACCAAGTATACCCCTCTATATATGGTATAAGGAGAACTTGCCATTTCACATTAATTATCATCATCAAAAGTGTTCATGAAGAAAGATAGGCTGTATCGTATGTGTTCTCTCTTATACAAACTCTTTGAAGATAATTTGTATGACAATAAATATTTACTTTAAGTAAAATTTATATTAGATAATATTAGGTAAAGTCATGTATGGAGAAATCATAGTTTTGTATCAGTTAAATGGTTAACAAATTTGGTAGAGAAACTACTGGAAGATCCAATAAATACGAGCTTGGGCAGCCAACATCAATCTGTCATTTAAGGTCTCAATTCCAGGTTATTTAAAACTAACTTGGATTTACAAAAGATATATTTCTCAGTATCAAGAATTATATCTAAAGAAATACTTCAGTTAGAACTACAAATCGTCGGTTTCCCGTTGAAACTTGTAAAAGGGCTAATGATCCGTATAACGAAATATAGTTCACACTTTATCAGTCTCAAAAATATGGGATGAATATCACTATCATCTGTCACGATCTTATTTTTGCGACAAAAGACGAAAATTTATATCGCAATTTTACACTTCCAGAACTAACGTTTATGAATATAATCCGCAATTAAATATAGGAACCGTACAACCCTTAAAATTATTTGCAGGTTTTTAAATTGTATTCTCCAAACATGGTATACTGATTGCTTCAGTGTCTAGTATAGCGAATGATTTCAATTTCACTGAACGTTGGAGACAAAATCTGTTTCATGTATACATTTGGGCTGAGTAAAGTTTTTTCAAAATTTTATTAACAAGTTTATTGAAGTATTAATTATAATAATGCGTGGGTTTAGTATTTGTTATTATTTCATCATGGTTTATAAGAGAGACGGTTGGTGAGGGCGACCAGCGAGAGAGGAAGAGTACAATGACTCTAAAACATGCGACGTGTAAGGCACTTGTCGATACATAGCGATGTTTGCTTATTTCGCCCACCGATGATATAATTTCTTATATATTCGTTGTCACACAAACACGGCATACTAATGCAAATGTATTTGATCCAATCAGTGCGTACTGATAACATCGCCTCCGATGATTTTATTGTTGACATCATAAAAGTCATTTAACCAAGTAGAACATCATATATTGTCATTAAAATTTTAAAAGGAAATATCTCTTAATATTCTATATATTTCTTGATCGGTAAAATCATATAACGGTGATATAATTAAATTTGTGTGGACGTTCGCAACATAGTTTGCATTTATTTCATAGCTTTTCGTTAAAATTGTATTAATTGACTAGGAATAGTTAATAATGGATATGCAGTTATACAACACAGAAGTTTCTCTATTAACATTATATTTATATACCAATGTACTTCAAAAATAAACAATGTCAAAGTACAATGAATTTTAACATGAAATGGTAACACTTGTCTTTAAAGAACATAAATAAAGAAACAAACTTGTCAAGGCGCGAGCGATATCTGGAAATGTTAAATTAAACAATTAAAGTCGGAGATAAACAAAATATATTTATTTATAATATTGCACCTGCGACCAACAATGTCGCCTGTATTCGCAATCTATCATATGCTGCATCGACTGCCGCAGGTTAACGTTCGAGTTTTTTTAAAATTCTTTCACTCGAAATTGGTCCTTGTTATGTATGTACGTTTTTGGCCTCATGGAATATTTTTGTCTTAGCGTATATGCTGCGTTGCTAGCGAGTATCTGCAGGTCAGGGAAATCACCTTTTCCTCCCTCCTTAGGTGCAGAATTTCCTTTAGGCGATACGCGACTTGTGTGTTATCTAGACGTGGCATCTTAATTTAAGACGTGCATTCTAATGTGTTATACAGACGGAAGTTACAGTACCACAAACTTAAAAGCAAACATTTAATGAATCTAATGCAATTCGTCTCTTGAACGGGCAGTTGAGAATCTGACAGAAAAAGGAAACGCCCGCGGTACTGTGATGTAACATAAGCCCTGATACGACCGGCGACCACCAGTTGAAAGCAAGGGAAAAGTTTAAAGACAAAAAGTCAAGATTCGTGAAAGAGATATCCTAAACATTAATGAGCATTGGTAGGCGTAACCGTTGATGTGGTTGATTATTATGGAAGCGGATCATCTCACCTTGAGCTTGAACAGCTAGCAAAGCAAGCGCAAATGTCGCTTGTAAAGAACGAAACGTTTGTACATTACGGGCTAGAGATTGCTTCGAAATGTGTGCCTATCGTTTGTTGAAGCTCCACAAGCAAAGCCCACCTTATCGCGGCAACAAATACGTTATATCAATCTACGTTTCCATTGGGGGTGTTAGGTGGTGCGTGTTTGCTTGAAATGAGCCTTCTTGATCAGTAAGCGACGTCCAATGATTGCGACGAAAACGTTGATGAATGACATAGGTAATTTGAAAAACGATACATGGCTTCGCCGCTAAAATGTAACAGCCACGAAGGCAACATATTTTATCAAATTAGCAGTGAACATGTGTATTTGGATGGTACGCTGCTGAGCTTAGCGGTGAAGCAAAAATGATGCTTACCTGCCAGTTCTACATTTTGTTAATGTTGCTTTCTTTCATTGCTTAAAACAAGATTTCGTCGGAACTTCTCAATCATATCTTTCTAGTACCAAGGCCAGTTCTTCTAAGCTCTGATGCTGGTTCACTTCTGTAAGCTCACGGTAGATTAGAACGTATTTTATTTTCCTTCGTCTATACTTATTCATATCGTCATGGATAACAGTATGATTCTCTGATACAATATGATCCGCATACGACTATGAAATATAATTTGTCAGGATGTGCAGGTTACATTTGCGTGCGTTCTGGCCTTTAGCACGAGGCGGCTGCTTATATAACCCATAACCGATAACAACGTACCTAGGACAATGTTGTTTCATCTAATATGGTCGCAACTGCCGGACCAACAAAATTAATCTAAACCCCTATGCCCGCACCGACAACATCCATAAACACAACGAACAAGTTTGTGCCGATGCCGTTAATGACTTCATCGTTCGCTTGTACTTTTAAAAAGACCACAACTTACTTCGATGTTAGTTTTTATTCTTCTTCACCTTTTTTTAATATTTCTAAAAAATTTCCCAGGGTCAGCTCGTCAGTCTTCTGCGTTATCGTTAATGCTGGACATCGCAATGTTTTTCGACCAAAAGGGTAATATTAAATGTTAATTGATCATTAGCTTTTGAGTATCTTGCTACACCGCGGGGCTCATGTACAACGTTTATAAGATTGAAGTAAATGCCGGCAACCCTTATATATAATACCCCAACAATGATGCTATCACCAAAACGACCATCAAACGCTTATTAAACGAGAAAACAAAGATACCTTGCATTCGATGGCAAACATATTCGAATATGCTTGGCCTGATGGCTGAGTTGCCTCGGCAGCAAACACAAACGGGATGACACCTTGATGGCCACGAATTGGAACTGTTTGATTTAGATGCCCCATAGATTGATATCGATTTGTTATTCGCCCTCACTCCACCATCGATTGAGAACTACGCTATGACAAACATTACGTTGATGCAGTTACTCCTGGTTGATATCCGATAGTCTGCCGCTCGCTTTTGGTCCAGCCCGAGGCGCCATGGTACAGTGAGATTAAAATCGCCGTGGTATTCGTGTAAGACACTAATTTGGTTTTAAGCTAAACCACGGCTCTCGCTTCTCGCTTGCTACCTCGAAGTCTCCCGTCCATGAGGTCTGAAAGCGATCAAGACGGTATGCTGCCATGCTAGCCTTGCAGGATAATGAACAAAAAAAAAAAACAATTCTTGGTAATGACTACAGCATCGGCAATGTCGGCACCAACCTTTTGAGACGTGTGCCTATGAATTAAGCATAACGCTTTGGTGTCAGTGGACCCTCTAACCGGTGTCGCAACGGCCGTCGAAAATGTCTGGCAGCCACAAATATGTTTGCCAATGATTCGATATATTTGCCACCCATGTTCAGGTCAAAGACATAATGTTGCCGAACTTTGTTAATAAAACACCTCTAGCTAGATCGAAGTACTACGCTATATAGGTTATTAATATCAGAATCTACACATATTAGTTCCTCGGCTTTTGGCACAGTTGTGGCCTCCAAGTCTATAATGGTATGGTTTCACATGTTTAGTGCATGGTGTAGTAGGTCTTATCAATTTTTATACATAAATGAAACCCAATACCGTATTGGCGTTCTTCAAGGCTGATGCCGTCTGCCACACCAGTTATAGTAATACCTCCCATGGTCACGTCCCTAAACATCGTATACCCCAATAAATTGCCCTGTTTGTTGACATACCCTTCTATAGCGGTGCTCCTGTCTACATCATTTATGTGTTCGTTTCTTGACCCTCACTAAGGTCACCAAAGGTATTGTTGCTACCCACGTCAAGGTGCAAAATATGATGAAGCACTATTAAGCACCGAAAATTAAATGTCGGTATTAAAGGCCGTCGCAACACCATCAGCAACATTACCCGACTTGGTGCGAATTGTAGGGACATCAACGCACGAGTTTGTAGGTCGTTCTGGTTATTGGAAATACTATCAGGTAATCGGGTCCTGAGTCCCGTGTTCGCTTGAGGACAATATCGGTGCTCTCGTCGATGTTGGCCTTGATGACATAGATTGGAAGGAAAGGGAGCAGATGCCCTAAGGTAGATGTACACACAGGCACTGCACGATCGTCCCAAACGAAATAATCTAATATCTCAACAGGCTTGATTGGGGTTACCTAAAGTTAAATTATTTCTAAATCAGTGAAAGCATCGTCTCCAACAATGTTTGTACCTTCATATTTCCTTAAAAAGTCTGTTCACAATGATGGACGTGTGATTGTACGTAGGGACTCGCTCCCTTTTTGGACAGAAACGGATCAGTAGGTCAGCGGTAATCATTGTGAGCCGCCACGTAGGCGCCTGACGTTCAACCGAGGTGGGGAGGGGGCAACCGTACGAATCTAAATAAAAGCGGACCAGTGAGGGTGATGGTTTCTTGCAGTATCAAGGCCGATGACAATAAATTCGTGGCCTATGAGGATTGGCAGACGCTCTGAACGAACTCCAATGATCTCGAATATTCTGATTTACCAATAGTCTTGAATGTGCTGCTAAAGTAGCGTTTTAGTCCAAAACGTCGATGATGTCTTTGTAACTGAAATGACTAATTTAAAAAAAACGACTATTCTCAAATTATATCTGAAGACAAGTAGAAACTTTTATCATAGACTCATAATTAACAGGAATAAATGAATGCCTTTATTAACGTTTACTAATGCCTTTATATCCTAATTTCACTTGACCTAGGACATATATAATTTCTCACGGACAAACCAATATCTTGAAATCAAGTCCAAGAAAACAACTTTAAAAATAACAATAGCCAATCACGGACTAAGATCAAGGACACACTATGAATTAGATATGCATAACACCGTCAGATGCAGTCCTCTACTCAACTTATTTGCTCTGTGTGGGCACGTCCCATGGCAGATACAGCCTGGAACAATTGTCAAGACCTGTGTAAACTGCAACAACAAGCGTTTGCCAAATAGCGAATATGATTGCAAACGGAATGAGCTGTCCCAGCAGTGCTCAGTGAGCAGAGCCGAAAAAGCACAGAGAATTTAACAAGTGCCACTACCTTTGTCCATGACCTTCAAGCTAAAAGCTTTATGAATATCGCGCGTTTTGCTCTATGCTCGTCGTCATGGAGATCCTAACGCCACTCCTTCCATCCTTTATTTCGATCTGGTCCTTTGTTAGGTTTATTAATCTTTTTGCCGAACGCCATAGCTACATCAATTCGTTACGAGGTATCACCAACACTAGTGCAGCAACTAATTTGTACACTGGTGTTCTGTTGTGTTGTGGTGCGTAGAAACATTCATGCGCGCACTGACGCCCCACCCCACCCCCACCCCAGCTTTATTATCTTCTCAGCATTAAAGATGGCAAACCCTTGTTTTCTGACTGAAATAAAGAGTTTAGATGTTATATATATATATATATATATATATATATATATATATATATATATATATATATATATTCTTTACCAGATCAATTAACTGCAGCATAGACACAAACATAGCTTGTTTCAGTATTTGAATCCAAATGACTCCTTGTGAATTCTTTGATACAGTTGTATGGAAAATGAACGCAGCAATATTTTGACGTTTATTAAGAAACCATTTTTCGTGTAAATATGGTCGTTTAAAGAATGAACAAATTAAAAAAGAAATTCAACAGATGTATTATTTCTTAGCTTTTGCTGTAAATATTATGGTTTTTATCATCATTAAAACACTCTTTGGTAGCTGCATACTTACTATTCTATAACCAAGTTTTAAATTCCTTCTTGTAATTCCTACACTTTTATATTCGGTATATAAGTATTAAAAATTGACACGACTCTATGGTCACAAACAAGTAACATAAAAGAAGTAAAGCAAACAAGTTTTATAAAACTCAACAAACAATTCAATTTTTAAAGTCATACGTAAAAAATGTGAGAGGAACTTAAATGAAGTGAATCAAAATTAGTCCTTATTAAAGTTTTTGATAGTCCTAAACGAATGCAAAGTCCCATGTAATTTCAATACCGGAATTGTACTGGTCTTCTAAGAACTATGACGTTGACGTTGTCAAGATGGCGTTGTCCAGAATTCTTTCTTTCGAATAATTTATAACTGTTCCAAAATAATATTAGTGTTCAAATAATGAGCACTTTCAATCACCGTTGAATAGTCCCAGCAAATGTTTTTCCTCTCGAAACATATCTTAGAACAGCATAAAATACGTATGCAGACTTACATCAGGAACACAACAAGCGCGAATGACTCGGGAAATCGGTAATAGGATTAATATATAAACGTAGAATAAACTACCTCGTCCAATCAAAGGTATATATAAATGTATGTATATATGTTTAGTATGTACTTTGTTCAAGCACACATATTAGACTCCCGATGTAAGACACTTGCTTAACGATATAAATTCTCCTAATTTGCCTGTCCCTTTTTTATGAGGCTTTGGCTCGAAAAAAAATCTTTTTGGAAAATAAACATTTGACTCTTTGTTTTCTAACCGGAAAATTTACTTTACTAGTTTTACACTGTTCAGGTTGGAAGAAATGGGCAGAGTGAAATGCAAACGATTGCTCTTTGACGAACACGAAGTAAAAACATATCAATTGTTTTCCACGTCCAAATGTATTCGTATTCAGATTCCTTTGCGTTCAGTAACTTTGCAGATTAGCTTGTAGTAGCATGAAAAAAGAGGCTACTAAAAATAGCCTTCAGTCTAAAATACAATTACGGAACATGGAGAGACAATGGGAACCTTTTTTGGCAAATGCATTGAGATCATGAACATGTTTCACGAATATGATTCTCATTTTCTCTTATATTCATCATCCTATATTGGACAGTTAATTGCACAGATTTTAACCAACGAGCCATTTGCTAGTTACAATGAATGTGGTCCATGAAGATTTCATGAACAGGGATTTTCCGTTCACACGGATAACAAAGCGTTGACTCAGTTTTGATTTAAGCAATAATAAAAATAAAAATATTGGTACTTGAATTAGTTCTAAGTGGAGATGCGAGTGAACTTGTATGAATTCCTTCCCTGGTTCACCTCCATGACGTTAATGCAACGTTGAAAACAAAGAAATAAAAGTTTCGTCTTTTGCGTACAGTATAATTCAAAAAACTGCATGTATGTGCTAAGAACAATCCAACAGGATTTCCTTTGGGAAAGGGTTGCTATGTCTCGTCTGATTCTTCAGTATTGAAACCTAGAAAAGGCATAGATACTTTTATAGAAATATTGGACTATTGCAATATAATTTACTTGTCAAGTTGCTAGCGTTAGTTATAAAGTTGGATCAACCGATGCAGTTTCATGAACATAAAGACAACATTGTTTTGTAAACGATGATACATGAATATAGAAAGAAAATCGATTTAGAATACACAATACTTGTCAGACTTTGCACAACCTATTTAAAACGCTAATATTGACATGTTATTTGCTTTCTGAGAATATTCTCTAAATAAGGCACATACATTGCCTGAATATATACTTTCTTCAGAGGATAGTCGCTTTATACAGAGACTCGGAAAATCAATGTTTATTGGATCCGAAAGTGACATAAAAGGGACGGCAGATATTGATCCTCTTCAAGCATACTATTCAGTCTCTGAAACACGAATTTGTAAGATTGCATCTGATTGGATGATAAAAGTATAGGTTATGGTAATAACATAATTCAACATAATATAATCTCTAAGCTGTCGCTATCAGATCGTAACGTAGGATAGTTGAGATCGGATTTTAATCAGATTGCCATAACGCAGTTTGCCACATAGAGCATTATCTTGTTAACAGCAAAGTGAAGCTGAAGCCAAATAGACTACAATGCTTCAAGAAAAGGGGAGACTTCGAATTAACATAACTAATACCCTCCTATACGAGAAGATGCTTGCGTTTGTCAGTGTTGGCGGAAGCCCTCTCCAATGCAGTCAAAACAAATGTCACTGAAAATAGGGAACTTTTAAGGGACACTATACACACGGCCACAATGTCAGAATGGGGAAAAGTGTAGAAAGGCCAACGACTGTGTTGTTGCTCACTCAGAAGAGATGTTCCCTGCTATCGAAGCGAAACAACAGGCTTTAGCTGCCCATAACGTTTTATTACACTGTGGCGTCCATTTATTAAATGTTGAAGGTGTGAAGGTGGCGGTGGTGGAGGTGCATGCATGTGGTTGATTGGCGAAAAGTGGAGCTATGTCATTAGATGTATGTACTGACAGTCTTTACAATGCAATGAAATAAATGTCTTGCTTGGTTATTTCCGATTGCATTGACAACATATATATATATATATATATATATATATATATATATATATATATATATATATATATATATATATGTGTGTGTGTGTTATATATCGGAGAAAATTGCATTATTACATGCATCAAAAGGCATGTACACAACAAAGCTTATGCAAAGCACATTTATAAAATTGAAATGTTGGATGACATTAATGGCCATTATAGCTACAACATTAAGGATGATAACAATACCCACTTTATAAGCGTTTTCATGAAACTTAACTCAACTCACACACATACATACATACATACATACATACATACATATATATATGTATATATATATATATATATATATATATATATATATATATATATATATATATATATATATATATATATATATATATGTGTGTGTGTGTGTGTGTGTGTGTGTGTGTGTAGTCAGTTCTGGTTCTTGATGAAACAGAGATCTCACTTTCAAACACTTACGGCAGCTGAACAACAGTCAAGACCTCGTGTCTCTTTCTCTTCTGTTTCCAGTTCGCTGATGTTTTTCAGCGGGCTAGAATCAAGCATCAATTAAGCGTATGTTAGACCTAAAAGAAAAGGTAAGAGAAGGGCATTCAGGTACAGATTCGCACGGAATAAAGTGAAATAATGTCTGGACTCCATGACGCTCATCCCCTTATATACATACAAATACACTGCACCTTTTTGGATGCCCAAAAACTACGAAGCGGTCGTTGAATTTATTTGTATTTATTATAATTAAGCTACTTTAAAATTCAGATTTAATAAGACTATGGGCATAGAAGCTGAACATTATTTGTTACTTGTAGCTTTAAAATAAAAAAGATCAATTTCTAAGTCATGCTGCATACAGCATAGGGATAATATACTGATTTGTAATATGGAATTATAGTCTAGATGTGATTTATATAATACATACATTTGTGCATAAGTTTTAGTTTCGCCATAAATACTATCTATTCTGAGTTTTGTGTATATCTGTTTTCGTGCCTCTCAAGATCGGCCAAGAAGACTTAGGTAGGAATATTGTCAAAATCAGCCTTGTTTATACTACATAAACGTGTAATTTTGTTGTTATGTTATTGTTTGTAAAATTTCTATGGTCTATGTTTTGCTCTTGGTCTTTAGAAAGTCCGTATGTCAACCCAGTAAAGTGTTGAAAACACAGAATGATGGTTTTCTTAGATCCTGTTTCATTTTCAAATAGACTATTCAGGCCATGACTGTATAAAGGAAATGTATTTGCATCTCTACGTGTTTTTGAATTATCGTTTTGGTGGAGAAAATTACTGGTCTACACCAGCACATATACAATTTGTGTTTCTGATGTTCTAATACAAAATACTAAAAGTAATGATAGTTGTAATGTAATGAATGCTTCACCAAGGTGGCATGGAGAGAAAAGGTAAAGTTCATTAATGTCTTCACTCTAATATTTGATAGGTATTAACTTCACCAGTACCGAACATATAAAGTAAAGTCGAGAAATTTATATTTATACCAAAAACAATCTCCTCAACCGTTTTAACATTTGTTTCGCACCACCAAATTGCAAAGGTAAAGTCATAAATTGTTGTAAATTGTTAAAAAAAAGTCGAACTAATAAATCTTGAGTCTAAAAAGGGTTAAATTTGGAAATAGGATATTTAAATTGTCTTTCTTTGCAGTACTTTTCTGAACGTAGCCTGCTAATATTGCCTAATTAGATGACCTAGATGAGGAAATATTTGGATCTGGGATTCTTTATTATTCAATATCTAATTCCGAGATTTAACCCAGTAACCTTTTAATTACATGCATTATATAAGAACATTATGTATAAACGTGTTGTATTCGTTATTATTGTTACAACTGAATAAGCTATTCTGTAAATAAGTAGAGGTGTATTGGCTGAATTAGTTGTTTACAAAACAGTTCAATGGACCGTTTTACCTGTAAACGTTCCCTTAGGTAAAAAGTATTATACATTTCGTCAACCGCACGGTCGACCGATTAATCTTAGAGTTAGATATTAAATAATACGAGAATACATATATCGTCATATACGTTTATAATGCTCGCACTCATTTTATAACAGTATCACATCCTTATGATGTATACGCAGGTCGTTGCGACATACGTCTAGCATACATCACATGTTTCCCATCATGTCATTTCCAACATGCATTTTGCCATGAATCCCAACATGTCGTCCTGTGTATTTGGAAGTTATGCTTCCGATAGTTCGGTTGTGAACGTAGCAACTTGCTTACTAGTCATGCCGGCATGATGTTGAACCTAAAGTAATAACATAAGTTTATATAGCTTGGCCTTGATAAATTGTGATTGATTTATTGCAGCAAAAGCAACGCATTTCTACTGTCACTAGTGTAGAAAATCGTCATCAAGTTACACGTAGTTAGGAAAACAGTTTGCAGTTGAAACAAGTGCAAACATAGCTTAAAGCTTAGTGTGCATTATGTAAATAAGTTTGCTTTCTTCTACTGAAATATTTCGGTCGAAGATCAGTCTGGCTTTAGTTTATATATTACTCCTGTATAAAACATATATAACGTATATAGCAAAGAATAAATCAAGAATCCTCCGAGCAGCTTATATAATTTTAAAAGTTTACCTCTGCTATTTGACAGAAACAAATACATGGTGGATATATAATCTACTGAAAACGTTTGAACAACACTTTTGTTTCATATATGAGGGTTTTGAATTTACTTAAAATATTTGGTGTTGATAAGGTTAACATCTGTCAAAAAATAGCGTAAAAGCATGTATGGAGCTCGCCCTTTCTCCCCTGCTGCATTAATGAACATGTGTAAGAATAGCTTTAAGTTTAGTTGTTGTAACATAACATAAGATAGTCATATTATGTGTGTACAGGGATAGATAAGTGCTGGCTTAATGTCACCAAAATCGATGATTCATGCACGGATGCAAATGTATCTGCTTTGCACAACCAGATCCTTGAACGTCTATATTAAAAAAGAACATAGTCTAACAAATTCAAACGTCTGCTTTTTCAGCACTTTCTTGTGACGTGATAAGGGTTCATATAGATCCAGATCAACAAAACAATATGTATGTATTAAAAACAAGGCTCAGCTTGAATATATTCCTGTATACGCCTTCAAGGCAGATCAAAAGCAATACTCAAATTAAACAGTCTTTGCGACGTACCCACAGGTTTTATAACACGTATATGTCATGCAAGTCATCTCTAGAGTACAATGTCGTACTAAAAATGTATATGTAGTCGTTATTCTGCATGCAATACGCCTTCAACATTAATATTTCTTAACTTTAAAGCTTCAATTAAAAATTAATATCTAGCTTCTATGCCCACAGTTTTAACAATCCACATTTGTAGGTAGGCAAATTATTATAAATGTAAATTATTCAACGACCGATTCATTGTTCGTGGGACGCAATGGGTACGGTATATTTGCTTCTATAAAAGGCACGCGAGCCAAGGAGTGCAAGCATAATTTCTCTTCATTCTGTGCGAATCTATTACGAAGGAAATAAGCTCAAGATGAAAGTCATTTTCTTACTTTATCTTTTTGCTGTTACAGAAGCCGAATCATTGTCTGAATCTAGATCTCTGGAAAACATCCGCGAAGTAAACAGGAAGAGAAACAAACCCAAAGTCTTGACTGTTGTTCATCGGCCGTAAGCAAAATACAAAATATCGTCAAAGACACAAGATTATCATCATGCATTATTATCATTATTATTATCATTATCATTATTATTATCATCATTATTATTATTTTTATTATTATTATTTTTATTATTATTATTAGTGATGTTGTTGTTCTTGTTTTTTATTGGTTTCACAACAACATATTTGGATTTTCTAGTTGTCGATGGCATCAAGGCAATTTGCTATCGAGTCTTTTGTGCATGGCTGTTACATGTTACTCTGAATCACAAAATAGAGGGAGACAGAAAATATCTATCTATCTATCTATCTTGTTGGCATCTATCTATCTACCTATCTATCTTGTTGGCATCGCTTCCAGTTTCGTTAAACTCCAATTTGCGCGCCTGAAAAAATTGCTATTTCTGATTACGGAAGACTTGTCAAAATGTTGTGTCCACGCCGGAAAGGGGACAAAACCATTTACAATATTGTCAGATTTACAGGAGAATCTACCATGTTGGTGATGGAAATCGATGATAAGCCTAATTGATTCTGAATTAGTTGACGTAATCGTAGATGCTATCGTGGCAAAAAAGACCGCGTAATCTACGAACCAATGAAGATATGTTAAAAAACACCAAGACAAGCACGAATGGATAAAAAAAAAACATCGGAAAAAAATGTAAAACCGTCGCGCGTTGAGAAATCATTACAAAATTACTACGAAAATAATTATACCGTAAAGTTTATTTAATTTAATTATTTGTCAGCTAGTTTCATTTTTTATTTCATTACATGATATTGTAATGTAACATTGTTTGCTGCGCTTCACCTTGTCCATACCTGAGTTCATCTCTGCCTGACCTGGTTGGCTTTTTTATTTTTTTATTTCATTTATTAAAGCAACTAATAATAGATTAATTATTCTCTACGTGTTTTGAGCTTCCTAGCAGGATTATTATTCAGGTAAACAAGAAAGAGTCAATATGTTGATCAGGGTCAGTGTTTTGGAGATCCCCAGATGAATTCGGTAGATTATTGTGTCATAAACAAACAAGGCTCATTAGATCATTCTAGAAAATTATTTTCCATTAGGTAATGGTTGTTATTAGAAAATGCTAACTGTGACCTGAGGTCAACCATAGATCTATACTATCTTGTGACTGTAAGGATTTTACCAGTCGTGCTTTAACATCTAGCACTTTAAGTTTGTAATATGTTGTGACCAGTTTGGGCTGAATTTTATTTTCTTCAAATTATAGAATTCAAGTGATTATTTTCTCTGGAAATGCCAAGTGCTCTGGTAAAATATTTGGATAAAGATATTTATTGGAATTTATCCTGAATTCAAACCTATAATAATATTTATGTTATTCAACAAAAGACTGCTGACGCATCAGCACATCGCAGGTCATAACAGACACGCCATTTCCTTCAATTTAAAATCTTTTCAATACATGAAATGATTTTCATCCGGATTTATTATTACTTAGTCTTGTGCTTTAATTCTTTGACTATTTTTAGATTTAATTAGCAATACCGTAACTTCTCATTTTTCATTTTGTATTCTAGGGAAATGCATTATTTATTTAATTTTACAAATCCTTTTTTCTTCATTCTTTTCTGTTACTTTTTTTAAGAGCATAGACTAATAAAATTCCATCATGGAAATCATGTCGCTGGCTGATAAAATATTTAGTCCTGATTGATTAGTCGAGATTGATAAAATATGGCGATGGAAGAGTATTTTTACTTGCAGTTGTATCAGAGAAACGGAAAGTCGATACAGAGGCTTATGGTGAAAATGGAGGTATTTAGATTTTTGATTGAGGGTATTGATGGGAAGTGCTTGGCCGTGACAATTTAACTCTTCCAGCTGGAAATTATGTTGATCCTCCAGCCGCATAAAGGGACTTGTAAGAAAAATAATTAATAATCCACGCTAAGACTATTCGAAGTATTATGCCGTGTATATAACTAAGCAGGCACATGCAACCTCGAACGAATAAACGTTAAAAGACTGGAACAAAGTCACTGCAAAAATATTAATGTTGTGAGAGGATTCGACTGTATTTAGTGATACAATCATTTAAAAAAATTATGCTAACCTTGATATAAATGGAACATACATATATCTCGACAATCTCGATTTGAAAGTAACACCTGAGAATCGCGAAGACATGGTTAGGTATAAACAAGTCAAAAGCGTTGTGCAGGATGCTGATTTTCACATATCAGCATGTCCACTTCAAGCGATGGAGATGATCAATGAGAGTACTCTAAACGTTGATAAGCATAGTAAATATTTGACGGAACAATTGCTAGAATTAAAGGTTTTATTTCAGGTCTTTATCGACGCAGAAATATACGATTAAACCGATTATTGATTTCGGCTTCATCAGTAAACAGCGTGATTGTGAAATCAAGCATGTGCTCTTCGAACTCAACCAATTTTGTCATAAAATATCTACGTGTTTAAGAACCATTGCCGTTACTGCAGAAAGTCCGCGCTCGTGACACACGAACAGTTTAAGACAAATCCGGTCATGCCTTCTTAAAAACGATTTTTTATGCACGAGCTAAGTCAAGAGTTGACAATTAACGACGACCTGGTCACTGAATTAAGCCCTATGTCGAGAATGAGATATCAAGCACTTTATGACAAGGATAACGCTGCTTATAGTTGGTACCGAACATCATGCCAGACGGTGTTGATTTTTCGATAGCGATAGCGATGTTCTCTGCTTCCTATCGCTGATACTCTTAGTTGTCATTGAGTGAATAATTAGTTATTTGGATGCTTTGCTTATTTAATAAAAGTACATTTGCTCATCCGTACCAGTGTTTGTCGCTTTACAGGACATAGCATTTAAAATTTTGAACACCAGCAATACTTTCCCTTCTTATAGTGTTTTCAGAGGAGTAACTAAAACGAGATTAACCAGACGGTTGTCCAGTAGATCACCATTGATAAGATCTATTATATAACCAATGGCATGAGTGGTCTATGAGATTCGAATACAATTCTGTGACGAGTAACCGTAGCGTTTCTGATATCTTCTCTAGACACTGTTGTCAATGAATAGACTTCATTGCTAATGTAATGTGATACTATTTTGCTCTCCTTGTGCCGAAGATTGCAGTCCTCCTTGCTCTTGTTGTTACTGAACAATGTGTGAGTACTCATCTAAGCCATATATGTTATTGCAAGATATCATATTGCATTTTGGTTTAATAGAAAGCATCAAATAACACAACAGAGGAGCGATTGATATAATCTCTATACGGAACCCTTTCGACTTGATGAAACACATCGATTAATAATTTAAATGGCTCAAGTGCTATAACGTGCGTTTCCGGATGCATCTTCATGCAAAATTCGAATAAAACATACAAACACATCGGCATGTCATCTTGGCGCCAGACCAACAAAATCTTGGGGCTGATTTAGGTGATAATAATTGTAGCAACTTCGATACGTTCTACGAACCCATGTATGTGGGTAATCATCAATGTACCCTCACCGAAAAATGATATTCTTCCTATCGCAATCGGATCGTTAAAACGACCATAATCTGAACATTTGTACCCCATAAAGGATCAATGATTAAATCTCAAATTAGTCATTGTGCGTTTTCGAAAAGTTGCGTAGACCATGAACCATCACCCGCGATACTTCTAATCAGGATAGTGACGAAAGCGAAATTTTTAACTGTAACGGCATTATATTGACATCGGTGAGTATGCAACCATATGGGGAGTAACGAAATCCTGGTGTATTCTTAATGCAATGTCATTACAAACTATTTTTGCCATCGAGAGTACGTTTGGTATGTCGTCTGATCACTAGTTCGAAAAGACATTTCCAACAACACGGTAACGTCGGTGAGGATTCCTGAGCACCGTACACATTTTAGAATGACGGTAACCCATCACGCAAGTTAAATCTGACCCTTGTGATGGTAGATTCCATTAGCTAATACCATTCATCAGTTTTATGCTTTGTTTTATAACGGCTAATAATTTCTTCCAATTTTTGTTCCAATGTTTGTTTCCACAGTGATTATACCCATATCAATTATTGTCTAATAAGAAAACTATCATGTTTTTATGTAAGGCAACTACAGGCAAGTAGGGTAGCTACTTATGGGTAATCACCGCACAAAAGCGATCTCTCCCTGGTCTTTACTTAATCGTTACAATTTGATATGGTCAAAAGGGAGATCACAAACGTTTGGTCATATTTTCATGCACACACATAATATAATACTACCAACTTAAAAAAGCAACAACCCAAAAATAAAACAAGAAACATACAAATATTAATCAACCCAGCAAAATATTCAATCCTTAACTTTTAACTAGTAACATAGGTGCTTTTTATTGCGATATCCTTCGACAAGATTAAAGGTTGAACATTTATCAGGGATGGGAAGCTGAGAGATACGGTTGGATCTCAACCAACAAGTAATAAAATATATACTGGTAATATCTGCCTTGTTTATAATCTTCTAATGCTAACTAATACTAAACATTTTTATGTTGTACAAATCTGGGCTATTTATAATATCATCCTATACTTTCATTTTAAGTAAAGCTTTACATGAGTACATTTTCCACAAAATGCATAACATGTGGGGGGATTAAGTTAGAATGAGTGTCCCTTGCTTGGAAACGGCAAAATCTTTGTTCCCCTGTGATTATACCCATATCAATAGTCTAATTAGAAAACCGTCATGTTTTTAAGTAAGGCATCTATAGGCAGGTAGTATAGCTAATTGTTGGTAATAGCCGCACAAAAGCGATCTCCCCCTGGTCTTTTCCTATTAGTTACAATCTGATATGGTCAAAATGGAGATCACAAACGTTTGGCTATATTTTCATACACACACATAAAATAATACTACCAACTTAAAAAAGCAACACCACCAAAAGTACAAACAAATCATACAAATATTTAAAAATAAAAACAGCTAAATAATCAATCCTTAACGTTAACGAGTATTATGGGTGCTTTTTATTATGATATCCTTCGACAAGATTAAACGTTGAACATGTATCAGGGATGGAAGGCTGAGAGCTTCATTTTGATTTCAACCAACAAGTAATAACAACATATATACTGGTAATATCTGCTAAGTTTCATGAATCTTCCTTGTTTATAATCTTTTAATGCTGTCTAATCCACAACATGTTTTATGTTCTACAAATATGGGCTATTTATAATATCATCCATCCTATATTTTCGTTTTAAGTAAAGCTTTACATGACTACATTTTCTACAAAAAACTAACATGTGGGGGGGGGATGAAGCAAGAATGAGGGTCCCTTGCTTGGAAACGGCAAAATGTGTGTTGTGTATGCTATGTCGTGTACATGCATTCTGTTCATTCTCATAATACTTGTATTCATTACGATATATATATATATATATATATATATATATATATATATATATATATATATATATATATATATATATATATATATATATATATATCGGCAACACGATATTAAATAAGCAAAGCACATTATCAGTTATATAAATCTTAAGGCTTTCAGTACCTACATTCAATGACATAACTTTAGATTTTGACACACACACACACACACACACACACACACACACACACACACGCCACATATGTGGTCTGTTTTCCAGGTTTGTAGGGGCCGCATAGGGGAAATTTTGCAATCTTATTCTCATGCTTAAAACGAATTATTGACTGGCATATCAAAGCATTTTTGTTCAAAGTCTCCGTTCGAAAATATAACCGTAAGCCACTTTATGAGCAAAAAGATTTTACCTTCGTTTCATTGAACATAATCCCATGTGTTGGTTAAGTTCTGCAATATTCATAAAAGTATCAGTCTGTATACAATAAATTGTTCCTTGTCTCTTAAGTTCTCATGAACCCATTAAAATGGATTTAGGGTGGAAATACATGGAATTTCTATAATAACTAACATTGAGGTTAAGTTTCATTGTATCCGTCTGAATTTATAGTACATACCTTCAGATCTATTCCATAATAATATGACCTTTTCGTTTCAGCTGAGTGATTTGCCAAGACAGGTTCAAGATGGACTACATCATGTTTCTGCCAATATTCAAGACACAGAACAAAGGCTATATGGTATCCATGTCTCTGTTTCACCATCTGAATGACAGACATTCATACATATGCATGCATGCTCGCACGCACGCACGCACACACACATACACACACATATATATGCACATACATACATACATACATACATACATACATACTTATGCATGCAGACATACACGACCGTATGGTCCTAAACTAATTACACGAAAACAGCGAAAACCAGAATGTTTTGTAAAATTCAAGAAATGATTGATTTCACTAAAATACAAGAGCAAAAATTTAAAAAGAACTTATGGTTTTGTGAATTAGATCCAAAGTAGTCCAAATATTGTATCACCAGACATAATGAATAAAGTTCGAACTAAATTATAGTGTTATTCCAATTTTGAAGTTGTAAATTTGCATAAAGTCTTGAATATGTGAATGTACCAGTAGAATAGATTGAGGCGATGTGTTGTTTAGTGTCATTTGATGAACCACAATGGTATAATCCATGACCTCTTAGCTGAATTTACTATAATTCCAAGTTAATGTATATGTCCAAGAATATTATTGAAAAGCACATTGTATTTGAATAAATAATTCCACTCAAATTTAATACTGAACAAAAAAAAAAATGATTCCGCCAAAGATATTAAAGAAAGAATAAGTAATTGCTCAGGTAAACAAGATTTTATATATATATATATATATATATATATATATATATATATATATATATATATATATAATACTAAGACACAAATATAAAACGAGGATGAGAGTCAGGTTCAATTCTAGAAAATTATAAGTTATCAACAAGATAAAATATGCTAATATAATTATAACTAGGAATATCGCAGATATCAGATAAACAAGGCCTTTTCATGGAAGCCATATAGTGTCCCAGACTTAGACTAACATAAACGTTTTTGCGTAAATAACATTCGGAACACTTAATCAACAATTGTATGAGGAAAATTATCCATACATTCTGCTGTCTACAAAAGATTCATGAGGTACAACATGAACTTGATCTTGAATAAGGTCAAGTCTGAAATACAACTATAGATAACATATAATCATGGAAAAAAAATAAACGAACAAACAATACACATATACATAACAATGTCTACCTAACTACCTACCTACCGCCTACCTACCTACCTACCAACATGCCTACATACTTACGGATGAAAATTACTACGTGGAAATCACCTGACGTGTTAATAATCACCACATAAATCAAAGTTGAGGTTGTTTTAACAATTAAATAAGTGCTAGAAAATACATGTTATCTCGACATCAAATTAGCGCATACGATTCTTCCTTGTTCAACTGCTAAAATGAAGGTAAAGAGTTGTTACATACATTTAGTTTAACGACAGTATGTCTATTTTCAAATAGCCTAATAAAAGTACGATGTACTACCTTGGTCAAAATAGTATGTTGACTGTATATTGCGTGTACATCTCAGGTTTCCTGGCGGATCAGAACTGTTGTAATCATATTATGAAAGCAAGATAAGGATTCATTTAAAAGAGAATATTGCATATCATGTGACTATACGACAAAAAACGACGTTCGATTTAGCTTTTGACATCCAGAATCCCTATACTATTTTTAACATTATATATATGGAATGATATAAACTTTGTTGCATTGTCCCATCTGGAAGAAACTGAATGGTGTCTTCTTCTTCTTCTTCTTCTTGTGGGGTTTAACACCATTTTTCAGCACACTATAGACTATGCATGGCGGCCAGCATTAATGATGGAGTAAGAACCCGGGAAAACCCCGGGAAGAACCACCGACACACTAAAAGCTACTAGCAAGCTTAATCACATAGAAGGTACGGATTTTACACCAACGTCATTGTTAATGAAAAACAGTATGCAATAAGCTGCCATTTGTTCATGTAGTTTATGTTTTGCTAGTTTGTTGAAAGTAGTCAAACATTGTTCAGTTACAAAGCAATTAAAAGTTACTTTGAAATACCCCGGCTCCAGAACGTTCACACTTGTATACAGGTTAAATTTGTAATTTATTCAAAGTATACGTGTCACTGATGCTACATAGGACTATTCTTAGTAGTTAAACTGGATCACGTTTTGGAGAGAGATAGAGAGAGAGACTTGGTGAGAGAGAGAGAGAGAGGGGGGTAGAGAGGGGGCTGTGCAAATAAAGCCATTTGTAAATGAGTCTGCTTAAAAAGCAGAAAAAAGGATAAATCGACATAACAACTTGTTATTTGTGCCCTCAGGCCTTTTACAGCACTTTCCTGTATTTAGATGTTTCTGCAAAGCATCTTGACATCTTGTCAGAGAAAACGGTCACAACTACATTTTATCAAGGCCATGTCTGAAGTAACAAAAGTGAATTATAATTATGCATATTATGTATAGTATATAGCTCTAATTTTAAAGACAGAATAGGTCCATTTTTACTGGAAGTATATTCTAGTTTATATCTTTGGTATAAAAATAATATTTTATAACCTCATGATAATCAGGTCATAGATTCCAAACAATAAGAAAATCCAGCAACAATATACGCCGGCAAGACAGCGATTAAAATATCATTCGTTCTTTTGAACAAATGCAGTTTTATAGTCTTTCAAACTTTGGAAGCTGAATGACTAAATTATTATGAAATAGATAAAGTACAATTTTATAATAAAACAATCAAATGACTTTTGAGTTACCGATGCCATATAGATACACGTTTAATATTACTATTATAGCAGCAGTTCTGGTTATACTCTAAAAATGTTACAACAGTTGCATTTGAAGATACACAACACTATCAAGAGAAGATTCCATTACATGTTACTGTAATGTAATTTTGTTTTCATTTTTTTTATTTTCGACGTAAATAACTAATAATAAAACCATTGTATCTAGCTCCTGACATTGTTCCAAAATCGGTGACAGTTTTGGTAAACGAACTTTTTTTAATTATAATTTTTAAAAATTCTTTCGCAGAATAAGAGTCATTAAGTTTAGTCAAGGGCACAGCTGGTCAAAGTGATATTTATCATGTAGCAAACTTTCATGTGTTCCAGAAGGTTGAACTCTTGATTCCCATCCGGGAATCTGTTTGCGTTGTAGTTAGTTTTATAGCTAATGTAGTGATAAGAATTTTAGCAGTTGTGCCTTAACATTTGTGTGAAGTCAAGTTATTCTATGTTGTATCCAGCTTGGGGTGAGGTTTGTTTATTTTCTTGAAATTATTGAAATTCAACTAATTCTTTTCCCTGGAAATACGAATTTTAAGTGATTATTTGCCCGGAAATACGTAAGTGTTCTGATAATTCTTGAACAAAGAAAATAATTGAAAATTATAAAGAATTCAAAAACTGGAATAATATTCTCTGTGATTCAACAATAGACTGTTGACAGATCAGTACAACGCTGACTATTTAAAACGTCACCGTCTTCATTTGTGGATTCGATTGGGCTTTGAAACTCCATAAAAGGTTGTAGTTAGACTAACACTATATCCTGGTTGAACGACTGTGCCATTTTTACGAAGATATAGAAGCCGTTCCAGGTGAAATAACGTGACAAATTCATATTTACGGTAATGAAAATTAAAATAACTTCTATAATTGCAAGCAAATAATTAGTAACAATATTAACCTACTATATAATATTGCTGTTTGTCCTTAAAAAGTTAGAGAATCAGTGTGTTAATCTGACAATCGTTATAGCTCCTGGTTGTACTATTTTTGCAATTTGGTCCGGCAGCCATTATTATTATTATTATTATTATTTCACTGCATGTCAAAATTTATTTCAACACACGGCAATGGGAAAGGGATAGTCAAAAATGTAGTTGCATCAATGCTAATACTGAGGTCAATTTGCATGTCTATCTAAATGTATATCACATATCATTTCATGTACTAAATATGAGATTTTCATTTCACAACAAAAAACAAACTCTTCAATTAAGAGATAACGACCTACATACCAGAGTTACCGTATTGAATCATATAGCACGAGGTACCATTTTCCATATATATATACATATATATATATATATATATATATATATATATATATATATATATATTTATTTGTGTGTGTGTGTGTGTGTGGAAGATGCATATATATAGCAGAATAATAGATACATGCAAACACACATTATTTTCACACCTCATTTTATAACGAGATGATTCTAATTTTGAAATATCTCTATCAGTATTATCAAACGTCAACGGTGTTTTACCCGGACTAATTTTGTTCGATAATATTTACACAATTAATTAAATGTATTATTATTATTATTATTATTATTATTATTCATTATACCGATATATAATGCTTTTGATATCTTTCCTTCGGAACCTCTTTGCATAAGTCTATCGATATATAATTTCTTTAGCAAAATCTTTCGGACAGAGTTTATTTTTCGTCACGCTATATATTCGTCTTTTGTACTCAAACTGGAATTAGGTGAAAACATGCTGATTTTTTGTGATATACAAAAGACACCGATTGTCAATTATTGTTGTACTTTTTCTTATTTCTTATTCTAGATAAAGTTAAGCTTGTTGCACAATCGGTAGAGGATTTTCAGAAAATAATCCAAGAGAATTCAAAAGATAAAGACACCGTGTTGTGTATGTGGGATGCAGCATCTTAGTCTTCACGAAAAGTGTCAGAAAGTAGTAGACCTTTCAAACTTGTTGCAAGTATGCAAAGCTAGCTAGCTCTCTCTCTCTCTCTCTCTCTCTCTCTCTCTCTCTCTCTCTCTCTCATATACATAAACATGTTCAACAAACTTAGACTACTCTGGCCGTGAGATAACCATTGAATATCAGAGTCGATGAAAATTTGCATTCTTATTCCTATAGAAAGGTGATTTAAAACTCTGATTCATGCAATTGTTTTAACGACAACGACTCAGAAATCCAGTGAGTGAAATATTTGTTGAATGAACAAATCGTTGCATGGCATGCCATCAGTTGCTACCATAATTACAATTGTTAATGCAATTATTAGACAATTAGAAAACATATCGTGAATGGATACAATTCCAAAGGTTATATTTGTTGTATATTACCTTTATAAGTGATGTAACTATTTTTAATATTAGGGTCATCGACTCTTCATCTTCTTCTTCTTCTTTTTCTACTTCTTCTTCGTCTTATTTTTCTTCTTCTTCTTCATCATCATCTTCTTCTTCATCTTCTTTTTCTTCTTCTTCTTCTTCTTTCTTTCTTCTTCTTCTTCTTCTTCTTCTTATTATTATTATTATTATTATTATTAACTTGAAATAAGTAAATTAAAAAGAAACAATTGTTGAACCAAAAGGTGGGCAAGGACAATACCTTAATGTACAGCTGATCAGACATTATGACCTGAAATGATATATGGAAATCAAAGCATAATGTGACGTTTACTATACAATATAAATTTAAATCTAATATTTTAGAATTAATTGTTTTTAATGAATATAATTCGGTAGACAAAATAAATATATTTCAATCAGACCTTTTCTGCTAAGATGACGGATAACGAAAACGAATTGTAGATGGAGTTCAAGTTTTCTTCATACATCGGCCACTTTCTTCAATATCTTGTAATCATTTATACATGAATAAAATATTTGAATTACGTAGATGAATTTTTTTTTAAATATTGAAACGAACCAAACATTTGCAATGATGAAACGATCTGATACATATATGTACAATTTAAAACCAGCCACCGTCACCGATAGCGGGTGACACCGATATAGTGACGTCAAGTGAACTGATGAAGAAAAAGGAAAAGCTTCAAATGATGGTAGGTCCCGACCTAAGTGTAACCATCGAGGATTTTAAGAACTGGGCTAAAACTCAGAGAACACAGAGCTGCCCACCCAGAAACACTCGACCAATTGATGAGGTTAATCATTGCAGCCCGATATATGGGATTAAAGGTACGATGTGCTGGTGCTCGACACAGCTGGTCATCTCTGTTTGCCGATTCTGAACAAATGCTAATTTACATGGAGAAAATGAACAGCGATTGCCCAAACAAAAGGAAAATATACATGGAGAAGGTCAGTATTGTTCAAATTTCGTCATCCATATATGGAGTTATAAATCATTATTAAACTTTAGAATAACGGTAACACTAGTTTCACACAATTCAACTATGTATCTATCTGAATATATAAAGCTAGACATATATGTATGTATGTATGTATGTATGTATGTAGGTATGTATGTATGTATGTACGTGCGTGTGTGTGCATGTACGTATGTATGTATGTAGGTAGGTATGTGTATGTACGTACGTACGTGTGTGTGCATGCATGTACAGATAAATACAAAATTCAAAGATAAGAAGATATAGATATTTTCAGGAGTTGTATTGAACAAGTCCGTACATGATCAAAGTATTTCACAATTTTCAAGAAATACAAAGAACACAACAAAGACTACGTGTATTTCTTGTATCAAACTCAAAATGACGGGTTCTTTCAGAACATATTCTAATATTGTCATTAATTTAATTACAGCTAACAATTATCAGATTTTTAAGTAGGTCAAATATGAATTTACCTATGGTACGTATTCTCGGCCAGCTATTGACGTGTTTCTTTATTTGCTCAAAAATTGCATATAAAATAAAATTATTCACCCCCATCTCTACCGACCACAGTACAAACATAGGTTCAGAGTATTGCAGTGCAAGATATGTTTTGAATACTTCAAAAAATAAACTCGTGAACACTGATAGTGACTGTCGTGTAATCCCAGAAACAGTTAGAACGGCGGATGTAATCGATACTTCTGGTTTGAATGATCCAATTACAGCTGAAGAAATATTAAAAGTTAACAATCTAAAACATATTAACGCAGGTTCAATAGATCATATATTTTAAATGAATATATATTTTGCTTAATTCCTGTAATGTTAATGTGCCAGATAACTGGACTAAAAGTGTTTTGTGCCAATTTATAAAATTAAAGGTGACACAAAAGATATATCAACTTAAAGACCTATTACTTCAGTACGATGAGAAAGCTTGCCGGTAGCTTCTCGCGGGTCGGTGGTTCTTTCCGGGGGTTTCCCGGCTTCTTCCTCCACCATTAATACTGGCCGCCATGCATAGACTGTCTTGTGCTGAAAAATGGCGTTAAACCCTAAAACAACAACAACAACAACAACTTCATTACGATCATTGGTAATGTTTCTACCCCAATATTAAATGTTAGATTGTCTAAATTCCTGACGATAGTAAATTATTATCTAAGACTCATGTTGTATTTAGAAATGGCTATTCCACAATATACAATATTTTTTATTTTTTATAGCCTTTTTTAATTTATTAAGTAATGCAAAAAGAATTTTTTTGTACTTTTATTGATTTCAAATGTGTCCTTGATTATGTACGGTGAGTTTGATTATGGTATAAATTTTACTAGATAGTGATTAGAGGGAATCGTTTTTATGTTGTATTAAATATTTTTTTTAATAATGATATCAAATCCCGTATATGTTTTAATAATGAATTTTCAATGTTTTTCTTATACGATGAAGGTGCAACACATGGGGAAATTGTTGAATTCATTATTGTTCTCCTTTTGGCTAATTGCCCTAGAAAATATTTTGTTAGTAAATGGGAGTATCAGACGTGCTGTACATTCCAAACATACTGCTCTCGTCAATATGTCAAATATATTGTTGGTATAATATTCTGATTACATCATAATTGTCGCAAACTATCCTTTTGACACGCAACATACTCCTTATATGTTTAGAAGATATTGCGTTAACTTGAAACTTATAATAAACACCGAGAAAACACAAACTATCCTTAGCAGATATTGCAATAACTGGAAACTTAGAGTAAACATAAATTAGAGCATTTATTTAAAAAAGAATCATACATACAAATTTAAGATTCGTAATAACGATATTGATGCTGTAAATTAATATAAGTAATAAGGTATTTTATTTCACGAGAATGGAAAATTCTCCAACAGCATGAATAATCTATTACACATGGCTAAAAAAGGTATGCTTTTACTTGAAGGCGCATACACGATTTAGATTTGACTATTGATTTACAACTCATACTGTTCAAACTAACCATTGTAAACTTACGCTTGTGAATTATGGAGATTTGTGAAATCTGATATAATTGTAAAAACTCATCTTTTTTTCCACAGAAGTATCTTGAATGTCACCAAGTATACCCCTCTATATATGGTATAAGAAGAACTTGCCATTTCACATTAATTATCATCATCAAAAGTGTTCATGAAGAAAGATAGGCTGTATCGTATGTGTTCTCTCTTATACAAACTCTTTGAAGATAATTTGTATGACAATAAATATTTACTTTAAGTAAAATTTATATTAGATAATATTAGGTAAAGTCATGTATGGAGAAATCATAGTTTTGTATCAGTTAAATGGTTAACAAATTTGGTAGAGAAACTACTGGAAGATCCAATAAATACGAGCATGGGCAGCCAACATCAATCTGTCATTTAAGGTCTCAATTCCAGGTTATTTAAAACTAACTTGGATTTACAAAAGATATATTTCTCAGTATCAAGAATTATATCTAAAGAAATACTTCAGTTAGAACTACAAATCGTCGGTTTCCCGTTGAAACTTGTAAAAGGGCTAATGATCCGTATAACGAAATATAGTTCACACTTTATCAGTCTCAAAAATATGGGATGAATATCACTATCATCTGTCACGATCTTATTTTTGCGACAAAAGACGAAAATTTATATCGCAATTTTACACTTCCAGAACTAACGTTTATAAATATAATCCGCAATTAAATATAGGAACCGTACAACCCTTAAAATTATTTGCAGGTTTTTAAATTGTATTCTCCAAACATGGTATACTGATTGCTTCAGTGTCTAGTATAGCGAATGATTTCAATTTCACTGAACGTTGGAGACAAAATCTGTTTCATGTATACATTTGGGCTGAGTAAAGTTTTTTCAAAATTGTATTAACAAGTTTATTGAAGTATTAATTATAATAATATTTGTTATTATTTCATCATGGTTTATAAGAGAGACGGTTGGTGAGGGCGACCAGCGAGAGAGGAAGAGTACAATGACTCTAAAACATGCGACGTGTAAGGCACTTGTCGATACATAGCGATGTTTGCTTATTTCGCCCACCGATGATATAATTTCTTATATATTCGTTGTCACACAAACACGGCATACTAATGCAAATGTATTTGATCCAATCAGTGCGTACTGATAACATCGCCTCCGATGATTTTATTGTTGACATCATAAAAGTCATTTAACCAAGTAGAACATCATATATTGTCATTAAAATTTTAAAAGGAAATATCTCTTAATATTCTATATATTTCTTGATCGGTAAAATCATATAACGGTGATATAATTAAATTTGTGTGGACGTTCGCAACATAGTTTGCATTTATTTCATAGCTTTTCGTTAAAATTGTATTAATTGACTAGGAATAGTTAATAATGGATATGCAGTTATACAACACAGAAGTTTCTCTATTAACATTATATTTATATACCAATGTACTTCAAAAATAAACAATGTCAAAGTACAATGAATTTTAACATGAAATGGTAACACTTGTCTTTAAAGAACATAAATAAAGAAACAAACTTGTCAAGGCGCGAGCGATATCTGGAAATGTTAAATTAAACAATTAAAGTCGGAGATAAACAAAATATATTTATTTATAATATTGCACCTGCGACCAACAATGTCGCCTGTATTCGCAATCTATCATATGCTGCATCGACTGCCGCAGGTTAACGTTCGAGTTTTTTTAAAATTCTTTCACTCGAAATTGGTCCTTGTTATGTATGTACGTTTTTGGCCTCATGGAATATTTTTGTCTTAGCGTATATGCTGCGTTGCTAGCGAGTATCTGCAGGTCAGGGAAATCACCTTTTCCTCCCCCTTAGGTGCAGAATTTCCTTTAGGCGATACGCGACTTGTGTGTTATCTAGACGTGGCATCTTAATTTAAGACGTGCATTCTAATGTGTTATACAGACGGAAGTTACAGTACCACAAACTTAAAAGCAAACATTTAATGAATCTAATGCAATTCGTCTCTTGAACGGGCAGTTGAGAATCTGAATCTGACAGAAAAAGGAAACGCCCGCGGTACTGTGATGTAACATAAGCCCTGATACGACCGGCGACCACCAGTTGAAAGCAAGGGAAAAGTTTAAAGACAAAAAGTCAAGATTCGTGAAAGAGATATCCTAAACAGTAATGAGCATTGGTAGGCGTAACCGTTGATGTGGTTGATTATTATGGAAGAGGATCATCTCACCTTGAGCTTGAACAGCTAGCAAAGCAAGCGCAAATGTCGCTTGTAAAGAACGAAACGTTTGTACATTACGGGCTAGAGATTGCTTCGAAATGTGTGCCTATCGTTTGTTGAAGCTCCACAAGCAAAGCCCACCTTATCGCGGCAACAAATACGTTATATCAATCTACGTTTCCATTGGGGGTGTTAGGTGGTGCGTGTTTGTTTGAAATGAGCCTTCTTGATCAGTAAGCGACGTCCAATGATTGCGACGAAAACGTTGATGAATGACATAGTGAATTTGAAAAACGATACATGGCTTCGCCGCTAAAATGTAACAGCCACGAAGGCTTTTGGTCCAGCCCGAGGCGCCATGGTACAGTGAGATTAAAATCGCCGTGGTATTCGTGTAAGACACTAATTTGGTTTTAAGCTAAACCACGGCTCTCGCTTCTCGCTTGCTACCTCGAAGTCTCCCGTCCATGAGGTCTGAAAGCGATCAAGACGGTATGCTTCCATGCTAGCCTTGCAGGATAATGAACAAAAAAAAAAAACAATTCTTGGTAATGACTACAGCATCGGCAATGTCGGCACCAACCTTTTGAGACGTGTGCCTATGAATTAAGCATAACGCTTTGGTGTCAGTGGACCCTCTAACCGGTGTCGCAACGGCCGTCGAAAATGTCTGGCAGCCACAAATATGTTTGCCAATGATTCGATATATTTGCCACCCATGTTCAGGTCAAAGACATAATGTTGCCGAACTTTGTTAATAAAACACCTCTAGCTAGATCGAAGTACTACGCTATATAGGTTATTAATATCAGAATCTACACATATTAGTTCCTCGGCTTTTGGCACAGTTGTGGCCTCCAAGTCTATAATGGTATGGTTTCACATGTTTAGTGCATGGTGTAGTAGACCTTATCAATTTTTATACATAAATGAAACCCAATACCGTATTGGCGTTCTTCAAGGCTGATGCCGTCTGCCACACCAGTTATAGTAATACCTCCCATGGTCACGTCCCTAAACATCGTATACCCCAATAAATTGCCCTGTTTGTTGACATACCCTTCTATAGCGGTGCTCCTGTCTACATCATTTATGTGTTCGTTTCTTGACCCTCACTAAGGTCACCAAAGGTATTGTTGCTACCCACGTCAAGGTGCAAAATATGATGAAGGACTATTAAGCACCGAAAATTAAATGTCGGTATTAAAGGCCGTCGCAACACCATCAGCAACATTACCCGACTTGGTGCGAATTGTAGGGACATCAACGCACGAGTTTGTAGGTCGTTCTGGTTATTGGAAATACTATCAGGTAATCGGGTCCTGAGTCCCGTGTTCGCTTGAGGACAATATCGGTGCTCTCGTCGATGTTGGCCTTGATGACATAGATTGGAAGGAAAGGGAGCAGATGCCCTAAGGTAGATGTACACACAGGCACTGCACGATCGTCCCAAACGAAATAATCTAATATCTCAACAGGCTTGATTGGGGTTACCTAAAGTTAAATTATTTCTAAATCAGTGAAAGCATCGTCTCCAACAATGTTTGTACCTTCATATTTCCTTAAAAAGTCTGTTCACAATGATGGACGTGTGATTGTACGTAGGGACTCGCTCCCTTTTTGGACAGAAACGGATCAGTAGGTCAGCGGTAATCATTGTGAGCCGCCACGTAGGCGCCTGACGTTCAACCGAGGTGGGGAGGGGGCAACCGTACGAATCTAAATAAAAGCGGACCAGTGAGGGTGATGGTTTCTTGCAGTATCAAGGCCGATGACAACAAATTCGTGGCCTATGAGGATTGGCAGACGCTCTGAATGAACTCCAATGATCTCGAATATTCTGATTTACCAATAGTCTTGAATGTGCTGCTAAAGTAGCGTTTTAGTCCAAAACGTCGATGATGTCTTTGTAACTGAAATGACTAATTTAAAAAAAAACGACTATTCTCAAATTATATCTGAAGACAAGTAGAAACTTTTATCATAGACTCATAATTAACAGGAATAAATGAATGCCTTTATTAACGTTTACTAATGCCTTTATATCCTAATTTCACTTGACCTAGGACATATATAATTTCTCACGGACAAACCAATATCTTGAAATCAAGTCCAAGAAAACAACTTTAAAAATAACAATAGCCAATCACGGACTAAGATCAAGGACACACTATGAATTAGATATGCATAACACCGTCAGATGCAGTCCTCTACTCAACTTATTTGCTCTGTGTGGGCACGTCCCATGGCAGATACAGCCTGGAACAATTGTCAAGACCTGTGTAAACTGCAACAACAAGCGTTTGTCAAATAGCGAATATGATTGCAAACGGAATGAGCTGTCCCAGCAGTGCTCAGTGAGCAGAGCCGAAAAAGCACAGAGAATTTAACAAGTGCCACTACCTTTGTCCATGACCTTCAAGCTTAAAGCTTTATGAATATCGCGCGTTTTGCTCTATGCTCGTCGTCATGGAGATCCTAACGCCACTCCTTCCATCCTTTATTTCGATCTGGTCCTTTGTTAGGTTTATTAATCTTTGTGCCGAACGCCATAGCTACATCAATTCGTTACGAGGTATCACCAACACTAGTGCAGCAACTAATTTGTACACTGGTGTTCTGTTGTGTTGTGGTGCGTAGAAACATTCATGCGCGCACTGACGCCCCACCCCACCCCCACCCCACCCCCACCCCAGCTTTATTATCTTCTCAGCATTAAAGATGGCAGACCCTTGTTTTCTGACTGAAATAAAGAGTTTAGATGTTATATATATATATATATATATATATATATATATATATATATATATATATATATATAGTCTTTACCAGATCAATTAACTGCAGCATAGACACAAACATAGCTTGTTTCAGTATTTGAATCCAAATGACTCCTTGTGAATTCTTTGATACAGTTGTATGGAAAATGAACGCAGCAATATTTTGACGTTTATTAAGAAACCATTTTTCGTGTAAATATGGTCGTTTAAAGAATGAACAAATTAAAAAAGAAATTCAACAGATGTATTATTTCTTCGCTTTTGCTGTAAATATTATGGTTTTTATCATCATTAAAACACTCTTTGGTAGCTGCATACTTACTATTCTATAACCAAGTTTTGAATTCCTTCTTGTAATTCCTACACTTTTATATTCGGTATATAAGTATTAAAAATTGACACGACTCTATGGTCACAAACAAGTAACATAAAAGAAGTAAAGCCAACAAGTTTTATAAAACTCAACAAACAATTCAATTTTTAAAGTCATACGTAAAAAATGTGAGAGGAACTTAAATGAAGTGAATCAAAATTAGTCCTTATTAAAGTTTTTGATAGTCCTAAACGAATGCAAAGTCCCATGTAATTTCAATACCGGAATTGTACTGGTCTTCTAAGAACTATGACATTGACGTTGTCAAGATGGCGTTGTCCACAATTCTTTCTTTCGAATAATTTATAACTGTTCCAAAATAATATTAGTGTTCAAATAATGAGCACTTTCAATCACCGTTGAACAGTCCCAGCAAATGTTTTTCCTCTCGAAACATATCTTAGAACAGCATAAAATACGTATGCAGACTTACATCAGGAACACAACAAGCGCGAATGACTCGGGAAATCGGTAATAGGATTAATATATAAACGTAGAATAAACTACCTCGTCCAATCAAAGGTATATATAAATGTATGTATATATATGTTTAGTATGTACTTTGTTCAAGCACACATATTAGACTCCCGATGTAAGACACTTGCTTAACGATATAAATTCTCCTAATTTGCCTGTCCCTTTTTTATGAGGCTTTGGCTCGAAAAAAAATCTTTTTGGAAAATAAACATTTGACTCTTTGTTTTCTAACCGGAAAATTTACTTTACTAGTTTTACACTGTTCAGGTTGGAAGAAATGGGCAGAGTGAAATGCAAACGATTGCTCTTTGACGAACACGAAGTAAAAACATATCAATTGTTTTCCACGTCCAAATGTATTCGTATTCAGATTCCTTTGCGTTCAGTAACTTTGCAGATTAGCTTGTAGTAGCATGAAAAAAGAGGTTACTAAAAATAGCCTTCAGTCTAAAATACAATTACGGAACATGGAGAGACAATGGGAACCTTTTTTGGCAAATGCATTGAGATCATGAACATGTTTCACGAATATGATTCTCATTTTCTCTTATATTCATCATCCTATATTGGACAGTTAATTGCACAGATTTTAACCAACGAGCCATTTGCTAGTTACAATGAATGTGGTCCATGAAGATTTCATGAACAGGGATTTTCCGTTCACACGGATAACAAAGCGTTGACTCAGTTTTGATTTAAGCAATAATAAAAATAAAAATATTGGTACTTGAATTAGTTCTAAGTGGGGATGCGAGTGAACTTGTATGAATTCCTTCCCTGGTTCACCTCCATGACGTTAATGCAACGTTGAAAACAAAGAAATAAAAGTTTCGTCTTTTGCGTACAGTATAATTCAAAAAACTGCATGTATGTGCTAAGAACAATCCAACAGGATTTCCTTTGGGAAAGGGTTGCTATGTCTCGTCTGATTCTTCAGTATTGAAACCTAGAAAAGGCATAGATACTTTTATAGAAATATTGGACTATTGCAATATAATTTACTTGTCAAGTTGCTAGCGTTAGTTATAAAGTTGGATCAACCGATGCAGTTTCATGAACATAAAGACAACATTGTTTTGTAAACGATGATACATGAATATAGAAAGAAAATCGATTTAGAATACACAATACTTGTCAGACTTTGCACAACCTATTTAAAACGCTAATATTGACATGTTATTTGCTTTCTGAGAATATTCTCTAAATATGGCACATACATTGCCTGAATATGTACTTTCTTCAGAGGATAGTCGCTTTATACAGAGACTCGGAAAATCAATGTTTATTGGATCCGAAAGTGACATAAAAGGCACGGCAGATATTGATCCTCTTCAAGCATACTATTCAGTCTCTGAAACACGAATTTGTAAGATTGCATCTGATTGGATGATAAAAGTATAGGTTATGGTAATAACATAATTCAACATAATATAATCTCTAAGCTGTCGCTATCAGATCGTAACGTAGGATAGTTGAGATCGGATTTTAATCAGATTGCCATAACGCAGTTTGCCACATAGAGCATTATCTTGTTAACAGCAAAGTGAAGCTGAAGCCAAATAGACTACAATGCTTCAAGAAAAGGGGAGACTTCGAATTAACATAAGTAATACCCTCCTATACGAGAAGATGCTTGCGCTTGTCAGTGTTGGCGGAAGCCCTCTCCAATGCAGTCAAAACAAATGTCACTGAAAATAGGGAACTTTTAAGGGACACTATACACACGGCCACAATGTCAGAATGGGGAAAAGTGTAGAAAGGCCAACGACTGTGTTGTTGCTCACTCAGAAGAGATGTTCCCTGCTATCGAAGCGAAACAACAGGCTTTAGCTGCCCATAACGTTTTATTACACTGTGGCGTCCATTTATTAAATGTTGAAGGTGTGAAGGTGGCGGTGGTGGAGGTGCATGCATGTGGATGATTGGCGAAAAGTGGAGCTATGTCATTAGATGTATGTACTGACAGTCTTTATAATGCAATGAAATAAATGTCTTGCTTGGTTATTTCCGATTGTATTGACAACATATATATATATATATATATATATATATATATATATATATATATATATATATATATATATATATATATATATATATATATATATATATATGTTATATATCGGAGAAAATTGCATTATTACATGCATCGAAAGGCATGTACACAACAAAGCTTATGCAAAGCACATTTATAAAATTGAAATGTTGGATGACATTAATGGCCATTATAGCTACAACATTAAGCATGATAACAATACCCACTTTATAAGCGTTTTCATGAAACTTAACTCAACTCACACACACACATACATACATACATACATACATACATACATACATACATATATATATATATATATATATATATATATATATATATATATATATATATATATATATATATATATATATATATATATATATATATATATATATATATATATATATATATATATATATATATATATATATATATATATATATATATATATATATATATATATGTGTGTGTGTGTGTGTGTGTGTGTGTGTGTAGTCAGTTCTGGTTCTTGATGAAACAGAGATCTCACTTTCAAACACTTACGGCAGCTGAACAACAGTCAAGACCTCGTGTCTCTTTCTCTTCTGTTTCCAGTTCGCTGATGTTTTTCAGCGGGCTAGAATCAAGCATCAATTAAGCGTATGTTAGACCTAAAAGAAAAGGTAAGAGAAGGGCATTCAGGTACAGATTCGCACGGAATATAGTGAAATAATGTCTGGACTCCATGACGCTCATCCCCTTATATACATACAGATACACTGCACCTTTTTGGATGCCCAAAAACTAGGAAGCGGTCGTTGAATTTATTTGTATTTATTATAATTAAGCTACTTTAAAATTCAGATTTAATAAGACTATGGGCATAGAAGCTGAACATTATTTGTTACTTGTAGCTTTAAAATAAAAAAGATCAATTTCTAAGTCATGCTGCATACAGCATAGGGATAATATACTGATTTGTAATATGGAATTATAGTCTAGATGTGATTTATATAATACATACATTTGTGCATAAGTTTTAGTTTCGCCATAAATACTGTCTATTCTGAGTTTTGTATATATCTGTTTTCGTGCCTCTCAAGATCGGCCAAGAAGACTTAGGTAGGAATATTGTCAAAATCAGCCTTGTTTATACTACATAAACGTGTAATTTTGTTGTTATGTTATTGTTTGTAAAATTTCTATGGTCTATGTTTTGCTCTTGGTCTTTAGAAAGTCCGTATGTCAACCCAGTAAAGTGTTGAAAACACAGAATGATGGTTTTCTTAGATCCTGTTCCATTTTCAAATAGACTATTCAGGCCATGACTGTATAAAGGAAATGTATTTGCATCTCTACGTGTTTTTGAATTATCGTTTTGGTGGAGAAAATAACTGGTCTACATCTGCACATATACAATTTGTGTTTCTGATGTTCAAATACAAAATACTAAAAGTAATGATAGTCGTAATGTAATGAATGCTTCACCAAGGTGGCATGGAGAGAAAAGTTAAAGTTCATTAATGTCTTCACTCTAATATTTGATAGGTATTAACTTCACCAGTACCGAACATATAAAGTAAAGTCGAGAAATTTATATTTATACCAAAAACAATCTCCTCAACCGTTTTAACATTTGTTTCGCACCATCAAATTGCAAAGGTAAAGTCATAAATTGTTGTAAATTGTTAAAAAAAAGTCGAACTAATAAATCTTGAGTCTAAAAAGGGTTAAATTTGGAAATAGGATATTTAAATTGTCTTTCTTTGCAGTACTTTTCTGAACGTAGCCTGCTAATATTGCCTAATTAGATGACCTAGATGAGGAAATATTTGGATCTGGGATTCTTTATTATTCAATATCTAATTCCGAGATTTAACCCAGTAACCTTTTAATTACATGCATTATATAAGAACATTATGTATAAACGTGTTGTATTCGTTATTATTGTTACAACTGAATAAGCTATTCTGTAAATAATTAGAGGTGTATTGGCTGAATTAGTTGTTTACAAAACAGTTCAATGGACCGTTTTACCTGTAAACGTTCCCTTAGGTAAAAAGTATTATACATTTCGTCAACCGCACGGTCGACCGATTAATCTAAGAGTTAGATATTAAAAATACGAGAATACATATATCGTCATATACGTTTATAATGCTCGCACTCATTTTATAACAGTATCACATCCTTATGATGTATACGCAGGTCGTTGCGACATACGTCTAGCATACATCACATGTTTCCCATCATGTCATTTCCAACATGCATTTTGCCATGAATCCCAACATGTCGTCCTGTGTATTTGGAAGTTATGCTTCCGATAGTTGTTGTGAACGTAGCAACTTGCTTACTAGTCATGCCGGCATGATGTTGAACCTAAAGTAATAACATAAGTTTATATAGCTTGGCCTTGATAAATTGTGATTGATTTATTGCAGCAAAAGCAACGCATTTCTACTGTCACTAGTGTAGAAAATCGTCATCAAGTTACACGTAGTTAGGAAAACAGTTTGCAGTTGAAACAAGTGCAAACATGGCTTAAAGCTTAGTGTGCATTATGTAAATAAGTTTGCTTTCTTCTACTGAAATATTTCGGTCGAAGATCAGTCTGGCTTTAGTTTATATATTACTCCTGTATAAAACATATATAACGTATATAGCAAAGAATAAATCAAGAATCCTCCGAGCAGCTTATATAATTTTAAAAGTTTACCTCTGCTATTTGACAGAAACAAATACATGGTGGATATATAATCTATTGAAAACGTTTGAACAACACTTTTGTTTCATATATGAGGGTTTTGAATTTACTTAAAATATTTGGTGTTGATAAGGTTAATATCTGTCAAAAAATAGCGTAAAAGCATGTATGGAGCTCGCCCTTTCTCCCCTGCTGCATTAATGAACATGTGTAAGAATAGCTTTAAGTTTAGTTGTTGTAACATAACATAAGACAGTCATATTATGTGTGTACAGGGATAGATAAGTGCTGGCTTAATGTCACCAAAATCGATGATTCATGCACGGATGCAAATGTATCTGCTTTGCACAACCAGATCCTTGAACGTCTATATTAAAAAAGAACATAGTCTAACAAATTCAAACGTCTGCTTTTTCAGCACTTTCTTGTGACGTGATAAGGGTTCATATAGATCCAGATCAACAAAACAATATGTATGTATTAAAAACAAGGCTCAGCTTGAATATATTCCTGTATACGCCTTCAAGGCAGATCAAAAGCAATACTCAAATTAAACAGTCTTTGCGACGTACCCACAGGTTTTATAACACGTATATGTCATGCAAGTCATCTCTAGAGTACAATGTCGTACTAAAAATGTATATGTAGTCGTTATTCTGCATGCAATACGCCTTCAACATTAATATTTCTTAACTTTAAAGCTTCAATTAAAAATTAATATCTAGCTTCTATGCCCACAGTTTTAACAAATCCACATTTGTAGGTAGGCAAATTATTATAAATGTAAATTATTCAACGACCGATTCATTGTTCGTGGGACGCAATGGGTACGGTATATTTGCTTCTATAAAAGGCACGCGAGCCAAGGAGTGCAAGCATAATTTCTCTTCATTCTGTGCGAATCTATTACGAAGGAAATAAGCTCAAGATGAAAGTCATTTTCTTACTTGATCTTTTTGCTGTTACAGAAGCCGAATCATTGTCTGAATCTAGATCTCTGGAAAACATCCGCGAAGTAAACAGGAAGAGAAACAAACCCAAAGTCTTGACTGTTGTTCATCGGCCGTAAGCAAAATACAAAATATCGTCAAAGACACAAGATTATCATCATGCATTATTATCATTATTATTATCATTATCATTATTATTATCATCATTATTATATTTATTATTATTATTATTATTATTAGTGATGTTGTTGTTCTTGTTTTTTATTGGTTTCACAACAACATATTTGGATTTTCTAGTTGTCGATGGCATCAAGGCAATTTGCTATCGAGTCTTTTGTGCATGGCTGTTACATGTTACTCTGAATCGCAAAATAGAGGGAGACAGAAAATATATATCTATCTATCTATCTATCTATCTATCTATCTATCTATCTATCTTGTTGGCATCTATCTATCTACCTATCTATCTTGTTGGCATCGCTTCCAGTTTCGTTAAACTCCAATTTGCCCGCCTGAAAAAATTGCTATTTCTGATTACGGAAGACTTGTCAAAATGTTGTGTCCACGCCGGAAAGGGGACAAAACCATTTACAATATTGTCAGATTTACAGGAGAATCTACCATGTTGGTGATGGAAATCGATGATAAGCCTAATTGATTCTGAATTAGTTGACGTAATCGTAGATGCTATCGTGGCAAAAAAGACCGCGTAATCTACGAACCAATGAAGATATGTTAAAAAACACCAAGACAAGCACGAATGGATAAAAAAAAAAACCATCGGAAAAAAATGTAAAACCGTCGCGCGTTGAGAAATCATTACAAAATTACTACGAAAATAATTATACCGTAAAGTTTATTTAATTTAATTATTTGTCAGCTAGTTTCATTTTTTATTTCATTACATGATATTGTAATGTAACATTGTTTGCTGCGCTTCACCTTGTCCATACCTGAGTTCATCTCTGCTTGACCTGGTTGGCTTTTTTATTTTTTTATTTCATTTATTAAAGCAACTAATAATAGATTAATTATTCTCTACGTGTTTTGAGCTTCCTAGCAGGATTATTATTCAGGTAAACAAGAAAGAGTCAATATGTTGATCAGGGTCAGTGTTTTGGAGATCCCCAGATGAATTCGGTAGATTATTGTGTCATAAACAAACAAGGCTCATTAGATCATTCTAGAAAATTATTTTCCATTAGGTAATGGTTGTTATTAGAAAATGCTAACTGTGACCTGAGGTCAACCATAGATCTATACTATCTTGTGACTGTAAGGATTTTACCAGTCGTGCTTTAACATCTAGCACTTTAAGTTTGTAATATGTTGTGACCAGTTTGGGCTGAATTTTATTTTCTTCAAATTATAGAATTCAAGTGATTATTTTCTCTGGAAATGCCAAGTGCTCTGGTAAAATATTTGGATAAAGATATTTATTGGAATTTATCCTGAATTCAAACCTATAATAATATTTATGTTGTTCAACAAAAGACTGCTGACGCATCAGCACATCGCAGGTCATAACAGACACGCCATTGCCTTCAATTTAAAATCTTTTCAATACATGAAATGATTTTCATCCGGATTTATTATTACTTAGTCTTGTGTTTTAATTCTTTGACTATTTTTAGATTTAATTAGCAATACCGTAACTTCTCATTTTTCATTTTGTATTCTAGGGAAATGCATTATTTATTTAATTTTACAAATCCTTTTTTCTTCATTCTTTTCTGTTACTTTTTTTAAGAGCATAGACTAATAAAATTCCATCATGGAAATCATGTCGCTGGCTGATAAAATATTTAGTCCTGATTGATTAGTCGAGATTGATAAAATATGGCGATGGAAGAGTATTTTTACTTGCAGTTGTATCAGAGAAACGGAAAGTCGATACAGAGGCTTATGGTGAAAATGGAGGTATTTAGATTTTTGATTGAGGGTATTGATGGGAAGTGCTTGGCCGTGACAATTTAACTCTTCCAGCTGGAAATTATGTTGATCCTCCAACCGCATAAAGGGACTTGTAAGAAAAATAATTAATAATCCACGCTAAGACTATTCGAAGTATTATACCGTGTATATAACTAAGCAGGCACATGCAACCTCGAACGAATAAACGTTAAAAGACTGGAACAAAGTCACTGCAAAAATATTAATGTTGGAGAGGATTCGACTGTATTTAGTGATACAATCATTTAAAAAAATTATGCTAACCTTGATATAAATGGAACATACATATATCTCGACAATCTCGATTTGAAAGTAACACCTGAGAATCGCGAAGACATGGTTAGGTATAAACAAATCAAAAGCGTTGTGCAGGATGCTGATTTTCACATATCAGCATGTCCACTTCAAGCGATGGAGATGATCAATGAGAGTACTCTAAACGTTGATAAGCATAGTAAATATTTGACGGAACAATTGCTAGAATTAAAGGTTTTATTTCAGGTCTTTATCGACGCAGAAATATACGATTAAACCGATTATTGATTTCGGCTTCATCAGTAAACAGCGTGATTGTGAAATCAAGCATGTGCTCTTCGAACTCAACCAATTTTATCATAAAATATCTACGTGTTTAAGAACCATTGCCGTTACTGCAGAAAGTCCGCGCTCGTGACACACGAACAGTTTAAGACAAATCCGGTCATGCCTTCTTAAAAACGATTTTTTATGCACGAGCTAAGTCAAGAGTTGACAATTAACGACGACCTGGTCACTGAATTAAGCCCTATGTCGAGAATGAGATATCAAGCACTTTATGACAAGGATAACGCTGCTTATAGTTGGTACCGAACATCATGCCAGACGGTGTTGATTTTTCGATAGCGATAGCGATGTTCTCTGCTTCCTATCGCTGATACTCTTAGTTGTCATTGAGTGAATAATTAGTTATTTGGATGCTTTGCTTATTTAATAAAAGTACATTTGCTCATCCGTACCAGTGTTTGTCGCTTTACAGGACATAGCATTTAAAATTTTGAACACCAGCAATACTTTCCCTTCTTATAGTGTTTTCAGAGGAGTAACTAAAACGAGATTAACCAGACGGTTGTCCAGTAGATCACCATTGATAAGATCTATTATATAACCAATGGCATGAGTGGTCTATGAGATTCGAATACAATTCTGTGACGAGTAACCGTAGCGTTTCTGATATCTTCTCTAGACACTGTTGTCAATGAATAGACTTCATTGCTAATGTAATGTGATACTATTTTGCTCTCCTTGTGCCGAAGATTGCAGTCCTCCTTGCTCTTGTTGTTACTGAACAATGTGTGAGTACTCATCTAAGCCATATATGTTATTGCAAGATATCATATTGCATTTTGGTTTAATAGAAAGCATCAAATAACACAACAGAGGAGCGATTGATATAATCTCTATACGGAACCCTTTCGACTTGATGAAACACATCGATTAATAATTTAAATGGCTCAAGTGCTATAACGTGCGTTTCCGGATGCATCTTCATGCAAAATTCGAATAAAACATACAAACACATCGGCATGTCATCTTGGCGCCAGACCAACAAAATCTTGGGGCTGATTTAGGTGATAATAACTGTAGCAACTTCGATACGTTCTACGAACCCATGTATGTGGGTAATCATCAATGTACCCTCACCGAAAAATGATATTCTTCCTATCGCAATCGGATCGTTAAAACGACCATAATCTGAACATTTGTACCCAATAAAGGATCAATGATTAAATCTCAAATTAGTCATTGTGCGTTTTCGAAAAGTTGCGTAGACCATGAACCATCACCCGCGATACTTCTAATCAGGATAGTGACGAAAGCGAAATTTTTAACTGTAACGGCATTATATTGACATCGGTGAGTATGCAACCATATGGGGAGTAACGAAATCCTGGTGTATTCTTAATGCAATGTCATTACAAACTATTTTTGCCATCGAGAGTACGTTTGGTATGTCGTCTGATCACTAGTTCGAAAAGACATTTCCAACAACACGGTAACGTCGGTGAGGATTCCTGAGCACCGTACACATTTTAGAATGACGGTAACCCATCACGCAAGTTAAATCTGACCCTTGTGATGGTAGATTCCATTAGCTAATACCATTCATCAGTTTTATGCTTTGTTTTATAACGGCTAATAATTTCTTCCAATTTTTGTTCCAATGTTTGTTTCCACAGTGATTATACCCATATCAATTATTGTCTAATAAGAAAACTATCATGTTTTTATGTAAGGCAACTACAGGCAAGTAGGGTAGCTACTTATGGGTAATCACCGCACAAAAGCGATCTCTCCCTGGTCTTTACTTAATCGTTACAATTTGATATGGTCAAAAGGGAGATCACAAACGTTTGGTCATATTTTCATGCACACACATAATATAATACTACCAACTTAAAAAAGCAACAACCCAAAAATAAAACAAGAAACATACAAATATTAATCAACCCAGCAAAATATTCAATCCTTAACTTTTAACTAGTAACATAGGTGCTTTTTATTGCGATATCCTTCGACAAGATTAAAGGTTGAACATTTATCAGGGATGGGAAGCTGAGAGATACGGTTGGATCTCAACCAGCAAGTAATAAAATATATACTGGTAATATCTGCCTTGTTTATAATCTTCTAATGCTAACTAATACTAAACATTTTTATGTTGTACAAATCTGGGCTATTTATAATATCATCCTATACTTTCATTTTAAGTAAAGCTTTACATGAGTACATTTTCTACAAAATGCATAACATGTGGGGGGATTAAGTAAGAATGAGTGTCCCTTGCTTGGAAACGGCAAAATCTTTGTTCCCCTGTGATTATACCCATATCAATAGTCTAATTAGAAAACCGTCATGTTTTTAAGTAAGGCATCTATAGGCAGGTAGTATAGCTAATTGTTGGTAATAGCCGCACAAAAGCGATCTCCCCCTGGTCTTTTCCTATTAGTTACAATCTGATATGGTCAAAATGGAGATCACAAACGTTTGGCTATATTTTCATACACACACATAAAATAATACTACCAACTTAAAAAAGCAACACCACCAAAAGTACAAACAAATCATACAAATATTTAAAAATAAAAACAGCTAAATAATCAATCCTTAACGTTAACGAGTATTATGGGTGCTTTTTATTATGATATCCTTCGACAAGATTAAACGTTGAACATGTATCAGGGATGGAAGGCTGAGAGCTTCATTTTGATTTCAACCAACAAGTAATAACAACATATATACTGGTAATATCTGCTAAGTTTCATGAATCTTCCTTGTTTATAATCTTTTAATGCTGTCTAATCCACAACATGTTTTATGTTCTACAAATATGGGCTATTTATAATATCATCCATCCTATATTTTCGTTTTAAGTAAAGCTTTACATGACTACATTTTCTACAAAAAACTAACATGTGGGGGGGGGATGAAGCAAGAATGAGGGTCCCTTGATTGGAAACGGCAAAATGTGTGTTGTGTATGCTATGTCGTGTACATGCATTCTGTTCATTCTCATAATACTTATATTCATTACGATATATATATATATATATATATATATATATATATATATATATCGGCAACACGATATTAAATAAGCAAAGCACATTATCAGTTATATAAATCTTAAGGCTTTCAGTACCTACATTCAATGACATAACTTTAGATTTTGACACACACACACACACACACACACACACACACGCCACATATGTGGTCTGTTTTCCAGGTTTGTAGGGGCCGCATAGGGGAAATTTTGCAATCTTATTCTCATGCTTAAAACGAATTATTAACTGGCATATCAAAGCATTTTTGTTCAAAGTCTCCGTTCGAAAATATAACCGTAAGCCACTTTATGAGCACAAAGATTTTACCTTCGTTTCATTGAACATAATCCCATGTGTTGGTTAAGTTCTGCAATATTCATAAAAGTATCAGTCTGTATACAATAAATTGTTCCTTGTCTCTTAAGTTCTCATGAACCCATTAAAATGGATTTAGGGTGGAAATACATGGAATTTCTATAATAACTAACATTGAGGTTAAGTTTCATTGTATCCGTCTGAATTTATAGTACATACCTTCAGATCTATTCCATAATAATATGACCTTTTCGTTTCAGCTGAGTGATTTGCCAAGACAGGTTCAAGAAAGACTAGATCATGTTTCTGCCAATATTCAAGACACAGAACAAAGGCTATATGGTATTTTGCGTAAATAACATTCGGAACACTTGATCAACAATTGTATGAGGAAAATTATCCATACATTCTGCTGTCTACAAAAGATTCATGAGGTACAACATGAAATTGATCTTGAATAAGGTCAAGTCTGAAATACAACTATAGATAACATATAATCATGGAAAAAATAAACGAACAAACAATACACATATACATAACAATGTCTACCTAACTACCTACCTACCGCCTACCTACCTACCTACCAACATACCTACATACTTACGGATGAAAATTACTACGTGGAAATCACCTGACGTGTTAATAATCACCACATAAATCAAAGTTGAGGTTGTTTTAACAATTAAATAAGTGCTAGAAAATACATGTTATCTCGACATCAAATTAGCGCATACGATTCTTCCTTGTTCAACTGCTAAAATGAAGGTAAAGAGTTGTTACATACATTTAGTTTAACGACAGTATGTCTATTTTCAAATAGCCTAATAAAAGTACGATGTACTACCTTGGTCAAAATAGTATGTTGACTGTATATTGCGTGTACATCTCAGGTTTCCTGGCGGATCAGAACTGTTGTAATCATATTATGAAAGCAAGATAAGGATTCATTTAAAAGAGAATATTGCATATCATGTGACTATACGACAAAAAACGACGTTCGATTTAGCTTTTGACATCCAGAATCCCTATACTATTTTTAACATTATATATATGGAATGATATAAACTTTGTTGCATTGTCCCATCTGGAAGAAACTGAATGGTGTCTTCTTCTTCTTCTTCTTCTTGTGGGGTTTAACACCATTTTTCAGCACACTATAGACTATGCATGGCGGCCAGCATTAATGATGGAGGAAGAACCCGGGAAAACCCCGGGAAGAACCACCGACACACTAAAAGCTACTGGCAAGCTTAATCACATAGAAGGTACGGATTTTACACCAACGTCATTGTTAATGAAAAACAGTATGCAATAAGCTGCCATTTGTTCATGTAGTTTATGTTTTGCTAGTTTGTTGAAAGTAGTCAAACATTGTTCAGTTACAAAGCAATTAAAAGTTACTTTGAAATACCCCGGCTCCAGAACGTTCACGCTTGTATACAGGTTAAATTTGTAATTTATTCAAAGCATACGTGTCACTGATGCTACATAGGACTATTCTTAGTAGTTAAACTGGATCACGTTTTGGAGAGAGATAGAGAGAGAGACTTGGTGAGAGAGAGAGAGAGGGGGGTAGAGAGGGGGCTGTGCAAATAAAGCCATTTGTAAATGAGTCTGTTTAAAAAGCAGAAAAAAGGATAAATCGACATAACAACTTGTTATTTGTGCCCTCAGGCCTTTTACAGCACTTTCCTGTATTTAGATGTTTCTGCAAAGCATCTTGACATCTTGTCAGAGAAAACGGTCACAACTACATTTTATCAAGGCCATGTCTGAAGTAACAAAAGTGAATTATAATTATGCATATTATGTATAGTATATAGCTCTAATTTTAAAGACAGAATAGGTCCATTTTTACTGGAAGTATATTCTAGTTTATATCTTTGGTATAAAAATAATATTTTATAACCTCATGATAATCAGGTCATAGATTCCAAACAATAAGAAAATCCAGCAACAATATACGCCGGGAAGACAGCGATTAAAATATCATTCGTTCTTTTGAACAAATGCAGTTTTTTAGTCTTTCAAACTTTGGAAGCTGAATGACTAAATTATTATGAAATAGATAAAGTACAATTTTATAATAAAACAATCAAATGACTTTTGAGTTACCGATGCCATATAGATACACGTTTAATATTACTATTATAGCAGCAGTTCTGGTTATACTCTAAAAATGTTACAACAGTTGCATTTGAAGATACACAACACTATCAAGAGAAGATTCCATTACATGTTACTGTAATGTAATTTTGTTTTCATTTTTTTTATTTTCGACGTAAATAACTAATAATAAAACCATTGTATCTAGCTCCTGACATTGTTCCAAAATCGGTGACAGTTTTGGTAAACGAACTTTTCTTAATTATAATTTTTAAAAATTCTTTCGCAGAATAAGAGTCATTAAGTTTAGTCAAGGGCACAGCTGGTCAAAGTGATATTTATCATGTAGCAAACTTTCATGTGTTCCAGAAGGTTGAACTCTTGATTCCCAT